>CM016621.1:26436654-27034228 GCA_005393395.2 Gossypium australe | reverse complement strand
CCTCATCCCGTAGCAATGAAACAACTCCCTTAAGCTTCTCCTCAGCAGTCAAGTCTAAGTCGTCCATAATCCTTTCAACAGCCTCAAGCCAGTATTCTGCCACGTTCGGAGCTACCCCAGACACTCCTCTGAAAACCTCGGCTCCATTCGCCCTAAGCCTTTCGGGCACTGACTTCCGATCCTATTTCCCATATTGGCTCCTGCCACTCGTTCGAGCATTCGCAGCACAGCTTGTGACACTGCGTCGTCTCCTCCAGTCTGATCCTGCTGTTCAACCTCAACAGCTGGTGGCGGCGGAGCATCGCTTTCTGACCCATGGCGTGACCCAACCGGTTCCGACACTGACATCCTGCCTCTACCACGTCCACGAGTATTGCGACCACGCCCCCTAGAACTCATATCTAGCGCCTCGATTTAGTCTGTTTAGAAAGTTTTATGGATTAGAAATTCTTGTTTCACTGTTTATCCGAGCAATTTTATGCAATAAAGTTTCCGAGAGTAGTTCTTTCGAGCAATCAAGTTTCCTTCCTACCCAGGGATAATTTCGTCATTTTTCCTAGAGAGGGGTATTTCGGTAATAACTCAGGGTCAATTTTGAAAATAGTTTTCTAACTTAAAGATATCTCAAAATTTACAAAGTCACAGGGGTTATCTTGAAAATTTTGTTTCAAATCGGATGTGTTGCAAAATTTTCAGAGGTCAGGGTTATTTCAGTAATTTTGAAAGTCACGGCATTTTTTGTAAATTCTCCAAATCGGATATCACAATATTTCACAAAATAGAATTTTCTGACATTTGATAAATAGGATTATTTCAGTAAAAGTCGAGAGAAATCTGAGAATTTAGAAACCAAGGGCATTTCGGTATTTTGTCAACCAGGGGTATTTTCGTAAATTTCCAAAAATCAGAGTATCCTAATATTTTTGAAAACTCGGATTTTAGTATTTTGCAAAGTAAAGAGCATTTTATCAAAATTTGAGGGTAGTACCGTAATTTTGCAATACAGGGGCGTTTTGGTAATTTTGCCACTAAGGGCATTTTGGTAATTTTGTAAATCGAAAGAAAAACGTCCTTCAAAATCAGATTTAAGGTTTCACAAACCAGAGGGGAAAATTTGAAAAATTTTAAAACAGGGAATTTTAGAAAACAGCCAAGGCTAATTCCCTTTCGGGTTTTAATAATCGGTTTAGCCTATGAACAAGTCCTCTTGGTTAAGGTGAACCGTAGCTACGCACCAGGTAGGATTCCTGCGAAGAGGAGGTGAGTCACGAGGACTGCTTAAATACCTAGCTCTTCCGGATCCAATCCTAGACATGCGCACCCAGGTGCCACACCTTAACTCGGCGACTTACTTCACAGGTTTGTTTAAGAGCTTTAAGTCTTATGCATATTTGAGTAGACTAATCCTAGGGTCCAATAGCCCTAAAAACTAATCTACGAGCCCAAATAAACCCATAATAATACACATAAACAAAACACTTCAAAAGTCCGAAGTACTTACCTGGCGGACTCGGGCCGGAGACACAGGTGCCATGCCAGAATAACCTGAAAACCTTTTTATAAAAGCCCACATTCCAAAAACCCATTTTGAAAACTATTTCGGGCCCAAACCCTCAAAGCCGAGTTTTGAACCGGGCTCTGATACCAAACTGTAACATCCCCAAACCCGGCCCATTCACTACGACCGAATCTGGTTATATTAGTGCGGAAAAGACGGTGGAAAAATCTATTTAACTTAGAAAAATTTAGTAAAACTTGCTACCTTTTGTAAAATCCATGTTTATTCAAACTTATGAGTAAAACTTTGTTATCATATCAATATTATAAATGCCCAAAAATAAACTTTAATGAATATATAAGACTAATTCTAAATAAATAAGTTGTCAAAAATAAATTCGTTTCCACTTAGTAATTTAATATAATCCAAACATAAAATAATTAAATAATTCCCAAAGTAATAAAAATCAAAGGGTCTTATTACATCAATGTTTAAAAGATCTAGTACTTAATATAAATAAACTTAAAATATTTAAACTATTCTTTCTGCATGGGCCACCACGTGTCCTCTCCGATCCCGGTCCACTCTACGCGTCACCTGAAATGGTTAATTAAAAGAGTGAGTCCACTGACTCAGTGCATAATCACAACACATATTTCCATCCGTATGGGCTCGACCCATACCCATACAGCCATCGAAACAAATCACGCAAGAATGCATCTCAGCCCAACCCATTGTCCAACCGAACACCAACCTTAGCAGACTCCCCGCCTAAGGCCGTGGCTAATCCACCGATCACAGTGTGATCCATAACATCTTACCTTGGCAAGCTCGCTGCTCAAGGCCGTGGCTGAGCCACCGATCAACCCAAGTGATCCAATATCGTAATCTGTCTACGGTGATGCACATAGCAATCAACCGCCGAGATGGGCACCGAGCCAACACCTCCCTTGAGGTAGCACACAGCAAATCCCCAAGCGCTAATGTAGCCGAAGCTATCATTAGACCACGTACACCTTGTGTACACTTCCTTCTTCATCGAATCAAGCCCAAACCCCATGCAACTACATATATATGCAACATGTTAAGCCATCATATCACCTAAGTATATAAATATTTATACATACATAAATACATCACAAATAAACTTACCATCACCAGTTCTCATCACTTATGCCATTATAAACGGCTTCCACACATAATACACATGTAACAAGTTAGCAACCAAACCACAGAAATAGTGCGATGATTACGCACCTTAATAGCTCAACAATCCAAACCCGAAACGCTACTCTATGCCTCAGCAAATGCTGCCTATACCAATCCCGAAAAGGTCTCCTGCGCTAGTCTCCTCTCCCCCCTACAAACGGCCTTATCATCATAACCTTAGGTTAAACGAATACTAAATACATAGCTTATTAAAACAAAGCCTTACCAAATCGATTGCTATGGAACCCGAAGAAGTCTATGCCAACATTCGGCCAATAACACTACCAAACTGAGGGAAGGAAAATTCGGCAAAGGGTGGTGGTGTAGATTCGGCTATCTATAAAATCAAGAAGTAGGGAATAGTGGTTTCGGCCAAAGAGAAGAGAAAGAAAGATGTGGGGTGTACTTTCGGTTTTGAAGTGAAAAGGAAAGGAAATAGGGAGAGCAAAGGATTTGGCAACTAAGCTTTGGAGAAAAGGGTTTCGGCAACCAAAGAAAATGTGAAGCACAATTTGACAAGGGAGAGAAAACAAATGATGAATGAATAATGAGCACCTCCCCCCCCTATTTATACTAAAAAGCCAAGCTCCAACCCCCCAAAAATAATCCCTAAAAATCTCCTAAAATACCTCCCCACCATCCATTCAAAATAGTTTGAATGGGTCAAACCTTCTAGCCAAAATTTAAAAAAAAATTGACCAAGTCTTCTCCACCTTTTAAGCCTCCAAAACCGTCCAACCTCCTTACCAAAAAAAACAATGCCCATCTGCTGCTCCCGCGAATCGAACATGAGACCCTTCCCCTTGCAAATGGCGTCATACACACAAGGCCTTAGTGGCGCCCATCCTGCCACTCCACCAACTCCTTTCTTGTGACATAAACTCCCAAATAATTCTCTTAAGTCCCCTCTTTGCCAAGCTCCCCCCTTTCAACACTAAAAACCAAAAATTTTCTAAGGCATTGCCCCACCTTCTAGGGTTCTCAGGACCCCTAAAACTCACCCAACCACACACTGAAGTGTGCCAACACCCGAACTAAGCACCAAAAATCTAACCCCTAAAACCAGGGTGTTACAGAAAAATAACACGAAGTAAGCTTCATAGTATGTGAATAACTTATTACATCGAATAAATGCAAATCAACCAATTACACATGACAAAACCATATACACATTAACTACAAACCTTTCTAATGTCTCAAAACATTATCAAATACAAATTCATCGAACTTTCACTGTTTTATACTCTAATAGGTTCTGTAGTACATGTATCACCTCGTACTAACCTCTTTCTCAACCACATCATTTGTTTACCTGTTGAACCATTCAAAATAGAAATCGGATACTCAGGAGTCTCGTAAGATAAGTACCTATACCATGGCCTGTAGCCAAATCAAGTTAACTTATCCGAAGATCTATTATCATGGCCTGAAGCCAAATCATCCGATATGCATGGCCCAAAGCCAAATCGGTAAAATACGCACCTGAAGTGCTAATATCATGGCCTGAAGCCAACTCAACGTATCACTTACTGACATGTCCATAGTATCCAAAACTATTCTTAAGGTTCAACCGGGCTTTCACACTTTTCATTTCTATCATCGAATGCATCCGTAAAGTTGTTTTCACAATTCATACATTATCCATAATCTCGTTTTAACAATTTATGCAATATTAAATCATTTTAACATACATTTATAACGTAATCATCACATATGAACTTACCTCGTATTCGAAATTGACGAATCAGGTCGACTACTCGATAACTTTGCTTTTCCCCTGATCTAAATCCGAATTCTTTCTTTCTTGATCTATATGAATTTAAAATTAACTTGTTCAATCACATATTCTTTCAATTTATTCCATATCACACTTTAAAGCACTTTTACACTTTTGCCCCAAGTATTTCACAACTTTTACAATTTAGTCTTTATTACATAAAATCACAAATTCATGAAATTCAATACTAACCCATGCTATTCAAATTACCATTATGCCCTTAGCAGCCCATATTTTCCCTTTTTTTCACATTTTGACCCCAAATTTTCACATTTTCTAAATTTAATCCATGTTATGCATTTTCATCAAAAATCACTTAACAGAACATGTAAAACTATCATCAAGCTTTCATATTTCAACATTAAACATCAAAGAACACATAGATTCAACAATGGCAACTCTAAAAATCTTTAAGAGTTTCAAAATTAAAGGTACGCGCTAGCTAGATTGAGCTGCAACAATTACAAAAACATAGAAATCATTAAAAATCGAGCTAAAACCGTACCTTAATCAAGCTAGGAGTGTGCCGAACCTTGAAACAAATTTCATGGCTTTTCTAAGCCCTAATTTTCGGCTAGGAAGATGAATGTAGGCTAATTTGGTTTTTTGTTTTATTTAACATATAATAATTATGCAATTTACCATAATAACCTTCATGAAAAACCATTTAAAACATCCATTAAATGTCCATATATGTCCACTCATACTATTAATGGTCTAATTACAACATAATGACCTTTGATTTATTAAATCATAGCAATTAAACACCTTTAACAAGTAGAATGCAACTTTTGCATTTTACGCGATTTGGTCTTTTTTATCAAATTGACCAATCAAACGATATAATTTCTTAACAAAATTTTCACATAAGCATATTATTATGCTGTAGACCTCAAAATAATAATAAATAATTATTTCAACCTCAGATTTTTGGTCTCAAAACCACTGTTCCGGTTTGACTAAAACCGAGTTGTTACATAAATTTAACTATCTATACGTCAGACAGTAACCGAATATTGAGACTCCATCGGGTGGGCTATTACAATTTAAACATTAGATAATCAATGAGTCAATATTAGCTTTCAATTTTCTTTGCATGCAAAAATTGTTGAGGACAATATACAAAAGATTTTAATGGTAATGATCGATTTTTATTAAACCAATATGTTCAAAAATCATTACACTAAGGGCACTAGATCCCAACACCTTAAACTATATATACCTATGGAGGAGATGGATTAATATGTTAGAGCGTGGATGTTTTGGATGGTTGGGGGAACGTCGTTGCAAAACAAATTTGTCAACAAGATACATGGCGTGTATCTTTATAACATCTTGATTTTTAGTGGTACAAAAAAATGCAGTTTCAGAACCTCATTTTCGTAAGCCGAGTCTATAAATACTAAATATGACTATTTACAAGAATTATTTAAAAATATATTGTCAAAAAAATAATTAATTAAGGCCTAGTGACTAAATTGGGACTTAAATTGCAATTGAAAAAATGACCAAAATGATATATAAACAAATTTTCAATAGGAATTAATGGATGATGATGGCATATTCCATTAATTAAATTAAATTATGTTTAATTTAATTAATCTAGGTTAATTAAGGTATAAAAGACAAAGATAGTGGAAACTCACCATCATTTTCATTTCTTCAACCTTCCAAAGCCATAGAAAAACTAGAGAAGGTTTTTAAGTTCAAAACATTCGGCTAACAAATTAGTAAGTAATTCAAGTCATTTTCTTATTTGAGGTCATGAGAGCTTCATTTAGCTAGCCCATGTACCGATTTGTAAAACTGTTATAGTTCTAAAAAGTTACCATTGTTGATTTCCTAAAGAATTAAGCTTGAATTTGATAGATTTTAATATTATAATATGAAAAGGACTAGATTGTAAAGTTAATTTAGCTTATTATTAACTTTGTTACATTAGAGACCAAATTGAATAAATGTAAAACTTGTCATGAAATTTAGGAGTGAGTGTTCGATTGAATCGAGTGAAAAATTTTCAAGTTAATCGAGTTTATGAGTCCAAATTTATCATCCTAACTCAATTTGAAATTTTTTTAAATCGAGTCGAGTGAAATGAAATTTGAGTCTAGTCAAATTGAATGAAATTGTTCAAGTTAAATTAAAATTTTGAACATGTCAAATTAAAATCTTATTACGGTATAACTAATTTCATGTTAGAGCATATAAATTTGAAAATTTTTTCAAAGAAAAATAATTTTTAAAAAATAAGATACTTTAGTATGATAAACTTGAATTATTAATTAACTTATTTAGGTCCCCAAAATTATTATTTTAGAATTTTTTAAAACTTTCTTCATATATTTTTTAGAATTTTTTTAAAAGTTTTATAATTTGAAAAAATATAAAATTTAGAATTTTTATAAATATTTTCAATTTTTTAAAATTATATTAAATTTTTTAAAATTATTTTGATACTTTAAAATTTTGCTCATTTTCAAAATTGACAAATATCAAAAGGGTATTTACACCAATCTATTATTTGAATTATAAAATTCAACTCAAAACTCGAATTACTTATTCAAGTTGAATCAAATAACTCAAATAACTCAATTTGATTAACTCAAAATTCGAATTTTTTTATTTTTTCGAATCGAATCGAGTTTTGCTCACCCCTAATAAAATTACATTAAAAATAGAAAGTATAAGGTCCCTAATGAGAATATATGAAATCAAATTTTAATTCGAAGCTAGGAATCGAAAGTTATGCTTGTCCCGAGTTCAAAGACTAAATTGAATAAAAAAGTAAAATATGAGGGAAACCGAAAAATGAATTTGTATAGGTTCATGCATATCATGACATTATATGAAAGTGATTGATATTGATTTGTATAAAAAATAATTGTATAGATTAATATTTGGATCAAAGTGGAGCTAATAGGGGAAAAGCAAAATTACGGATTAATCCCTAAAGTATTCACTTTTCAAATTTTAAACAAATAAGTTCATATGAAACTTATAATCTTATTTTATATCATGTGTGATTTTGTGTTTGATTTCTTATGTAAGTTTAGATATAATTAAGATACTAGTGAAATTGACATGTTTGGCTAGTAAAGGATTGAATTGAAATGATATGTGATTTGTTGGCTCTTATGAAATAGTACAGGGTACGATATGAATCATGGATGATTACAGGGGTTGATAATGAGATATATATACAAAAATAATGGTCGTGTGAACTCTGTAAAACGTTAAGATACATTGGTATGCCAATAGGGTAATACGCGCGCTTGATCAGGGATGCTACATGTTATAACGAGGTTTATCATTTGTTGTAGATTCTCGGGTTATATGTAACATAGGTTTAGCCCGGATGGGTAACCTAATATAAATTCAGCTTGTGTGAGACACCCTAATGTAATTTCAGCTTGTGTGAGCAACATAGTTCACCCATGTATTTGAGTTCGTTTTACTATAGTTCCATCGAGCGATAATTATAGTAATTGAAATAGAAAAGGCTTAAAAATGTATTGAATATGAAATGGTATATGTTTATAACTTGTTATGTGACATGAAATTACTTTGGTATTAAATGTTGTTTCTTATGATGTACAAGCGTGTCTAACCTATTTGAATGTTGATGTTGGCAAATGACTAGTTAAGGCATTATGTACCAAAGATAGCCAAATTACATGCCAAAGTGATTTGAAGTTGTTATACTTATAATTGATTAAGGTAAGCATAGTATTTCCATTTGAACTTACTAAGCATTCTCAATGTTTACTCTAGTTGTTTCCTCCTTTGTAGATATTTACCCTGTAGAATTTGCCCAGTTGGATCAACGCGAAACACACACTATCATCGAGATGATAAATATAAGTTCAAATTGAGTCTAGGCATTGTGACATGTTTATAAGGGCTTTTTAGTATGCAATTTGTCATATTGGAGTTGATAGTTAAATGGTAAATGTGGTGATGATTGATTTCAAATGCTTAGCATGGTATATAACATAATGATGCATATTTTGGTCAAGTTGATACTATGAGAATGATGATCTTATACATGAATGGTTTGGCATGTTAAGATTTGAAATTGGACTATTTGAAATAAATAGATTGATTAATGATTTAAAAATGGTAAGTTGAATGTTAAGGCATTTTACATGGCTTGGTGTATAATTTGGTTAGTTCAAGATAATCTTATTAAATGTCTTAGTTTTTAAATTGCATATTGATCATGTCTGAAATAATGATGGATTTTTTTTTAATATAGAGAGTGATTTGGAAATTGAACATGCGTGAATGATGAGTGATGAATGATTGAATTGTATGATATTGAATAGTTGGTTTAGATGGTTATATATTAGAATCGGTTGATATTGGCATGGTATAATGACAATATGCTAGTCAAAGATTGAATGAAAACTCAAATGTAAAGGTTTGAAATCAAGTAATTAGGTACCAAATATGTATTTTGCCAAAAATAAGGGTAACGTCACGACCATGAGATCGCGGTGTCGCAACATCGTCCGACAGTGAGTGGCGTCGCAACATAGATATATATGTCGTTATGAAGTAACTCACTTAGTTGAAAATGTCGCGACGAGAAATTATGAAGTCACAATGTCAGCCCGAGATTTTTAAAACTTTACAATTTGGTCCTAATTTATGCTCGAGTTAGTAAAAAAGCTTTCAAAAGCTCAAGTGTAACACCCTGAATTTTTGGGTTAGAAGTTTTGAGATTTGTGATTAGGGTCAGCGCGTAGCTCGACCAGTTATGTGTTTTCGCGTTTTAGTTTCAGAATGGGCCTGCTGGTCTAGTGGTTGGTTGTATGTTAGTTTGTCTCTAAGTCTTTGGTTCAAGTCTTCTGTGTGCATTTTGGGGAAACAATTTTGCTTTACTATTGTTTTTAAGTATAGAAGTGTTTATTATTTTACTTCTAATTTATTTTTATTTTAGTTGGGGGTGAGAGATAAAAAAAAGAGGGGACCCCAATTTATTTTACACGTTCCCACATTTCTCTGTTTCTTCTTTAGTTTTTTTATTATTTTCATTTTCTCTCTTTTCCCAATTTTGTTCTGTTGTTTATTTTCTGGTGTCTTGATCTTTTATTTCGAGTCTCCAAGCGTTTTCGTTAGAGGAATTATTCGCTAAATCGTCAGGTGTGAATTGGAATTGGCAGGTTTGAGGTGCCGATCGTTTTGGGCATTTTGATCGTGAATTAAGGTGTAGGTTCTGAACTCTTCTTTTCATTATTGAAACACTGAGTTGATTCTATGAAATTAGACATAATGTGTGTGTTCTGAACTGTGTAACTCGATACCGAATTGTTGTGGAATTCGGCAACCTTTAAGGTGATTTGGTAGTTGAGCAATTGAGGCTCGAATAGGTGTTAAATTGCATGAATTTTGGTTTGTTATGTTATGTTTCTGAAATACTTTGATTGGGGGTCGACTTAGAAATCAGAAAGCTTGATTTTCAGGCTAGTTTTGGTTGGTTTAGTGACCACACGGGCATGTGCCCCCATACGGGCGATCCACATGGCCGTGTGCTTTTGGGAACTAGGGTTTCTAGGTAAATTTTGGCACCACATGGCCTGGACGCACGATCGTGTTGCCGATTTAGGGATTTTAGTCAACTTCCACATGGCTGTGTCCCATGGGCACACAGACGTGTACTTTTGGGAATTAGGGTTTTGGTGATTTGGTGTCATACGACCTGGCCATGTAACCGTGTGGCTAATTTGGGGATTTAGGATCCCACAAGGGCTTGTGTTTTGGACAACAGCAGTGTTTGGTGGGCACACGACCATGTCCGCCCTGCACCTTAATCTAACACTTTTGGACAGAGAGTTACACGGCCGGATCACACGGCCATGTCCCTTAGCCACATGGGCGTGTGCCTCCTTTCACACGGCATGTGCCCCCTTTCACACGGCATGTGCCCCTCCACATGGGCATTTTGACTCCCACACGGCCTAGGCTTTTTCATATGGCCGTGTGGCCCTATCTATCCAATTTTCATACCGTGCCAGTTTTCAACTTGATTGTGTTTTGGTATGTTCCGACCGTTGGCTAGGTCTTAGTAAAGGTGGTCGGGACTCTATTTCGGCTTGGTCTTGTGTACTACTCGCAATTGTAGCTAGTTCGACAACTCGTTTGAGTGTTATCTGATGATTACATTGCAATTGATTATGGATCTGGACATTTGAACGTGTGCATTTCTAACACTGTGTTCTGTTTCGGTAAGTCTGTTTGCAAAGAAGCATTCCCTTAAAGCTTCTGATTCTGTATATGGTCAATAGGGTTTGTGTGTTTCCGATTCCGTTTAACTGTTTGTACAATGTATTCATTATTTTGTGAGACTGTTCGCGTACATGCACACTTCTGACTCTGCTTAACTGGTGTGCTATTGACTGGAAACTGTGTATTTCGATTTTGTACGCCTGTCTACATACATATATTTGCATAAAACTTTTGGGGTTTGGTTGTGAAGAGAAGGAAGACTGTTCTAATCTGTCAGTTAAACTACAACCTATCTGTACATTGAGTAACTGCATTACATTGTATTACATATACGTCAGCTTTATTGTGTATTATTATCTGAGTGGTCTAGTCAACATACATGGTGTGTAGGGTTGGATGGGCCTTTCGAGGTCCTATGTGGTGTGTTGGGTTGGACGAGCTTAAACAGCTCTTTTGGGGTGTGATCGGGGGACGGAGACGTGTTTCGACTGGAAAGGTGGGTTTCTTTTCTACTTGACTGCATTCATGCGCATATGGTTAAGTGACTAGGTGTAAGTTTATTTGTCGGTATTCTATTTGGTTGACTTTACATGTGTGACTGATTTTGTGTGTATTGAGGTGTTAGCGTAATGACATTTTGGAACACAGTGTTTGTGATGATAAGTGTTTTGGTATTGAACCATTGACGGGTTATCAATTGAGTTTCTATTAATAATATGGTGTGCTTGATTGTTACATTCTGTTGGGACGTTGGCCTCGAATTTACCTTTTGTTTCTGTTTATCTTTATAAGTATGTTTTGCTATTGAACTGCTATCTGGAATTCTCTTCTGTAAATCTGTTGTTAATCACATTTCGAACTCACATTGAGCTCGTGTAGCTCACCCCCTCATTTTCCCTTTTTCAGGTATTTCTGTATACTGTTGCTGGGCTCGGCACGCCAGAGGTCTCGGACAGCTACATTTTAGAATCGACTTAAAAAGTATATTTATAAATTCCACATTTATAAATAAACAGTTTGAATTGTAAGTTTTATTTTGAATACTGTGGTACGAAATGTTGTGTTACACGCACGTAAGCATCTTTTGGACTCAAATTTTTGTAATATCGGGATTTTACAACTGAGAGTTTTTACGTAACTTAAATATCGTTTGTTTTCTAGCTGGTTAAACTAAAATTTTCCTACTATCACTTCGGTAATCAATGTAACCTCCGAGATTCGATCTAAACTTCTAGGCCAGGTTTTGGGGTGTTACATCATGTGGAACTGAAAATGATCGTGTAGCATATTTTAAATGTGAAAGATACTAATTTACATGTGTGAATGGTTGAATGTTGAAAAATTGTTTGTAGTTGCTCCAACAACAAATGTAGCATCTTGCAGCTATGACTCAGCGATCAGGTCGAGCGAAGGGTGTTACAATCTTCCTCTACTTGTAATAGCATGTTTTTCAGTGGTATCAGAAATGGTGATTTCGGAACCTCGTTTTTCGATGATTGAGTTAGTAAATATTAGTCTATTATAGAGTTATATTAAATTTTGGTTCAGAAAATTTAGTGATTGAATGGTTAAATAATGTACAAGGACTAATAATAAAAATCGTAAAAGTTAATCGCAATTGATTTCTTTTAGTTAAAAGGCTTAAAATGTAATTTTTTAGGGTTTTAAGTGGCAATTTACCACTTTTAAATCCAAGTGGACGGTTAGTGCCATTTTTTGTGATTTATATGTTAAAACTTTATTTTTAATTATTAATAATATATGTTAAAAAGAAATAAAATAAAAGATTATCATCATTCTTACCTTCTACCACCAATTCTTCAAATAAAAGAAACACTCAATGGGCCATTTTTGAAACACCATTCAACCAAGCTTGTAAACCTTGCATTGGTATGATATTTTAATCTATTTCTTGTAGTTTTTATGTTTTTAAAATCTTGGGAGCTTAATTTAGCTAACCTGGGGACTAGATTGTAAAATTGTCAAAGATTTTAAAAGTTGTCATTGTTTCTTTTGAAGCTTTTTGGATGTTAAATGGTAGAATTTGAAACTTAAATATCGAATAAGACTATTTTGTAATGAGAAATTTGTTAATTTTCAGTACAGGGATTAAAGTGTAAT
Source organism: Gossypium australe (assembly GCA_005393395.2). NCBI lineage: Eukaryota > Viridiplantae > Streptophyta > Magnoliopsida > Malvales > Malvaceae > Gossypium > Gossypium australe. The sequence continues at coordinate 27,021,395 of CM016621.1, read as the reverse complement.
TATTTCAAAGTTATCATGAAATTTCTGTAAATATAGGTGCTTAAGAGTAGTATAAGGATGCTTTTGAAATCAAATTGTAAAACATTGCTTAAATGTGAAAAATATGCTTGTTTCGCTTTAAGGTTTAAATTGAATACACTGCAAACCCTTAGGGAATTGTGAAAAGTGAAAATAGGATGTCATAGGCATTAAATAAATTGTTATAAGGTATTTAGCACTAATAAATTGAAATAAATTACCGTATAGATCAAAATTTGAAACAACCAGTAGATAACCGAGAAAAAGAGAAAATTGTATACTAGTCCCTAACACTTCTATTGTTGTTGTTTGTACCTAGTAAATTCATATGGTTTAGTTATATACATATTTATAGTGCTTGTGGTTAGATTGTGAATGCATAATATTGTAAGAACTTTAAATTGTTTACAAATTGGTACAAAAAGGTGAGGAAAAGACTAAATTGTAAAGTATTGTTTTGATATGTTTATTCAGCCCGGATAAACATAGGATAGGATGCAATTGGCATGCCAATAGGGTTAGATGCGCACTTGTACGGGATTTCCACTACGATGCCTACTAATTCACACTTCGGTGCTTACTGTTTAAGTACTTCGGTACCTACTGGTGTGGTGTAGTTACCCGCGTATCCATATTTGTTTATCTAGTTCATCGAGCTAACTATTTAAAAGGAAATGTATTGACTGATTTTATGTGATAAATGGAAATGGTTGTGATTATACGAATATTATTGTGTTATATTGTTGGATTGAGTAAATGAAGTATATGTTCAACGATTCTAATGAAATGATATTGAATTGAATTATGCTGAACAAATTGATAGTTATACGATTGTTTATGAAATGTTCACCTCATGAATGTAAAATGTTGTGATAGGAATTTAGTTAAATTACTTTTCTGGTTTATTTAATTATGAAATGAGGTAAGTTTATTGATTTAATACCTATGAACTTACTAAGCATTCGTAATGCTTACTTTGTCTCATTTTTTCTATTTTTGTAGTTGACATTTTATGAAAACAGATCAAATCATTCTAGAGCTCACACTACCTAGCTTTAGTCTTGGAAGATTTTTTTAATTGTTTGAAACTTGATTTTGTGGCATGTATATAGACTTGATATTTATAAGTGTCATTTTGGATGTTAATGGTTATGATGTGCACACTTATGCTTGATGACTATATGATATGGGTATAAATTTTGTTAAGTGTTTATATTCTTTTGAATGGAGATGTTTGAATCTAGCTTGTGTTAGTATCTTGAATGTTTCATGCTTTGAAATTTAAGGTACATAAGTATACATAAAGGCCAATGTTGGCTATGATTGTTTGAGTTAAGGTGGCATGAAAGTCATAAAGGAATTGGTATATTAACATGCTAGCCCATTAGAATGTTTTGTTTGAATTGAGTGGTAGACTTGTAAAGTTTAATGTAATCTATGTGTTTGACGTGTCAATTATGGCATATTGGTTGAATGGATATTTAGACATGTTTTTGGAATGTTTTTGTGAAGGTTTGAATGACCTTATATGTATCATTTAAGCCTTTGGTTTGTCTTGACATGAAATAGGCGCATAGTGGTATATTTTGTACCACATGGCCTGTCCACACGACCGTGTGTCACACACGAGCTGGTGACACAGCCGTGTGTCAACTGGATATTAGGAAGCATTGAACCTACACGGTTCTTGATTGTCACACAGGCTGGCTACACTCCCATATGAGTACTATAGCTTTGGTCATCTAGTTTTCACACAGTCTTCATTTGTTACACACGGCTTCAAAGAGTTACACACGCCTGTGTGACTTTTGATAAAATCTTGCAATTTGATCCACATGGCTTTAGAGAGTTACACGGCCTGGACATACGACCATGTGACTCCTGTTTTGCATAATTACCTTTATCTATTGAAAATGTTACAATTTGATCCATGTTTGTTTCTAGGTCAATTTTAGAGCTTTCGTAAGCTTGACTTAGACTCGATTTTGTCTGTTATGCATGATACATGTAACAACTGCATGTTATTTGATATTCTTGAATTTATTTTTGCGTGTAATTGTTTCGTTAATTGCTGTAGCATCTTATAGCTCAAGTCCGGCGACCGGATCGGGTGAGGGATGTTACACTACTGTAATCTTTTAAGGCAACCGATAGATTTAGTTGGGGTTCTACGATATTGGCGTATCTATACAGGATTATTTTGTTGGATCTGATGCCCTAAGTGTAGTAGTTTTGTCTACGTACACTTGTAATTTTTTTGAATAGATTGGTTAATAAAATTATTCATAAAGTACACTAATGCCCTTTGTATATTGTTCTTACGTGGTTTTTGCATGTAAAGCAAAATAGAAGCAAATATTAGCTCATTGATTATCTAATGTTTAGCTAATACTAAACGGTATTACGTGGTCAGATTATAAAACGGAAAAACAACTTATATTAGTAGACGAACCTAAACATGTTCTTAGCCTAATCAGAAATGAGCAAACTGATTGAAAGACTAATATGTTGACTATAAACTTATATTAGTAGACGAACCGAAAGCTGGTGCGTTGGGTCTACAACTTTTGTAGTATGTAGCGTCATTCACAATAGTGGAATTCATAGCCCGAGATATGGGTAAATGATATCCTCTCATTGGCATTACCATATAGATGAAAAGTAAACATGGTCATGAGTCGTTCGTCTTTGTGATGAATGACTTGATTACTATTTGATAGTAATTGACTTTTCATGAAGGAAGATGTAATGGCTATCATAAGATAAAATAGGAACATATTGGGAGAGCAAATTTATCCCAAAGAGATTAAGGATATCCTATGAGGGTAACACACTTATGAAAAGCTCATTGGACGAGTACTGATCAAATTGCTTTCATGATAGTATGTTATTAGGGAGAGCTCAATCACGAAATTATAATGGAATGACTTCGTGACTAAATGAGTTTATAATTAATAAACGAAAAGCTAGAACTTAATCATAAATCATTTGAGCCCTAATTACATATGTCCAATTGGTCCCTTCGCTAGCTCGTTAAAATCAAAAATGAATTGCATGTTGAATCAAATTAACATAAATGGATAAAAATGGTAAAGTTAGAGAAATGGGAAATATTCGAAAATGAATGTGGTTTTCTCACTAAATGGAAATGACCTGAAAATTTAATTTATGGTTTTTTGAATTATTAATTAATTAATTGAAGTTCTAAAATGGAATTAAATTAATTAATCATAGTGAAGTTGTTTAATGCAGAAATATTAAATATATTTTCTCATAGACTCTTTTACAACTGTTGACATGATTTTAACGGAATTAGAATCGGGTTGAGAAAATTATTTAATTAAGAAATATATTTATTTATTTAAATTAACTTATAATGTTTATTTTGGAAAATAGAAAATAAAATATTGAATTGGATTGAATTATAAAGTACTAGGTTAAAAATTCAGAGGCTCGAATTCTTATCATAATACATATGATGGGAGGCACACCCAATTAGCCTCTCTCTCTCTCTCTCTCTCTCTCTCTCTCTCTCTCTCTCTCTCTCTCTCTCTCTCTCTCTCTCTCTCTCCTAATTAGATTAGGATTTTGTTTTTCTATTTTTTGGAATAACAATTCTACCTGTTTCTATTAAAAAGAGAATTTTGCTTTCCTACCTGTTTTATTCGAATTCGTTCGAGTTCACACTCGAAGTAGTTTGTGGTATAAGAATAGCGAAGAAGGTCATTCGGTTGAAAGCCGAGAACGACAAAGATCAGTCTAGCTGAAAACGCAAGTGCGATTTTGGGAAAGAATTATTCCTATAAATATCACAAACCAACTCGATTTTTAAAATTTTAATTTTCTGTTGTACAAAAAAACTATTTTCAAACCTGATTTTTTCAATAGATTTATAGGGTGACGTAAGAACTGGCCAATAAAATAAACGATCGTTGGTTGCTTTTGCAAAATTGAGCACAAATTTAAATATTATGGTTAAATTTCATCCATTCGCAACCATAAAAGTTCCCTTTCAGTAGAAGGTAAAAGTATAATTGTGTAATATCCTAAAATGTATTCAACTACCAATATTTATAACCCTATTACATTGAATATTTGAATAGATCTAGAGGTCACTTAGATCATACGTGTTATAGAATAGACCTAATTTGGTTACGACAAGAAATCATTCGATGAGCCGATGAAGAGATATGTTGTTGTGTTTGTATTCAATGTTATTCATTATTCATGTTAATGAATATCAATGGACGACAGATTCAGAAAGCGCGATGTTTGCCATCATACCAAAGACAACTTTGGAGCAATATATGTTATTCAGGGCGCGAGTGTCCATTATTTGTTTCCACATCAAGGAGTAATATCATCTTGATGGGGTGAAACGATATCCTGGGTTTGTCTAAAACATTTTGGTGAACCCACAAAATCGACATTAGCTTTGTTAAGCTCAATATACACTAAGAATGGGGTGAATTAGTGTTTTAAAATTTTAAAGCAAAGATGGAAATAAATAAATAAATAAAGACTCAATAACTTATAGTAGTTTGACTCCAAATACCTATCTTCACTACCTTAGCTTACCACGACTAAGGATTTATCTAATTCACTTATTTGAACCTTTCAAGGACAAGGTTTAACCTTTACAATCTCTATATTTTCAAAATGCAAGATAGTGTCACTTCCCCTTAAGGTTTTCTACCCAAAACCTAAAGTTAATCCTCAGAAAATGAGAAATAAAATTGAGAATGGATTATCACCTCTAGAAGGTAAATATACAACAATTAAACACTTACATAATACAAGACAACACTTGAAAGAATGAATCAAAACTAACCCCGCAAGTGTGTACAAGTGAAAATAAGAATAATAATGAAAATTTATTGGAATTTAGCTCTTGATCTTTGTAAACTTGTTTCTTTGTTCATATGAGTGTCCTTGAATGATATATATACCCTCTCATTGAATTATATACGTTTGGATTTGTTGGAGGGGGTTTCTTGCCATTGAGAACATTTATTTCGCACATTTAATGCAACCTACAGCAGTATGTCTTAAGACATAAAACCCTTGTCATGAGATAGGAAAAATAAAAATATGATTGTTGGAACTTGTGGTCTTTAGACAATTTTCCATATGTTTAAAGAAAATGCTCGATTGTCTCGAGAGAAGGCTCCCCTGAAGTAAACCTTAGCTTAGATGTTTTGTTATCTCAAGACAAATAAGCTTGTCTCAAGACAAGACTTCCTTGTAGCTTACAAAATTGGTTGGTCTTGAGACAAATGAGCTTTTATCTCAAGATAGAGCACCCTTGAAGTAATTTTAGCTTCAATATTGGTCTATTTTTAGATAATGCTAGAAAATTTGGAAATTATTACTGACAAACATTTGAAAGGGCCTAGGACAAAATTTTTGAGCACCCTTAAGTCCTAAGTCATTTAGTAACTTTATTTTTTAGTTTGTAACACTTGAAAATATATTTAGATGTGATTGAAATAATTTTATAGAAAATTTGATTAAGGAAATTTATAATAAAATTTGTTATTTCAAAATATTTGAAAATCAAAATTAACAATCTCTTCTTTTTTATATAGCAAAACTATTTGAAAATTTTACTTTGCAAAACTCCCATAAATCAAATGTTATTTTTATGTTATGTTCCACCTTTTAAAGCACTCTATTAAGATTTTTTGATAAAAGAAATTTTAGATTTCATATTAGTTAAACGTAATTTAATTAATACATACTCCCCCGCCCAATAAAGCATGATTAAAAAATTCAACACTCTTTCAGTCAACTGTATTTTGACACAAAGTCCGTACTCGGATATTCATAGACTTAGTTACAAGTTACAATCACACTGAAAACAAAAAAGCCAACCAAATTTGACTTTGTAACCACTCTGTTTTTCTTTTTACTGTATAAAGAAACTCAAAGAGAATAGTAAGGAAGGAATAAACCAATATGGTGGACAGGGGAGCTTTAAGACATAAAAAACCCAGCCCTGACCTCTTCAAAAGAGTATTCAATTTGTTGAACTTGTTCCAGTATCTTTTCAAACTTATAAGCACCCAAGGTTGCTGGCGTAGCTGGTGTTATTGCCATGAGCATAGGAGCTGATACGGTTGAAGGAGTTGTCGGCACTGGGATTGGCATTGCTTTAGGGGTTCTGTTTTGATCTTCACCATTCACAGTTGGCTTGGAAGCTTTGGGCATTGGTGTCTTACAACCAGGACTTAACCTTTGTCCCTTCTGCACTTTTTCCTGCTCTACTATGGGATTCACAACGTTAGAAACTGAAGAAAGAGGTTTTCGAACTGCTGGTGACTCCATCTGACGTATCTTTGCTGCACTTAGGGGTTGCTTTTTTACTACACGACCAGAGACCTCCGAGCTTCTCCTACCTACAACATCCACATCAAAACCCACAATTTTACCAACGCTAAATGTTATAAAATTCGATGGCTGATAATTGAAATATACCTGAGTGACTTGTTAAGCCGCTGGACCGGTGGTGATTTGCGAAGCTGTTTTCATTCAAAGAGTCTGCTTTCTTATTGGGGTGGAAACGGCTAGTAGGTTTCTCAGGCTTTACTTGCTGAAGCATTGTTCCACCAAAGGACAGTTTCCTATTACTGGCGGCGGTTGTTGGAGTTCTACTAGCCTTTTTTGCGGTCATGGTTGGGCTGGGTTTTGAACCATAAAGTGCTTCTTGCTCTGCTATCAGCTGGCCGTGAAGTTTCTTCTGGTTCTTTAAACAGTAAGCACAAATAATTCAAGTACAGGTTAAGATGAGAAACTTGTTTGAAACAAAGGCCTAAAAAGAATTAATCAAATGGGAGTGTACATACTCGCTGCCTCTGCCTCTGTGTTTCTTTTTCTTGCCTTAGGCTGCTGTAGTCCTCGAGCATAGTAAGAAGTCGTCCCTAAAAGCAATTAAAAACATCATCATACAATATAAAGAAAAACATTTTACTAGAAATCAAGGACATGGCAATTGGTAGAGCTCAACTTTAAGACCAAATCAAATTTTGGTAGTGTTTTCCAGAAACTTAATAGAAATTAGGAAAATGCTTACTCCATCATACAAGAACTCAGCCCCTCTTTCTTTCTCCCAAGCTGTAGTTTTTAAAGCCAAAGCCTCCACCAGAGCTAACCAAAAGAAAAGAAAATATAAAAAAACTGATCAGTCAAGACACCTGGTTACTGCATTATACTAATGACATAGTAAAATAGTTTGATGGAGAAATTTACCAGGAATTTTGTTAACTACAGTTCGAGCTTTCTCTGCCCGTTTCAGAATGAGGTGCGCTCCTCTTCCAGCATTATAACGGTTGTCATCCTAAAGTTTGCACAATCTGTAAGTCCTTGAAATCGTTGTGGGAAACAAGAACGTACATTATTCATAAAAACAGGATGAGTTTGATTCCAACCCTATTGTACTCTTCCAACCAGCTCTCTTCTTCGCACGCAGCCAACCACTTTTCCACCTTCTCAAGTATTTCTTTGCGGCTAACAGCTTCCTCTCTAACCTTAGAAATATGAAGATCAATTTGTTCCAACAGGTACAGAGGATCAATGGCACCTGCAAAACATTTTCAGTAGGATTACAAATAAAGTAATGGTGAATCATGGTTCTTCTAGGCAAAGTTTGTTTTAGTTTAGTTAACCTCAAAAATAGGAAAACTTGAACCTGCTGCTGAAAGCTCACAGGGTAACACAAGAAACCTCTTTTTGTTATAGTATAACTAGCAATGAATTGTGCTTTAGATATTTACCAGACTCCATAGCTTCAATTGAATAATCTGTTGAAACAAGTGCTTCCATCACCATGTGCGTCCTTCTGCACATATCCTCTAATTCAACCTTCTTTTTCAGAACAATTTCCTTCATTCTACTCGTTTTGAGTTGCTCCAGCCTAGACACTTCATGCTCAACCTACATGAATTCACAGATACGGATAGTTCTATACAAGTCACTCCCCATATAAACTCGCGAGGCTAAAATATGTTCTTACCTTTTCTATAGAGTCAACAGAGAGTAAATCGGGCTCAGTAAATTCAGGTGCAGAAGCTGTAATTTTGCAGGTAACGTTCAGAAACATTTGTTGTTCCTCCACTGGCGTATCCATCAAATGCCAAAACTCCAACAAAGCAGATGCAAGATCTTGAATCTGGTTGAAGCACAGATAAAAGGGTCAGAAGTATCAAACACAAACAAATATTCTAGATGCTAAAACATAAAAGTGAAAAGAATCATTATATTTATAATAGTACTTACCTTCTGCATTCTCTTTAACTTTAGCTCCTGCAGGCTTTGAATTTGAGCAGCCAACCTTGCAATTGTACTGTTACTTACATCTTTTGCACCATTCAAATCATCCAAGGCAGGGTGGACTCTACAAATTGTTTGTTTGAAATTCATACCAAGAACTGTGCAAAGTGAGTTTATAGTATCTAGGTGGCCCTGCACCTGATTCAAACGATTGATCTGCAAATGATTTTAAAGTAATATCAGTAATTGCCATCATTTTTATAGTACTGCTCAAAAGATCAGCAGAATCCTAAGTTGCATGTGATATCAATCAATATGGATACACAGATACCGTGCTCTCAATTATCAAGACACAAGTTGCTAGTGCCATTGTCAAAGGATATAACTGAACATAGGGACTAACCTTCTCATGTTGAAGTTCATGCAGTTCACTATGCAATTCTTCAAGTCTTCTTAGAGACAGATTGGTCTCGTCAACAAACACCTTATTTCCATTTTGTTCTTTAACCCCCAAAATATCATTAGATAGCTTTTGTATTTGCTCTACAACTCCAACAAATTGATTAATTCTTTCCACTTTCTTCCTACGCATATCCTCCAACAGCGGAATAATGGCTTCAAGTTCTTCCTTCAAGTTCCCACCAGGCTTCAAATCCCGCTGAATAAATATAACCAATGACATAAAAATACTCACAAAACCCATAACAAACCTATTTAACAATTACCAATCTATTTATTATATGCTAATAACTTCAATACCTGCACCGAGCTCTCTCCCATAGAAGTAAAGATATCTGAAAGTTCTGCCATGGCAGTGGCAATATCTCGTTGCAATTTAGTTCTGCATTCTTTGGCCTCTTGTATTTTTTCCATATAAACCTTGAGATATTCTTGTTCAATTTCCAAAAGTGTTTTCTCCCATTGGCCATCAGTCTCCCCAACTTCATCCCATAATCTCTGTAATAACCAAAGCAAAGATAACTTTCTAAAATATTTCATGTGCAACGAATAGGCAAATTATAAAATATGCTTTGGGAGATCTTGAGGAGGACCTGAAGTTCACACAGTAATGACCCGCAAGTTGCTTCCATGCGCGCAAAGTGCTCACTATAATGATTTGACATGAAGCCAGCGATATTCAGCAGCAAGAAGCCTTCTTTAGTCTCGCAAAGAAGAATAAAAACGAAGTATGAAGTCAAAATTGAAGAAGAATAATAATAATGAAATAATAAATAGAGATAAAAAAAATGAAATTCATGATATTCATAATCAATTATCAATCGAATGAATATCACACTAATTAAAATTGCCTTACTCTGAAAACAATGCTTTTTTTAAACTTTTTCTTTTGTTTTGCATTCTCGTCGACCAAACAGATGGCATGATAATTAAGTTAAAATTGAAAGAAAAACAAACAAAAAAAAATCCGATTCAAAGTAAAAAAAAAAAAAAGCATGAAAAGGGAATACAATTAACAGTGAAATTACCGTGAAATTTTTAGAAATTGACTGTCGTGGCTGTGTACCGAAATGGATGATTGATGATCGGAGATCGGAGATCCAATTGCAGACGATCGAAGAAATTAAATTTGATTATTAGAGTATATCAGGGAATCAATGGGGTAAAATTAGCTAAAGAGAGAAAATGTAACGCTTGAATTTTGAGCGAGGGATTGTGAGCGGGAAAGAGCCGTTATGAAAATAGATAATAATAATAATAATAATTAATAGAAGTAAAATTTAAAGTCTATGCTGACATGTCGTTGAATTAGGCGGGATTCACTTACACGTGGCAAAATTATAAGATATTTTATATATTTGCGTTTAGAGAAAATATTTAGTATTAACAATTAAAGTTTAAAATGTTAATAAATATCTTATAAGATGTAATAAAAAGTATACTGCTTAATACGTGCATTTCATAAAAATATTTAAAAAAATTTATAACAATTTTTTAAAACTATTAATTCTTTGCTTTTCGACTGTGGGCATCAATGAAAACCATAATAATGCTTTTTGAATTTCAAAATGTTGCAGCGTGTAAATTGCCAAATTTTGAACATTTGGGAAATTAAACTATCCTCTCAAACGAAAAGGCCGAAACCAAATTGTGGATATAATTATAAAGGATCCCGAAAGACCTTTTCTTTTGGGTCTAAAACGCCTTTCAAAATTGAAACTATTGAGCGGGGTAACTTTAATATGGTACTCAAGGGAAATCTGGCTCTCAAGTACTATGAGTAAAAAAAAACAAATACAAATTCTGTTCAATCTTATATATGTATAAATCTTAAAAAGAAAAAAGCAAAATCCAAATAATACACATTCAGCACAAATAATTGAAGAAAATAAATTGCAAGAGATAGGAATTCTTTAATATCATATCGCAAGAGTAGATTGAGATTAATCTATCCAACAACTATCTTCACTCTAACTGTGTCAAGGTGAATTAGTTAAGACTGAGACAATCCAAAACTTGCATATTAGTTAGACGGATTCCACCTCAGGATGAATGGCATAAAGTAAATACCGATGGTGCTATTAATAAAGTTTTGCGTATGCTTCTACTAGGAGATTAATTCATAACTAGTATGGAATTTGGATTGTTGGGTTTTCAAAAAATATTGGCTGCTGCTCTATTATCAATGTCGAGCTGTGGGGTGCTCTAGATGGGCTTCAATTAGCATGGAATTTAAGGATTAAAAAATTGGTGATTGAGATGGATAGTACTGAAGCTATTCATTTGATTTAAACAAATTCAACTAAACTACATCACTTCGCGATACTACGAGCTATAAAAGACCTTTTATAGCTAGATTGATGATCCAAATTAAACACGTGTTTAGGGAGAGAAACAAGGTAGCGGATAGATTGGCACGAGTGGCTTCCTTAAGACCGTTAGGCAAACTAATATACATACAACTGCCGGATAAAGTTCTTCAATTATTTCATGATAATTACTCTAGAATGGCTTGGACTCATTTAACCTAGGAGATTTTCCTTCATCTTGTAACAAAATATATACATATATGTTTCATTTTTGCAATTAATGTTTTTCGATATTCTCTATATCTGGTTTTTTATCTTCAGGGTTTATGGTTACCTTCCAATAATAATATAGTTTTTTAAGATTTTAAATTTTATAGAAAAATAATGTATCTCATCATTTCATTCAATAATAATTTATTTCTTTGCTGTCAATATCTCAAGTAACTGATTATCATCCCTTTTTAAAACTTCATTCATCAAGACTTTTAAAATAAAAACTTCATTCGTCAAGAAATCATTAGGTTGAAGCTCCACAAAGGATGTTATGAACCAGTTCATAGGACAAGAACTGTCCTTAGTATTCTTTAGCGAACCAATTGACAACCCTGATAGCCCACCTTTTACAAAAGAAAAGCTAACATTCCTAAATGCAGAGACATTGCTGAGAACATTATCTATAACAACAACCGAGCCCATTGCCTATTCAACCCATTAACCATTTCAATCCCCAAATTGCAATCAGATTCAATAATGATGTAAGACCAGTCTCTTTCGACAGCAAGGGAGGAGCCAAGGCTGCAAGCAAGCGGGATGATGGCCGCACATGTGCGTTGGCTACCTAAACAACATTTACCATTTACGGTCTCTGGCAATGGCGGCAATCCTGAATGGACAATAGCTGAACAAAGAGGCCCTCCACACCTGTGTTGCTTGGACTCTATATATAAATAAATATATATATAGCGTGTCTAAATATTTAATTCGTTAATTGAGCACAACGCAAAAAGATACAATAGAACATGGGTGCAAGGTTTCGTTTTGTATGTACTTAAATATAATATAAATTATTGGATTGATTATATATGTTGTCGAAACTATTTTGAAAAGTGGGTCGACTTTGATTTTAAAAATGAAAACAAAAACGGAAGTCGCCACCAATCCTTTTTGATGAGGTGTGATTGGGTCACCTCGTAATTCAAACATTTTAATAAAATTTGAATTTACTAAAATAACGATTTTTGGTCTACGAAATACAGAAAATAGGTTCGGGAGTCGGTTACGCATGAGGAAGGATTAGCACCCTCGATACGCCCAAAATTGGTACCTAATCGATTAATTAATGTCTAAATGTCGAAAATTAAAAATTCGAAATGATTTTTTTTTAAAATACGATCCCTTTTTATCAATGTTCATTTTTAAAAAAAAAAAAAAAAGCTGGAATTGAATTAAAACGAGCTTCAAGGGCCAACTCGTCCTGAGATAACAAAATGCCACGTCCCGTAAGTTAGGATACGACATTTGAACCCTCGAGAACAAGTTCGCCTTTAAATTTTTCGAAGCTTAATGTTTTGAAATTTAAAAGGATATTTAGTTATTTGGGTTTAACAAGAAAATCGAAACCCCGTAAATTAGGGCACGATTTCTCGAATTCCCCGAAACGCGAAATATTGCCTTTGTTTTTGAATATTTTTCTTTTAAATAATAACTAGTACAATACTAAACGGCATGCATTATTTTTGTTTGAAGTAAGATAAAACGATCTATATGGAATAAATACATTGGGATTTAATTCACGATACAATGACATGAAATAAAGATATAACAATGAACATGGAACAATAACACGAATAAAATATTATACGAGTGAACAACGATAACATGAAAACGCGAATAATCGAATCATAGCACATACAATGACAATGCTAACGTCACATACACTACTAAAATATTAACATTAATAATTAAAGAATAATGAAATAAATATCATAAATTACAATCCAAAAATAAATAAAGTAAAATGGTATAAAATTTTTAAAGTACATAATATTTTAAAATAAATAATTTATAAAAAATATTCTAAATAAATAATAAAATAAAGTATATAAGACTATTTAGAATAAGTGATAAAACAATTTTAAAGAAATCTAAAATAATAATATTTAAAGCAATTTAGAGTAGATGATGTAAAATAATTTAAAAATAATTAACACAAAATAATTTAAAGCAAAATAATATGTAAAGTTTAAAATAAATAATGTGTAACAAGGAAATTTAGAATAAAACAGTTTAAAGATAAATGTTAAAGAAAAATAAAATAGATAATATATAAGTTTAGAATAAGTAATATATGGGAAACTTGAAATAAATAAATAAAACAGCAATTTAAAAATAAACGAATTTTAAAATAACATATAAATATATGAAATTTAAAATGGATAATATAACTTAAAATAATACATAAGTTTGAAATGAATAATATGTAAAAAAGAAATTAAAAAATGTAATATACAAAATGTTTTTAGAAATAAACTGTATATGTAAAAATAAATAAATAATGTATATAAGATAATCTAAAACAAGTGATATAAATAAATAAATAAAAATAGAAAAAGTTTAAAATAAACAATCTATAAAAAAAATTTAAAATATATAACGTATAACATTTTAAAATAAACAATATATATAAAAAGAATTTTAAATGACGATGTATAATGGTTCAAAGAAATAATGCGTAAATGAGGCTAAATAACTAATATATATATATGTAATCGGTTTAAAATCAAAGGTCAAGGATTAAATTAAAGTCGAACTTAAATTGAAAGGTCAAATCTAAAAAACACATCGGGGCCCAAATGAAGCGCGCACAAATGGATGAGGGCCGAATGTGAAATAAACCCAATCCTCAAAATGAACCATTTCATGGGGATTTAAACCCAAAATTTTTCTTATCCTCATTTCAACCATCTGCTAAAAAACAAAAAAAAACTTTAAACTCTCCAATACCCTTTTTTTTTCTCTCTGGACTGAAACCAGAAAAAGGACCCTGAAAGCCACCAACGATTGCCTGTTGCTCCACCGCAGCCCATCCTTGACTAGTGGCCGGAGTCACGCGGAAATGACCTTTTCCGACTCCTCTGCCCAACGGGTCTAAAGACCGACTTTCGGGTTCAAAAAAAAAAACAATGGAAAAGGGCCTCAATCCACCCCTCTCTCCGCTTTTCCTTCGAAGTCCGAGCGAATCCCCGAAGGGCTTCCAAGGCTTCCTCAAACGGAGGGGTCCCTTGGTGGTAGAGAGTGACCAAGAAACGGGTAAGTTCTGATTTCCCTTTATTATTTAGCATATACGAAATAGAATAAAAAGAAGAAAAAATAAAAACGAAATAGAAGCTTGAAGCGAAAACGAAAATAGAAGAATTACCAAAAAATTTTGTTCTCTGTACTTCTGGATTTCAATATCTTCGTCCCCAAAAAATAAACTACAATGAAAGAAATCGGGTTCTTATAGCCGGTTTGAGCAAAGCTTCATTTCTATTTCTTGTTTGCTTTCATTTGTTTCTTCTGCATTTGCGTGTAGTCTCTGCCCTTGTATTTACTTCGTTGCAGGTGTCAGAAGCATGGTGGTCGTTGGTTGGTGCACGTGGTGGAGGGAGATGAAGGGTCGGCGGCTATGAAGCTTAGGGGCTGTGGCTGCTGCTGTTTCATTTTCTTTGTAATGGGCAAATAAATTGGGCTAGGGTTTATAAAATTTGGGCTATTGGTGTTTAGGCTGTAATTAATTTGGGTTGGTTTGGGCAAAAGGGTTGGTTTAATTTGGGTTGTGTTATTTGTTGTAATTGGACTCTTAATTTAGACATTTTATTTTGGTTTGGGTTTTAATTTTTGTTTTTGATTTGGGTGAATTGGGTTCAGGCAAATTGGGTCATTTACAGTTGCCCCTCTTTGCTCGTTGTTGTGTATCGAGAATGAAGCAAAGACTTTTAAGAATGACCAATTTTGCCTAGTCTCGTCGAGTCTTGACTTCTTTGGTGCTTCTGTTCTTCGAGTAGCCTCATTCCATCCCACTGCATCTTCAAGGGTATAGGGATTGTTACTTTGATTCACTCCACTACAACTTTAAGGAGACAAGAATCATAACTTCAACCTGCCCCACTGCAACTTCAAGGGGATAAGGTTTGTGCCTTCAACCTGCTCTACTGCAACTTCAGAAAGATAAGATTTGTTATCTTCAGTCTGTTCCATTGCAACTTCAGGGAGATAAGACTTGTATCTTCAACCTGTTCCATTGCAATTTCAGGGAGATAATATTTGCCATGATAGATTTGATCCGACCCACTGTAACTTCAGAGGTATAAGACTTGTAACTCGTAGCTTTAACCTGTTCCGCTGCAACTTCAGAGAAATAAGATTTGCTATCCTTAGTCTGCTCCACTACAACTTCAGGAAGATAAGACTTGTATCTTCAACCTGCTCCACTGCAACTTCAAGGAGATAAGGTTAATGGCTTCCATCTGCTCCATTGGAACTTCAGGGAGATAAGATTCGCCATGATAGATTTGATCCGACCCATTGTAACTTTCAGAGGTATAGGACTTGTAACTCGTAGCTTTAACCTGTTCCACTGCAACTTCAGGGAAATAAGATTGCTATCCTCAGTCTGCTCCACTACAACTTCAGGGAGATAAGATTCGCCATGATAGATTTGATCCGACCCACTGTAACTTCAGAGGTATAGGACTTTTAACTCATCTGTTACGCGATTATTTGGGGAACATGACCTGTAGAGTGTATTTCATGGGTCTATTTATGCCAAATGATTAGGATGTCATGATCAGAATGAATCAAATGCTCCTAACTAGATGTGTATGAATGATATTTGCAAAATGTCATTTTTTAATACTTAATTTGATATTACTCGTCTTTCATTGAGGTCTTAATACTGACGTATTACCCTGTCTTCTTATTCAATTGGTATCTTTGATAGAAGATATGAAGAAATGGTCACCATTTAAATCATTCTTTCTCAAATGTTCCCAACCCCTGAACTTGGTTAGTTCTGAATAGTGGTCCTGCTTCAAGTTCTTGTAATATTTAGAAGTTTTTAGAGTAATATGCGAAATCATTAATCGTTATTTCAATGAATAATGCTTGAAAAAGATTATCACAATGGACAAGATGGAATTTTATTGAGAGTAGAGCTCGAAATGAATAAATTGATCAAGAGATCAAATTTTGTTAAAGTACGAAATAAGAATAAGTTAAGATAGTAAATTTGCTAAAAATTCAAAAATGAATAAATTAATCAAGAATAGAAAATTTTGCTAAAATATAAAATGAATAAGATGAAAATAGGTGCCCCAGATATCATAACATGAGCTTCTCTGCACAAAACTTCTCGAGGACCCTTTTCGGACTTGATAGGTGTTTGGCATACTTCGAAGACTTCGTTGATGCCCCAAGATGTAGCGTCCCTCCTTCTTGTTAATTCAGGCATAGCAAGACTACTGCATGCCTCCCCTTTAATCAAAAATTTGAATTGCCCATTCTTGGGCTTTCAATTCAAAAACCCCTTTGGTCTCAAGGCACCCTTTGCGGATTTTCGCCTTGGCCTCTCCCCTTTTTTTTTTTAGGTGAAGTACCTCTTGACACAGGATTAGGCAGGTTTTTGCCATCCATCTCTGTCAAAATCAACGCTCCTCCAGAGAAAGCCTTCTTCACTATATAAGGTCCCTCCAATTTGGCATCCATTTTCCTTTGAAGTCCTTCTGTATGGGGAGAATCTTTTTCAAAACAAGGTCTCCTTCATGGAATTCTTTAGGACGAACCTTCTTATTATAAGCCCGCATCATTCGCTTTTGGTAAATTTGACCATGACGAATAGCCTTCAGCCTTTTCCCTTCAATTAAGTTCAGTTGATCATATCAAGACTGGATCCATTCTGCTTCATCCAATTTTAACTCTGATAAAACTCTGAGAGAAAGAATCTCCACTTCAATGGGCAAAACTGCCTCCATCCCATAAACCAAATAAAAAAGTGTTGCCCCGGTAGAAGTTCTAACTGACGTCTGGTAAGTATAGAGAGCAAATGGTAATTTCTCATGCCAATATTTGTAAGTCTCAGTCATTTTCCCCACGATCTTCTTGATGTTATTATTGGCCGCTTCCACTGTACCATTGATCTTTGGGCGATATGGTGATGAGTTGTGGTGTTTAATTTTGAATTGACTGCAGACCTCCGCTATCGTACTATTGTTCAAATTCAGTGCATTGTCAGATATGATCCTTTCAGGCATTCCATATTGACATATGATCTCCTTCTTTAAGAACTTGCTGACTGCCGACTTTGTAACGTTGGCATAAGAAGTGGCATCTACCCATTTAGTAAAGTAATTAATGACTACGAAGATGAATCGATGTCCATTAAACGCTTTTGGCAAAATCGGCCCAATGACATCCATCCCCCACATAGAGAAAGGCCATGGAGAAGTCATGACATGAAGAGGTGAAGGAGGTACATGAATTTTATCTCCATAAATTTGACATTTGTGGCACTTCTTGGCATAGCTGATGCAATCCCCTTCCATAGTGGACCAATAATACCCGAATCTCATGATCTGTCTGGCCATTGTAAAACCATTAGCATGCGTTCCACAGACACCCTCATAGACTTCTTTCAGGATTTTCTTAGCTTCAATAGCATCCACGCATCTTAAAGCACATGATCCTTCCTTCTCTTATACAGGATCTCTTCATCTAAGACATAATCACCAGCCAGTCTTTTCAACGTTCTCTTATCGTTCTCGGTTGCTTGGTCAGGGTATTCACGATTCTTCACATATCACAATATATCCTGATACCAAGGATGATCGTCCTTCTCTTCTTCTTCTTCTTCGATGTTAAGGCAATGAGCTAGAGCCTCATAAATGCTTATTTGGATAGGTTTCATGTCCTCTTGTCTGTTTACTCTGATCATGGAAGCTAGAGTAGCTAAGGTGTCGGCCATTTGGTTGTTATCCCGCGGGAGGTAGCAGAAGGTGATGTCGTCAAACTCCTCAATTAATTCCAAAATTAACCTTCGGTAATTGATCAATTTCAGATCTCATCTCCCATTCACCCTTAAATTGATAGATCACCAGTGCAGAATCATCATATACTTCTAGCACTTTGATTTTGCGTTCAATTGCTGCACGGATACCTAGGATACACGCTTCATACTCCACCATGTTATTTGTACAGTCAAAATCCAATTTACTTGTAAATGGATAATGATCTCCATTTGGGGACACCAAGAATGCCCCAATTCCGTTTTCCACAGCATTTGAGGCTCCGTCGAATCTTAGCTTCCAAGAATGGCCTTCTTGAAAGTCTTCCTTAGTGATTGCAACATACATTAAATCTTCATTCGGAAAATCGAAATTCAAGGGCTCATAATCTTCCAGAGCTCTACTGACCAAAAAATCTACTACTGCACTCCCTTTTACAACCTTCTGGTTCACATAAACTATGTCAAACTCGGAAAGCAGGATTTGCCATCGAGCCATCCTTTCATTCAAAGTAGTTGACTCCATCATGTACCTTAGAGGGTCCAGTTTCGAGATGAGCCAAGTTGTGTGATACATGTACTGTCTCAGTCTTCGAGTTATCCAGATTAAGGCGCAACATAATTTCTTAATCGGCGAGTACCTTGTCTCACAATCAGTGAACTTTTTACTGAGATAGTATATTGCTCTTTCTTTCCGAACTGACTCATCATGTTGGCCGAGCACGCATCCCATGGAATTTTCAAATACTGACAAGTACAGTATCAGTGGCCTATTTGGGCTCGGTGGCATTAGAACTGGAGCGTTGGATAGGTAATGCTTGACTTTGTAAAAAGTTTTCTGGCACTCCTCATCCCATACGCCAGGGTCGTGTTTCCTGAGGACACGGAATAGAGGGTCACATTTCTCAGTTAGTTGTGAAATAAACCGGGCGATGTAGTTCAGTCTTCCCAGGAAACCTCGAACTTCTTTTTTAGTCGTGGTGGAGGCAATTCTTGTATAGCCCTGGCATTGTCTGGGTCAATCTCAATCCCCTTTTCACTGACTACAAATCCTAGCAGCTTTCTCGACCTAGTTCCGAAGGTGCATTTTGCTGGATTGAGCTTTAGCTGGAACTTTCTTAACCTTAAGAACAGCTTCCTCAGGACTTGTACATGTTCCATTTCTGTTCGAGATTTTACGATCATGTCATAAACATAAACTTCAATTTCTTTGTGCATCATGTCATGGAACAGGGTCACCATGGCTCTTTAGTATGTTGCTCTCACGTTTTTTAGCCTGAATGGCATCACTTTATAGCAAAATGTTCCCCACAGGGTTACAAATGTGGTATTCTCCATGTGTAACACCCCAAACCCGGCCCATACGTTTCGACCAGATATGGCGTGTCACTGCTTGTACATTGAAAACTTTTGCTTTGTTGGTTTTGGAAGTCGTAAATTAAATAGACATTATTTAAGAAAATAAGCGGCATTTTGAAAATAAAACCTTGTATTAAGTATAATTAAACCTTTGACATAATCTCATATGTTGCAGAACGTTAATACTACTTAATTAGATAAAACTAGGGAGCCTTATTACATTGATAATTCCTAAGTAAAAATAAAATAAAAGAAAACTTTAAAGAAATCCCAAAATAATAATTTGAAGAAATAAAGCTTGATGGCTCCCCGAGTCCGTCTCGGCTCCCATGTCCACGATCTACTGCTCATCTAGAGGAGTAGAGAAAAAGGAAAGCGTGAGTCACCAAGACTCAGTGTATAAATCTCAAGCACACAATGACTTGAGCCCATAAACACATTATGGGCCCTGGCCCATACATAAAGGTAACAATCATAATCACATGATAAACAATAAATAATGAAAAACCCAACCCATCCTAGGTTTCCATCCTCTACATACCATCCCGTACCAACCATCACACCTTGGGGATTTCTACAATCAACCCTCCATCCGCTACACACCATATCGACAGCTGTGCTGCCTGTCATAAAGACCGATCACTATGTGACCTATGTGGCGAAGCCACCGATCGCTATGCGACCTTAAAAATATATCGACAGCTGTGCTGCCTGTCATAAAGACCGATCACTATGTGACCTATGTGGCAAAGCCACCGATTGCTGTGCGACCTTCTTCCCCTTCATCATGTCAATCCCATCCCCATGCTTACATGCAAGAACATAAATATATTATCATCACAGATTATCACATATTTTTCGATACACATAGGGAGTTCTATGTTTACGTACCTGGCATCTTTGCTTAACCCTTTTAGGGTTCTATTCGACTGTCTATACAGCCTCTTTCCGAC
This sequence comes from Gossypium australe, assembly GCA_005393395.2. Taxonomy (NCBI): domain Eukaryota; kingdom Viridiplantae; phylum Streptophyta; class Magnoliopsida; order Malvales; family Malvaceae; genus Gossypium; species Gossypium australe. Next base: position 27,000,990 of record CM016621.1, on the reverse strand, counting down.
TTTTTAGCCCATAACATATATATATAAACATACATACAGGTTTATTAGTAGTGTGTTAGATATCTACACACCTGGTTAATGTCGATACCCTTGCTAAACCGATCTACAACTTTGCTCAAAAAGCCGGAAAGATGTGAAAATAGGGCCTCTCCTATATTCGGCCATGGTTAGTGTTCTACCCAATTTTATATATTTGAATAACAAATCTTCTTACCTTAAAATCCCAAAATTGGAGACTAGCTATTTTCGGCTTTTAGATCTAGTTGACCAAGCTTCCTTCAAATCCCGAAATTGCCGCCCAACATAGAACCATTAAACTATTAGTTTTTCGGCTTTTTGCCTTTCAAAAACCGAGAATAGATCATGAGAACTAATCAAAAATCGACACTTACTTTAGCACAGGAGGTTCGGCTAGCACTAGAGAGAGGATTCGGCAATGCCAAAGGAAGTTTTAAATGCCAGAATAAATAGAACTAATTCTTAAATGGGATGAATAAAGAAAAACTATAGAGTTTTCGGCTTTTAAAGAGAAATCGGCTCAAAGGGGAAAAAGAATGGAAAAGAAGTTTCGGCTTTTGAAGAATTTAAAGAAAAGAAATTGGAGAGAAAGAGGCTAGGGATTTTCGGCACAAGGAAAAAGAGAATTAGGGTTTTTAAATGTCAGAATCAAGGAGCTAGCCCCCCTAGTTATAGATATTTCGGCACCTACTGCTAAAAACCGAAAATGCCCTTAAAATTCAAGCTAAAAGAGAGGAAAAATTCGGCACCCTCTTTGCCATGCAGTAGCCAAATTTTACACTCCTCTAGGTGGTGGATTTTCGGCCATCACTTCCCTTGAAGATAAGCTCCTAACTTTTCTCCTTTTTATCTTCTAAATTATCAATTATTAAATCCATATAAATCTCCTATTTTTAAGCCTTGTAGCCGTCCACCTCATTAAACCTAATTGCTGAAATTTAACTCACTTAAATTAAAAGATTTGAGCTTCATTAAACTTAAATTTTGGGCCCCTAAATCCCTTGTGTGTGGCGTCACTTCTAATTCTCTTACAGTGCCACTTATTGTTGGGCCAAAGCTGCATAGACCAAAGCTGGTTGCCTCGCCTCAACATAACCTGGACCTCCACGTCCATGTCCTGTGCCATTGCCACCATTGACTTGACCACGACCTCTTTATGGCTGCTGTCCTCCTCTGCCAGACTGAGCATTCCCTCGACCCATGGTCCCTTCACCGTCCTGTTGCTGGGGACAGTTTCTAACTTGGTGATCCATAGATCCACACCTATAACACTTCCCACTGCCTGCCCAACACTCTCTGGCATGGAATTTGCCACATCGAGCACACTTTGGTGTCTGGTTAGCAGCAGCAGGTCCCTCATCCCGTTTCGGCCCGTCTGACCTAGGTCTTTTCTGAGTTTGCCCAGCTATCCCTGACGGTTCAAAATTCTTCTTACTTCCACCCCTATCTCTATCCCGATTCAGTTTTTCGGTTTGCTTTACCTCCTCGGCTATCTTAGCCTTTTCCACTAGGACAGTAAATTCCATTTCCCGCTGTGGGGCTACCAAAATACGTAAATCGTCCCTCAAGCCATCCTTGAACCTAACACAACGTTCATGCTCCGTGGCTACCATCCCACGAGCATAGGCTAAGACGTAAGAATTCAGCTTCATACGCAGCCAGTGACTTACTCCCTTGAACCAGATTCAGAAATGCTCTGCGCTGCGCATCTACATAACTCGATCCAATGTACTTATTCTGATACGCCATTTTAAAGAGTTCCCAGGTGATACGGTCAGACACTGTACCATCCTTAACAGTAAGTCACCATTGATATGCTTCATCCCACAAGAGGGATACCACTCCTTTCAACTTCTCCTCCTCCGTGAAATCCAAATCATCCATTATGCGTTCTACCGCCTCCAACCAATACTCAGCTGAACTTGGGGCTACACCAGAAATTCCTCTAAACCCTTCTGCCCCATTGGCCCTAAGCCGCTCCGGTACAGATTTCCGGGCTCCTGTGCCCATACCAGCCCCAGCAACCCTCTCTAAAACCCTTAACATTGCCTGAGATACCGCATCATCTCCAACAGTCTGATCCTGAAATTTCTCCTCCACAGTTGGCATCTCGTTTCCAGAACCATGACCAGACCCTACTGGTTCCGGTACCGTCCTCTTATCCCTGCCACGACTACGTGGCGGACGTCCCCGACCCATTGTACTCATTCTACCGCTTTGCTTTTATCTGATTTGAAATTTTATGAATTATTAGCTTTCTTCCACTGATTAACCACGAACAGTTTTATGAATAATAGTTTTAGAGTAGTTCTTTCGAATTCGAATTCAGTCTCAAGTTCGTATCCTCTAATTCTAGCAACCACATACATTTCATCATCAACATCCATGAACTCACATTCATTACAGAAAAGTGTTTGTTGTTTTTGTTGTTTTCACTACCCAGGGGTATTTTTGTAATTTTATCCTACAGGGGTATTTTCGTAATTTTTCAAATTAAGGTTCCTTGGTGATTTTGTAAAATAAGGGTATTTTGGTAATTTTACAATCTAGGGGTATTTCGATAATTTTGAAATCTGGGGGTATTTCGATAATTTTGACATCAAGGGGTATTTTGGTAATTTTAAAATCTGGGGCATTTCGGTAATTTTGAAATCCGGGGAAAATTTTGAAATTCGGGGGTAATTCGATAATTTTGACATCCAGGGGTATTTTGGTAAATCTAGTTACTCTTATAAACATAGAGTTTTATAGCTGTGAACGTTTTCAAATCAAGTGTATCTTTTTGGAAATGTACAAAACTTAGGGGTTTTTGTTTGCAAAATAGGGTGGTTGGTCCCTTTCGGGTTTTAATTATGGGTTTGGCCCATCAACAAGTCCTTATAGCTAGAATGAACAGTCACTACGCACCAGGTAAGATTCCAGCGAAGAGGAGGTGAGTCACTAGGACTGCTTAAATACCAAGCTCTCCCTGAATCCACTCCTAGGCGTATGCCTATTGCCACACCCTGTCATGGCTAAAGTGGACAGTCACTATGCACCAAGTAAGATTCCAGCGAAGAGGAGGTGAGTCACTTGGACTGCTTAAATACCAAGCTCTTCCGGATCTACTCCTAGATATGCATATGCCTGTTGCCACACCTTAGTCTTGCGACTCGTTTACAGGTTTTGTTTAGTGAAACTAAGTCTTATGGATTTGAAGAGTTATTTGTCTAAGCCTAGAGTCCATCAAGTTCTAACCTAGATAGTCTACGTCCCATAAAGCCCATTAAGCCCACATTTATAACACAATCAGGAGTTCAGAATACTTACCTGGGTGGATTGGGTGCCGGTAGACTCAAAGGCCATGTCTTCAAACCAAAAATTTTCCTTAAATATTTTTTTCTAAAACACTTCTAGACCCATTTCACAGCCCGAGTTTTGAACTGGACTCTGATACCAAATTGTAACACCCCAAACCCGGCCCATACATTTCGACCAGATCTGGCATGTCACTGCTTGTACATTGAAAACTTTTACTTTGTTGGTTTTGGAAGTCGTAAATTAAATATACATTATTTAAGAAAATAAGCGACATTTTGAAAATAAAACCTTGTATTAAGTATAATTAAACCTTTGACATAATCTCATAAGTTGCAGAATGTTAATACTACTTAATTGGACAAAACTAGGGGGCCTTATTACATTAATAATTCCTAAGTAAAAATAAAATAAAAGAAAACTTTAAAGAAGTCCCAAAATAATAATTTGTAGAAATAAAGCTTGATGGCCCCTCGAGTCCATTTCGGCTCCCATGTCCACGATCTACTGCTCATCTGGAGGAGTAGAGAAAAAGGAAAGCGTGAGTCACCAAGACTCAGTGTATAAATCTCAAGCACACAACGACCTGATCCCATAAACACATTATGGGCCCTGGCCCATACATAAAGGTAACAATCATAATCACATGATAAACAATAAATAATGAAAAACCCAACCCATCCTAGGTTTCCATCCTCTACACACCATCCCGTACCAACCATCACACCTTGGGAATTTCTATAATCAACCCTCCATCCGCTACACACCATATCGACAGCTGTGCTGCCTGTCATAAAGACCGATCACTATGTGACCTATGTGGCGAAGCCACCGATCGCTATGTGACCTTAAAAATATATCGACAGCTGTGCTGCCTGTCATAAAGACCGATCACTATGTGACCTATGTGGCAAAGCCACCGATTGCTGTACGACCTTCTTCCCCTTTATCATGTCAATCCCATCCCCATGCTTACATGCAAGAACATAAATATGTTATCATCACAGGTTATCACATACTTTTTGATACACATAGGGAGTTCTATGTTTACGTACCTAGCATCTTTGCCTAACCCTTTTAGGGTTCTATTCGACTGTCTATACAGCCTCTTTCCGGCTTTTTAGCCCATAACATATATATATATATAAACATACATACAGGTTTATTAGTAGTGTGTTAGAGATCTACACACCTGGTTAATGTCGATACCCTTGCTAAACCGATCTACAACTTTGCTCAAAAAGCCGGAAAGATGTGAAAATAGGGCCTTTCCTATATTCAGCCATGGTTAGCATTCTACCCAATTTTATATATTTGAATAACAAATCTTCTTACCTTAAAATCCCGAAATTGGAGACTAGCTATTTTCGGCTTTTAGATCTAGTTGACCAAGCTTTCTTCAACTCCCGAAATTGCCGCCCAACATAGAACCATTAAACTATTAGCTTTTCGGCTTTTTGCCTTTTAAAAACCGAGAATAGATCATGAGAACTAATCAAAAATCGACATTTACCTTAGCACAAGAGGTTCGGCTAGCACTAGAGGGAGGATTCGACAATGCCAAAGGAAGTTTTAAATGCCGGAATAAATAGAACTAATTCTTAAATGGGATGAATAAAGAAAAACTATAGAGTTTTCAGCTTTTAAAGAGAAATCGGCTCAAAGGGGAAAAAGAATGGAAAAGAAGTTTCGGCTTTTGAAGAATTTAAAGAAAAGAAATTGGGGAGAAAGAGGCTAGGGATTTTCGGCACAAGGAAAAAGAGAATTAGGGTTTTTAAATGTCAGAATCAATGAGATATCCCCCCTATTTATAGATATTTCGGCACCTATTGCTAAAAACCGAAAACGCCCTTAAAATTCAAGCTAAAAGAGAGGAAAAATTCGGCACCCTCTTTGCCATGTAGTAGCCGAATTTTACACTCCTCTAGGTGGTGGATTTTCGGCCATCACTTCCCTTGAAGATAAGCTCCTAACTTTTCTCCTTTTTATCTTTTAAATTATCAATTATTAAATCCATATAAATCTCCTATTTTTAAGCCTTGTAGCCGTCCACCTCATTAAACCTAATTGCCGAGATTTAACTCACTTAAATTAAAAGATTTGGACTTCATTAAGCTTAAATTTTGGGCCCCTAAATCCCTTATGTGTGGCGTCACTTCTAATTCCCTTACAGTGCCACTTATTGTTGGGCCACAAGCCCATGTTGGCATTTTAAACATAATTACCACCTTTTAACTCTTTAATGCCCAATCTAAGAATTTAATCAAGGCCTTTGCCTAATCCTGAGCCCAATTTGGACCCCTATCACTTAAATTAACCTATTAAACTTATCCCTACACTAAATGCATAGGCCCATAAATTTAGGATGTTACACCATGTCTTCAAGGTGCATCTTTATTTGATTATATCCCGAGAAACCATCCATGAAGGAGAATAACGAATAACCTGTCATGTTGTCCACTAGTGTGTCAATGTGGGGCAATGAGAAATTGTCCTTCGGGCTGGCTTTGTTGAAATCCCTATAGTCCACGTACATTCGTACTTTTCCATCTTTCTTAGGGACGGGGACTATATTGGCTACCCATTCTGAGTATTTGACCACTTGCAAGAAACCAACATCGAATTGCTTCTTGACCTCTTCTTTTATCTTCAACAAAACGTCGGGTCTCATCTTTCGGAGCTTTTGTTGAACTAGCTTGCACTCCTCCTTTATAGGGAGCCGATGTACCACGATATCAGTTTTTAACCCAGGTATGTCTTGATATGACCATGCAAAAACATCCTTTATAAGGAGATCTCATTTTGTCTCGCCGGTAACGCTAGCTCCGATCTTTACCTCTTTTCCCTCTCCTAAGCTCACAACTTTCACCGACTCTTTTTGAGATAGGATTTGCTTCTCATCTTGTTCGACCATCCTCAACAAATTGGGAGATAGACTACAGCCTTGGTCATTTTCAAAATCTTAAGAATCCTTCATACACATATCTTTCTCAAAAGGAGACTCTGAGTTAATAACAATGTCACTCATATCACTGATATCTGGGGACCTGTTAGAAGGGCGAATAAAGGTGCAAAAACAAAAAAATCTAAGATTAATTATCTGCATAATTGGTTATGAATGAAATGTAAAGAATATTTTGGTTATGAATGAAAAGAATAAAAGAACATTTGCTCGGAATAATACAAAAATATGTATTTTATTGAAATAAAGATATTTGGACATTTGCCTATTTAACAAAAGGATTCTTATTGCTCATAGGCTTAGAGCAACAAGTGTGTTTTGAACATTACTCTGAATTAATTCTAAAGGTTACAGGAATCTCTTCCATGGTCCAATTGTTCAGAACACTTCCAGAAGTGTAAGGGCAAATTCCAACTAAATTTCTTTCTTCAGTTCCTTCCTCGGATACGGCGTTAATGCTCAAACCTCTCAACCTTTCCTCCGATACTTCTCTTCTTGTCATCTTTTGTTCAGGGTATATAGTTCATCCCGAAACAAGTGTTTTAGATAAATGAGGAAAGGTCATTGGCTCCCATTTAACCTCCTCATCGCGCAAACATGCTCTTCTTCTCTCTTACTTTTTCTCTACCTCTTTCCTCTTTTGCTTCACATCTGGCTTGAATTCTAAGCCAAAGTGGTCTCGTTTTTCCTTTAGCATTGGCACATCAGTCTTTCCTTGAAGGCATTTCCCGAGTCCTTTTCCTGGTAAGGCTCCTTTTCTGACTGTCATTTGCAGGCCCATCCTTGTGGATTTGGATATTTTGAGCATAGGGATCTTGTTGCCTTCGACGACGAAGGTTGCGTTGACAAATTCCAATAATCGAAAGGAACATTCTATTGCTTCATCGCCTGTCCCTATGTATGGGGCGTCACTGGCAACAGATGCAATGATGTCTACCTCCGCGTTTATTGTGACCAATCTACCTTCAGTTACCAATTTTAACTTTTGATGTAGTGATGACGACACTGCCCCTGCCGAATGAATCCAAGCCTCCCTAACAGGAAATTGTAGGAAGGCTTGATGTCCATCACCAAGAAGTTCACCTCATATGTATTTGGACCAATCTGAAGAGGTATCTCGATCATTCCCATGACCTTTCTTTCAGTACCATCGAATGCTCTCATAATATTCTGGCATGTTTTCATATGGGAGTTATCCACGGGCAACCTATTTAGCGTGGATAAGGGTAAGACATTCAGGGCTGATCCATTATCAACTAACACCCCTAGAGCGTATATCCCTTGTGGTTATGTGTAGAGCCTTTGTAGATCCCATGCTTCCGGGCGGTATTTCATCGTCGTTAAAGAAGATAAAATTATCAGCACTGATGTTATTGACCAGACAATCGAGCTTGTTGACAGATATATCATCCGCAACATTTGTTTCGTTCAACACTTTCATCAATGCACTACGGCGCGCCTATGAGCTCAAGAGCAAGGCCAGTACCGATATGCGAGCCGGCTGCTTGTGCAATTGCTCCACACCACTGTACTCGCTGTGCTTTAGGAATTTTAGGAACTCTGTAGCCTCTTTTTCTGTCACCGGCTCATTGACAGGCAATTCAGGGCCGATCGTCTTTTCTTTCTTTTGCTCAACCATCACGGAATTTCCTTTAACTGGTTCTGCCTTTGCGTTCGGGGTATAACACCTTCCGCTGTGTGTAAAGAAACCCACGTTTTGACCTTCCTTTGAAGTGTTAGCTGGGTTTTCCTTTCCTTAGATCATCACATTATAGTCATAATTCCATGAAACCCTTTTATTGTCCTTATAGGGGAAATCTACAGGCTTCTGGATTATGACCTTTGGCGTGATTGGTACTCCAGCTTCACTAACTCTTGGTCGCGAGATAATTACCACAGGATGATTGATCCCATAGACCTTCTTGATTGATCCTTTTTCTGACGCGCACACATCTTCTCTTTTTAGGCTCTCGGTATGCTCAAAGAATTCTAACTCCTTATTGTCCATCAGATCTTGTACCAGGGCCCTAAATTTGTTACATTTTTGGATCGCATGACCCTCTTCGTTATGGAACTCACAGTAGTCCCCTGCTGCTCTGGGCCTTTCTTCTAAGTCTTGTGTGATTAATCCTCCTTCTACCATCTTCTTCCAAACCCATTTCAGCAGGGTTTTTACCTCTGCTACATTCTCCTTAGTTCTTTTTCCACCATTCTCGACTATCGCGTTTACCCCTTTATCTGAATGACTGGGTAACGAATTTCCTGCCATATTAGGTCCTGTGGGGTCATCGAATTTTACTATGCCCATCTCTATGAACCTTTCAACTATTTTTTTCAAGGCGGTGCAGTTCTCAATCGAGTGTCCCGCGATTCCCGCATGGTATTCGCATTGAGCGTTTGCGTCATACCACTTAGGGAATGAAGGTTGCAGAGGTTTCGAATAGAAAGGGGATACAACGTGTGCATCGAACAAATTTTGGTACAGTTCCATATATGTCATCGGAATCGGCGTGAATTGGATTTTTTCCGTGTTAGGCTTTGGGTTGAAATCTTGCCTTGGAGGCCTTGATGGCTGGTAGTCACTGTCCTCGACTGGCTTACAGTGACTGGCTTTGAATAACCCTTATTGTACACACTCGCATTGTTTACCTCATTTTCCTTCCTTCTCGGGGTTGGTCTCTTGGTGCTTTCTCCTGCTTCAATCCTCCCGTATCTTATCGTGTTTTCTATCATCTCTCCAGTCATCACTATATCTGAAAAGCTTTTAGTAGCGCTTCTCAACATGTGGTTGATGAAGGAGCCTTCAAAATATTGATAAAGAGCATGGTCATTTCTTTCTCTATGAGAGGTGGTTGGACTTGCGTTGCTACCTCCCTCCACCGTTGGGCATACTGCCTAAAGCTCTCACTCGATTTCTTCTCCGTATTCTATAACGTGATTCTAACGGGTGCCACGTCCGTTACGTGGCCATATTGTTTCATAAAAGCTTGAGCCAAGTCCTTCCATGAACCAATTTGGGCACGACTCAGCTAGTTATACCACTTAGCCGCAGATCCGATCAGGCTGTCTTGAAAACAGTGGATTAACAGCTGGTCATTATTGGCGTATCTTTTCATCCTCCGACAGAACATCGTACTATGAGCTTCAGGGCAGCTAGTCCCATTATACTTCTTGAACTTCGGAGTCTTAAACTTCGGCGGGAGTACCAGGTCAGGGACTAAGCTTAAGTCTTTTGCGTCGATTCTGCAATGATAATCGGCATTATCCATTGCCCTAAACTTCTCTTCCAACCATCGGCACCTGTCCTCAAGTTGTTTTGGTAGATCCCCCTCGTTTTCTCTATCTCTGCCACATCGTCAAGATCTGAGACAACGGCATTAGTTGGATTATCCCCTGAGTTAGAACTCGAGCCCGTTGGAAAGTTTATCGGTGCCGATGCACCCGATTGATATTGGGATCTAATAGTGACAGGTACTCTTTGCGGATACACTTCTGGTTGTGCTTGAGTGTTTGTTGGGGTAAAACCCTGAGGATAGGCAGACTCTTCATTATCATCACCAGGATTGGTTATGGGGCTCTTTCCTTTATTAGGTCCTCCATTCATCAGCTGGGCCAATTGGTCCATCATGTTTCTTTAGGATTCCAACATCTGATCCCCCATGTCTTGTTGCATTTTAGCCAATTGTTCTTGCATTTGATCTTGCATATCCCTTTGCATCTGTTCTAATCTTTCTAGTCTCTGATCTATTGCTTACGTTTTGCGACGGGTATTGTAGCGATATGTAGTTGGTGGATTTTCGTTGGTTTCCAGGGTAACTGTCATAATTTTAATTAATTAGGGTATTTTTATGTAATTTGATGTAATTTAATGCAAATGAATGAGATGAATGCAAAAAGAGGCGTTGATTTTGATTCAATTCTATTAGATCAACTTTACTAGAAAACAAATTTCTTTACATAGAGCGAATAATTACATATACGACTTCGCCGTAATACCCAAAGCCTTGACTTTCCTAAGAAGCCAAGCTAAGTTTAAGCCTCGATCTAATTCTGACTCGTATTTTAGACTTAATACATCAGCCTAAACTACCAAGGTTTGTAAATGATCGGCTACCTCTCGAACCTAAGCCACAGCTTCGGCCATAACATGATCTCGGCCCCTAACCTGACATTGAGGACGGTGGAGTTGCTCTTTGCAATGGTTGTTGTTTGCCTCAAGAAATTCAACTCGAATCTTACTATCTCGTAGTGCAGTCTCGAGCTCTTTTATTTTCCCTTTCAGCTCTTCGATCTTACTTTGACTGGCCTTCAACTCAATTAAGGAGTTACGACTACGATGCTAATGTAGCGACTTTTCCAATTCTGCTACTCGGGCTTGTAACCTCTCTTTTTCACTTTGACTTCCCAACAGACTCTTTTTCAAAGCGTCCTCCCGTACTCGAACATCTTGAAACTTCTTCTCCCAATGATTGGCTTTGGTCTTTTCTTCCTTAATTTCTTGACGCCACTGCTTCGATGTTTTACCCAAACCGACAGTTCTAATTGACATATGCAACTTCTTGTAATAAGTTTTCAGACTATCCAAATCTTTCTCAGCCTTATTCTTTCCTTTCCTCAACTTCTCGGCCTTTAACTTATGGATGTCGACATCTAATCCCAACTTCATCTTCTCCTCTTCTAACTGCTCTATTTTCTTTCCCAATTCCGAGCTCCTTTTCTCAAAGTCCTGCTTAATGATTTATAATTCAGACGGGACAACTCGTAAATGCTCTTCTATCGACTAAGCATTCCTTTGACTCGTCATAAAGATGTTGTCGTTGACTCTTTAACTTCACCACCAATCATATTCAGGGGTCGCCATCGGGTTTGCGGCGAATATCTTCATTCTGCGAGTTTGGTTCCAAACACTCGATATTTCACGAACTCTCTTTTTGTAATTATCGTCCTTATATGCAAACTCACACTGAACTAACCCTTGCGTCGCCGGTATGAACTGCCTTGATTGATACTGCCTTAGTACGAGTAGTGGAGCGTATCCAACAGCTCCCCATATCCCAAGTAGAGGGACCCAGTCAAAATCGCCGCACCGGTGTCATCTTCGACTTGCAGATTTTGGAGAATAGCCATCCATTTCTCTTCTGAGATGTCATCTCGCCTCTGTGTAGCCACTATTTCTCTCAACGGGGAGTAGTTCACAGAAAAACTCGATAGGAGACCTTTTCTAATTTCCGAAAGTGGCTATGGAACTAAGCCAACAAAAGTTGCGCGCACCTTGCGAATTTGCCCTTGCCCGCTCTCCGACATGCATTCAAGGATCTGAAAGTTTCTGTTAGGATTGCTGGGACGGGTGTGACCCTTTTGTCGAGTCGATCAAACAAATCTGAGACCGCTTCATCTACGTGCCCTAAAGCCTTGGGAAAGATCACCAATCCATAGATACTAAGAGCGAAGACATCGACCCTCTTCTTTACATCAAGATGTGCTAAGATCAAATCTTTCAAGATTCTCCAAGGAATGCACTTACTATCACCCTTCTACTAACTTCGGGCTGCAACCCACTATTCGCTCATCCCCGTGATATTCATCAACTTCCTTACGAAAGTCAGGGTGTTGGCAGATCTGGAGTAAACTTTATTAGCGTGAATCTTCGGGCAACGAAGCAAGGCTGTGTATTCTTCTACGGTAGGCACCAAATCTACTTTTCCAAAAATAAAACAACTATAAGCAGGGTTCCAAAACTGGGTGAGGGCTCAGAACAAGTGCTTGTCCACTTTAATATCGAGTAGGTAGGGCAAGTCACCGTAATTGCAGTAGAATAGTTGTTTGATCTCGTCATCCCATCGATCCCATATTTCTTTCATCTCTTGAAGATTATTTTGGATTACGCTGATGCGAGTGAAATCTCATAACTCTGAAACGTACCCCTCTGCAAAACTATCACCTTTCTCTTGTTGCGCTATCTCAGCCCATATCCGGACGGCCGCGTTATCCTCCACTTCATCAAGAAACTCCTTTTCCATGATAAGTTTTTTATTTAGCAACCGAATGTAGATCAACACACCCTTTTTTGATAAGAATGCCATGCAATTATTACCAAAGTAAAACAAGTCAGTATTTCATACACAGCTCAAAGTAAGCAAGAAATAATAAATAAAGCGACTAATCGAGTAACCACTAGGGTTTGGTATGGTTCTACCTAGGGTAAGCTCTTAAAGCTCGCTATATACGGTTTGATTCTAAAGTAAGGGTACCTGAACCAGCAGATTCCTCGATCTTCACCCATTATAAGTTCATATATATCGAGTTCAGTTTAGGGGGATACATTTCTCTATTGCCATGCGGAGATGAAAATCTCACGAATACATAGGTACGGATGTATCCTGGAAGCAGTTCACTAGCCCATGCGGAGGTGAAAACCTCGCGAAAGCATAACTTCTCACTCGTACTTAAAAGGGGTAAGATCGACCGATCTATGCGGTGCAACATACGAAGATAAATCAACAGGCTTAACACATTATGATAAAGACCATAAAAATGACGGATGCAACAAGAAAACGTGAATTCAAATTAGATTTTTAAATTTCGACAAAAAGACGGAAATTAATCAATTTATGGCCTGACTCTTTTATTGAGTCCACAGCGGAGTCGCCAAGTTGTCGAAACCATTTTGAAAAGTGGGTCAACTTTGATTTTGAAAATGAAAAAGAAAACGGGAGTCGCCACCAATCCTTTTTAATGAAGTGTGATCGGGTCACCTCATAATTCAAACATTTTAATAAAATTTAAATTTACTAAAACGACGATTTTTGGTATACGAAATACAGAAAATGAGTTCGGGAGTCGGTTACGCATGAGAAAGGATTAGCACCTTCGATACGCCCAAAATTGGTACCTAATCAATTAATTAATGTCTAAATGTCGAAATTTGAAAATTCGAAATGATTTTTTTTAAAAATACAATCCTTTTTTATCAATGTTCATTTTTTTTTAAAAAATGTTGGAATTGAATTGAAACGAGCTTCAAGGGCCAACTCGTCCTAAGATAACAAAATGCCACGTCCCGTAAGTTAGGATACGACATTTGAACCCTCGAGAACAAGTTCGCCTTTAAATTTTTCGAAGCTTAATGTATTGAAATTTAAAAGGATATTTAGCTATTTGAGTTTAACAAGAAAATCAAAACCCCGTAAGTTAGGGCACGATTTCTCAAATTCCCGAAACGCGAAATATTACCTTTGTTTTTGAAGATTTTTATTTTAAATAATAACTAGTACAATACTAAACGGCATGCCTTATTTTGTTTGAAGTAAGATAAAACGATCTATATGGAATAAATACATTGAGATTTAATTCATGATACAATGACATGAAATAAAGATATAACAATGAGCATGGAACAATAACACGAATAAAATATTATATGAGTGAACAACGATAACATGAAAACATGAATAATCGAATCATAGCACATACAATGACAATGCTCACGTCACATACACTACTAAAATATTAACATTAATAATTAAAGAATAATGAAATAAATATCATAAATAACAATCCAAAAAAAATAAAGTAAAATGGTATAAAAATTTTAAAGTACATAATATTTTAAAATAAATAATTTATAAAAATGATTCTAAATAAATAATAAAATAAAGTATATAAGACTATTTAGATAAGTGATAAAACAATTTTAAAGAAGTCCAAAATAAATAATATTTAAAGCAATTTAGAGTAGATGATGTAAAATAATTTAAAAATAATTAACACAAAATAATTTAAAGCAAAGTAATATGTAAAGTTTAAAATAAATAATGTGTAACAAGGAAATTTAGAATAAAACAGTTTAAAGATAAATGTTAAAGAAAAATAAAATAGATAATATATATAAGTTTAGAATAAGTAATATGGGAAACTTGAAATGAATAAATAAAATAGTAATTTAAAAATAAACGAATTTTAAAATAACATATAAATATATAAAATTTAAAATGGATAATATAACTTAAAATAATACATAAGTTTGAAATGAATAATATGTAAAAAAGAAATTAAAAAATGTAATATACAAAATGTTTTTAGAAATAAACTATATATGTAAAAAATAAATAATATATATAAGATAATCTAAAACAAGTGATATAAAAAAATAAAATAAAAATAAATATATATGAAAAAGTTTAAAATAAACCATCTATAAAAAAAAATTTCAAAATATATAACGTATAATATTTTAAAATAAACAATATATATAAAAAGAATTTTAAATGACGATGCATAATGGTTCAAAGAAATAATGCGTAAAGGAGGCTAAATAACTAATATATATATAATCGGTTTAAAATCAAAGGCCAGAGATTAAATTAAAGTCGAAGTTAAATTGAAAGGCCAAATCTAAAAGAGACATCGAGGCCCAAATGAAGCGCGCACAAATGGATGAGGGCCGAATGTGAAATAAACCCAATCCTCAAAATGAACCATTTCATGGGGATTTAAACCCAAAATTTTTCTTATCCTCATTTCAACCCTCTGCTAAAAGCCAAAAAAAAAACTTTAAACTCTCCAATATCCTCTGGACTGAAACCAGAAAAAGGACCCTGAAAGCCACCGGCGATTGCCTGCTGCTCCACCGCAGCCCCGCCTCGACTAGTGGCCGGAGTCACGCGAAAATGACCTTTTCCGACTCCTCCGCCCAACGGGTCTAAAAACCGACTTTCGGGTTCAAAAAAAACAATGGAAAAAGGCCTCAATCCACCCCTCTCTCCACTTTTCCTTCGAAGTCCGAGCAAATCCCCGAAGGGCTTCCAAGGCTTCCTCAAACGGAGGGGTCCCTTGGTGGTGGAGAGCTCCCTTTATTATTTTGCATATACGAAATAGAATAAAAAGAAGAAAAAATAAAAACGAAACAGAAGCTTGAAGCGAAAACGAAAATAGAAGAATTACCAAAAAATTTTGTTCTCTGCATTTCTGGATTTTAATATCTTCGCCCCCCCCCCCCCCCCCCCCAAAAAAAAAAACACTACAATGAAAGAAATCGGGTTCTTATAGCCGATTTGAGCAACGCTTCATTTCTATTTCTTGTTTGCTTTCGTTTGTTTCTTCTACCATTTGCGTGTAGTCTCTGCCCTTGTATTTACTTCGTTGCAGGTGTCAGAAGCATGGTGGTCGCTGGTTGGTGCACGTGGTGGAGGGAGATGAAGGGTTGGCGGCTATGAAGCTTAGGGGCTGTGGCTGCTGCTATTTCATTTTCTTTGTAATGGGCTGATAAATTGGGCTAGAGTTTATAAAATTTGGGCTATTGGTGTTTGGGCTGTAATTAATTTGGGTTGGTTTGGGCAAAAGGGTTGGTTTAATTTGGGCTGTGTTATTTGTTGTAATTGGACTCTTAATTTGGACATTTTATTTTGGTTTTGGTTTGGGTTTTAATTTCTGTTTTTGATTTGGGTGAAGTGGGCCCGGGCAAATTAGGTCATTTACATATGTGATGTTAAATACATTGTTGAGAGGCATTTTTTTTAGAGAGGTCTTCAAAATATCATTTGTTGAGCAATCAGTTAAACCCTCAACAATAAAAAAGTATTGTCCTTCAATGGGGGGTTTTGTCTCCCAATTTACTGAGTGTGAGCCTCTCGTAAGAGGTTTGGTTCAGAGCCGAAGCGCCTCAGTTGATGGAGATAAAACTTGCAAGATTCAAAGAAGAGATGTTAATATAGCACGTAACAATGATTATGAAAATCACCTGCATGCAGAGGACTTGAACCACCAATCTAAGGTATATTACTATATGCAAGTATGTTGCCTATATGCCTTAGGTCTTACAAAAATTAGGTTTTCTAAGGCATGTTGGCTTTCGGTAGAGTATGGGAAACAAAATCCCACATCGGAGGATAATATTTTCCATTATTGGGGGCTCAATTGATAATCCAATAAATGATACTTCGAATACTTTTTGTAAAAGAGTTGGCTACCCTCAACATATATCATAATAAATGCAAATGCATGATGAAATTTATTTTTAAAATTAAAAATAAAGAATAAAGTGAAAGTGAAAGTGAAAAACATAAGAGAGGTTTCAATTGTCATAATGCAGGTATTTAAGCCTTTGAAGAATCTAATGTATGAGTAAATGCAGGTTTGGTTCATTTTCAACTTGGTTTGTGTATAATCCTAAATCCTTGAAAGCTAAGATCCAGCATTCATGCCAAACTGCATGTTAGAAGTTACGCGCACAGGTTGTTGGTATTTGTGAGTTTTTATTAAGCGATGCAAGGCTGTATCGGGTTTTGTTAAAGTATGATGTTATGTTTGAAGAAGTTTACAAGGCAGAATGACGTCAATGTTTATGTGAATTGCGAGTAGTAATTAATCACATCAATTTCTCAAACTTTGCACGAAAGGCATTAGACCCAAACACCAATTAGCTGTTTCCCACATGAAAACCCACTGACAGAGAAGGGAATGTCAAAAAAATTGAAGCTCAGAAACACTGTTGACTCATCCTGAAATCAGATTGAATAAAGGACCCAGCTCCAGGTATGCACCAGCCGGGAACCGAACCCGGGTCTGTACCGTAGCAGGGTATTTTTCTACCCCTAGACCACAAAAAAATTGAAGCTCAGAAATACTGCTGACTCATCCTGAAATTAGATTGAATAAAGGACCAAATAGTTGCAGTTGATTTCTAAGGTGTAAAAATACAATCCCTAGAAAACGATAAAATTTCCTTTGCATCAGAAAGCAACTCTGCAAAAAAAGAGGAAGACACAGCCGGAAGCAACCAAAATGTTATAATCTGTCCCACAAACTGAATACCATAGCCATAGGGTACAAAATAGATTCCATAATAATCTTCAAATCCATACTCAGGCTCAGCCACCACAGCCTTTGTTTCCATGGCGCTCTCCTTTTCCAGCCCCCCCTTTTTTTTTCAAGTTGCTGTCTCTATAACCCTATTTGAAAATCCTTCTTTATTTGCACTCTTTAACACATCTAGCTGTGAAACGACGATGAAGATATCATGGATTCCTAAACATGCATACTCTTCGTCCTCTCTTTCACTCATCTTATTTGTTCTTTTATGAAATATATATTACATACAGCTGGAATCTTGCGCCAGCAATGAGGCCCAATAACATTGTAATGCCTGATTTTTTCGTTTATGTTTCGGCTCTTTTGAATGAGCATGTTCTCTCACATCATGCCCTAATGTAAACGTAGATTGCAATTACTCTTTAATCTCGAGTTTTTCAAATGAAACCAATGTAGGTTTTTTATTTTCATCTACATCTAAGTGATTTACTATGATTTTATTAAATGAAGATATTTTTATTTTTCATATAATTGATCGGATTAAGATTTTAATTTGAAACATCACGTACGATAAACAATTCAATTTACCATTACAATCAAAACATCATTTGATTTTCATATGATTTTTTAATAAATATGTTTGGTACATATTTCTCTCATCCATATTTTCAGTGTGACATAGATGTAGATATTTATAAAGTTTTTGACGAAATTAATGTTAATTAAAATAAAAACTAAAAAGACAACAAAATTTATTATAAATGTATATATATATATATATATATTTCAATCATCTTATTAATTTATTCTAAAATTAAGTATTTGGCACTTTAATCTTAAAATAAATCTCAAACGATAAATAATTAAATTGACAAATAGAAGATTTGATGTCGATTTTATATAATTTTATATATTATGTTTTACTTGGATCTCGTAATTTAATACTATTGAAGAGCAATATTTTTTAAAACAAGATCAATGGTTAAATCGATTGGACCATCGGTTCATCAGTCTGATCGATTCGATTTGAAAATTATTAAAAAATAAACAAAAATTAAAAAACTAGATTCAACTGTCGGTTCAACCGTTGATTTTACCGATTTTTTAGTTGATTTAGTCAATTCGTACCAATTCCCGATCTAACCGGATGAAAAACACTTTCTAAATTGATCCGATCCGATTCAATTCAAATAACTCTGCGAAAAAATGTTATTGATAAATTAAATCCTAAATTGTAGCGTGCATTCAATCAATGGTGAGATTGATTTTAGGTGCAACGGTTAGTATAATATCAAAGATTGAGTTAAAATACTTTGTTGTCCAATGTTACTCTTGTACATGATTACATTTTATCATACAGTAATAGACGAAAGCAGACGGTGAGTTAAGTTGATTAAAAAAAAAATAAAAACCCAGTTGATGAATTAAACTCATACAGTACCGACTAACCAATTAATTTAAGTCTTAATTAACTTAATCAAACTGACTTAATATCTATTATAAAAATTCATACCCATAATTATTTAACAGAACTCATTTTACTAATTTATAAAATTATTAATTGATTTAACCGAATCGAATTAATAAAAAATATTATTAATCCACGTAATCTTATACTTATGGTTTGTATAGGATTAAGAAGAAGAAGAGCGAAAATCCAGGGAAGTTAACCCTTTATATTATTATTTTAATTTGAGAAAATAACTGTCTCAGAAACGTGTTAGTTAATAATTATCCAGATTTTGATAGCTCGGTCAAGATTTCACATTGTTTGAAATCCCTTTACATACAGATTCCAATTTCTTTATTACACTATAAAAACATTTGGCATTTGTTTCCCAATATTTTCGTTGAATTAAATAATTTCCTTTTTTTAAAAGAAATATATAAATATCATGAGTATAGGTATAATTATAAATAATAATTATAATTAAAATAAAATCAGAAATACGAATTCAACCAAATTTAGATTAAAATAAATTTAAACAAATCTCATTAAACTTGATTATGGACCGGCTCATCCGGCACGAAGGTTCGCCCGAAAAGTGAGAGAATTTGGACAAAATATAGGCACGATAAAAAATGAGGCCCAGTTTCTAAACGGGTCGGGCCTCTGGTAAGCTTTTTTTACTCGAGTCTGGTCTGGCCCGAATTTGAAAAAAAAAACTTGTTACTATTTTGGTGTCGTTTCGCTATTATGCTACTAATATTTTATTGTTATTTTTTAGATATTGTATAACTTTTGTTTTATTGTTAATTTTGCTACTATTTTAGAGATATTTTGTAACAACCTAATAGTCACAGATGTCAGAAAATGCATTTTCTAGACTCCGTTTTCGTAAATTAGGCTAGTAAATATTTCTAATAAATATTTACATAAATATTTACATATAGATTCTAGAAGATATGATTCGATGTTGTGTTTTGGAATTTGAAGGTGATTTGGAAAAGTATCTGTCTCTAGTTGAATTTGCATACAATAATAGTTATTAGTCCAGCATTAAAATGGCACTGTACGAGGCTCTGTATGATCGTAAATTTGGAACTCCGTTGTATTTGTAACAGCCCTAACCCATATCCGTCACCGGAACAGGGTTACAGAGCATTACCGGAGTTTACAGAACAAATACATTAACTCATGTCTTTTACTATTCATATCCGAAACAAATCATAATTCAATCATGTTGTCCCTTAAATAGACCCTCGAGGTCCTATTTATACATTAGAAACAAGTCGGAACTAAATTGGGAACTCAAAGAATTTTTTGCGAAATTTCAATTTTTTTCTTAGGTGTAGGAGACACACGCCAATGTGGTCAGGCCGTGTGACAAGTGACACGCCCGTGTCTTAGGCCGTGTGGGCATTCAATGTGAGGCACACGGCCGTGTCCCAGCCCGTATTCAAATTAAGGTAGTTACTGACTTGGGCACACGCTCGTGTGCTAGGCCGTGTGGATTATTTAATTTTCGAAAAATAGGTGCAGGATTCACACGGCCAAGACATATGTAACACCCCCTAACCCGTATCTATCGCCGAAACAGGGTTACGAGGCATTACTAAATAGTACAAAACACTTACAGATAATTTGAAATCATTATCTTTACACAAATAGTACACTTGAGGTGTACAGTTCTATAATTTTGAATAAACACATTCATCAAACATATTCCATATTTATATATATATATATATATATATATACAATCTCATATTTTCATGTACCGAGTACCATTATTTCAAGTTTCCACATGTATTTACTTTAATAAAATTTTGTAAGGCATAAAACTTACCTTAACACATCAGTGATTCACTGTTGTTCTCAATTCACATTCTTAGCCCAAAGTAGACTTTTTAGAACACACCGGATATACAGAACAAATACAGAGGTGCATTATGATGCACAAGTGAACAGAGAGCACTAAAGTGCTATACGGAGAGCACAGATGTGCTAATAATCAGAGAGCACCAACGTGCTAATAATCAGAGAGCGCGCTAAAGTTCCTTAATGGCATGCCACTAATATCCTAGTAGTTCTAAATTCCGTCTACTTGGGCATTAAAGCTGAATCTCATTCATTTAAATACTTTACATAAATATTTCGAAAAAGATAAATAAAAATAATTTAAAATTCTTGTAGTACTTACCAAACTTTGTCAAATCAGTGAACATCTTACGGAATTGGTCTGCACCGGTATGCAATGAATTTCACTGATAATCACTGATGCCATAACATGGCTATGGTCTTTTCATTAGAATGTCTTAGCTCAGCCATGATTATACATCTTCACTATCATTATGCCATGATGAAACTATAGACTTATCCGTCAATTCGTCTTCTCACTGAACTGAGGTGCTCAATTTGATTGTTTATTCAATTTTCATGCTTTTACATAATTCACGATTTTATCAAAATTACATATGAAATAACACATCATGAAGTTCATAACATTAACAAATTATCACTAAAATTTAGTTGTATAACTCACAAGTTCAATTTTTGTATTATAACGATAATCATAATTTCATAATAAATATTCCAAATAAAATATCATATCATTACTAATTCAACATTTATCAATTATAATCAGGCATGTGGTCGATTTATACACAAGTTGTTCATATATTCTTTTTTCCTCCTCCTCTTCTCCATCCACATCCTTAGTATAAACAACACACTTGTAAGTAACATTATTTATAATTTTCACTATTTACTTATGACAATCTTTCCAATTTTCGATTACATATCAAGCATATTTCTCATACGTTACACATGTATATACCTACACTTATCATTACAAAGTCACACATAATTTCACTTAATCAATTTTCCCGTTGAACACTTGGAATATACACGGATACGTAGAGAATTAGCACATAAGTGCCACACTGATATGTATCCGAAGCTACCACTGATCAATAACACTGGAAATGTCCACGGGCCTGCTCACACAAGCTGTCAGGTGTCTACAACACATGCTAGATCACCCAGCACCCGGGACTCACTGTAACACTGTAACACTGGTCTCTAGTATCCACTTCTATTCCTATGTTCAACCGGGAATTTACTCTTATCACTTATTTTAAAAACTTTATCACTTTGAGTAATTCATGAATAATTCAAACTGTCCATCCGTGTCATAGTCACTAAATTATTTTTCTCTTGAGCTACAGAACTCCGAATTTCAAACCGCTAATTTTCCCTGAAACTAGACTCACATATCTTCATACAATAAAATTTACAGAATTTTTGGCTTAGCCAATTAGTACAGTTTATTCATTAAAATTTCCCCTGTTTCAAAGTTCGACTATTCTAACCACTTTTCACTACGAATAAATTTTCTCCTTGTACTGAATTCAAATGATGTTATAATTTATTTCATTTGAAACTAGACTCATTAAGGATTTCAAGATTATAAATTTTATCCCATAATTATTTTTATACAATTTTTAATGATTTTTCCAAGGCAGAACAGGGGATCACGTAATCATTCTAAACCAATCTCACAAGAATTTAAATATCTCAAAATATAAAAATACTTTGCTTGCTCTGTTTCTTTTATATGAAAATAGACTCAACAAGCTTTAATTCTATATCTCACTCAACTTCTAATTCAATTTCTACCATTTTTGGTGGTTTTCCAAAGTTAGACAACTGCTGCTGTCCAAAACTGCTTTAGTGTAACATGTTGATTTCTATTTTGTCCCAAATTCCATAATTCATACAATTCAGTCCTCATTCAATTAACCCCAAAATTGAGCTAATTTTCTCATTTAATACTTTTATCTATCATTTTAAACTACTTCATAACATTTGAAAATCATAATTTTAACATTAGGCCTTAATTTCAACTCTTTCACAATTAGGTCCTAAAACCAATTTTTTGATAAAATCATCATATATCAGAATTAAAGCTTCAATTCTATATTTATTCATTATATGTTTCCAGCACTTATCCATAGCAACTTTAAAAATTAGCCATAGAATCAAAATCTAATGATATAGTAAATTGGACCCAATTGTAAAAGTTCAAAAACATGGAAATTTTAAGGAGATAGCAAGAATTAAACTTACATGAAGCTAGAGTATGAAAACCAGCTTGAACCCTCTTCCATGGCTGTTTTCAGCTGATGAAGATGAAGAAAATTCTATATACTCCAATTTGGTCTCCTTTTTATTTAGCTAATTTTGACAATTTTTCTAATTTTTCCCCTTTTCTTCTCTCTTCTCTTTTTCTTTTCCTTCCCCTCTGTTTTGTTTGGGTTTCTGTCTATTTTTTTTCCTATCCCCTTGTTTCATTGTTTTATATTATATATAATAATATAATTATCTAATAATATTTAACACATAAAATCTTAGATTTTTATGCTTATGCCGCCTCAAGTTTGTCAATTGGCATAATTGCCCCTGCTCTCTGTTTTGTTTGGGTTTCTGTTTCTATTTTTTTTCCTTATCCCCTTGTTTCATTTGTTTTATATTAATATATTATAATAATATAATTATCTAATAATATTTTAACACATAAAAATCTTAGATTTTTGCTTTGCCGCCTCAAGTTTGTCAATTGGCATAATTGCTTCTTCAATCCTTCCTCATTTGAAAATTAAACTATTTAATCCTTCTAGCAACTTTTACATTTTTTCAATTTAGTACCTTTTATTTAATTAACCACCCAAACGTCAAATTTTCTAACGAATTTTAATACTACATTATTGACATTCCTTAAATATTTATAAAAATATTTATGACTCGGTTTATAACACCGAGATCTCGATACCTCTTTTTCTCAATTCCTTGACCAAATAAATCTTTATAAAATTCAATTTACTATTTCAAAATCTTTTAAAAGCTACATTTGACTCGTAAATATTGAATAATATAAGCTACGAGTTCATTTGTCAGATTTGGTGGTCTCAAACCACTATTTCCGACATCGCTGAAATTTGGGCTATTACAACATACGCCCGTGTATTGGGTCGTGCGTTTTACACAGCTGAGACACATGCCCTTGTCTTTGCCCGTGTAACCAATTCTGAGCATTCTGTTTCTAAATTTTTAATATGCAGGGGACACATGGCCAAACCACACGCCAGTGCGCATGGCCGTGTGTCACACACAATTGAGACACATGTCCATGTGTCTACCCACGTGGACGAAAACAAGGTTAATTTTCAAGCTTTATTTCTCACCCAAATTTTGCCTTGTACCTACATTAATACTTGCATACATATACCAACCAATTCAAGATGTTAAAACCAAGCCAACATTAACATTATACTTGATATATCATCACATGTATTCAAACTTACCTTTTTAAAAAACATATATGTGTTTACCAAAATTCAATCTAACCGTACCAAGCACACATATATTAACCATATTATAACTTCAGGTATATATTCACTAAATATACCATTACTAGCCATTCTAATGGCTCGATTACAAACAACCATTTACATGCCAACATTTGGCCAAGTTAACCTATACATGCCATTATACCAACACAAGTTTACTGTTTATACCAAAACGAACTGAAGGATAGTGTGATGATGCTCCGACCGATTCCAACCTTTATGAGCTTCCGAACACTATAAAACAGAGAAAAGAAAATCAAGTAAGCATTTCAAATGCTTAGTAAGTTCGTATAACAAGAATTTAACTTACCAACCAGGTACATTCAAAATAAGTATACAAGCATGCATCCAAATTATTATGGCCATTTGCCTAAACACATATGATCTCAAGAAACTTGTTAGTCATGTATATCATGTAAACATCAAAAATAAAAAATGAGCTCATCATGTAATAACTTTCACAAACATGTGCTTTTCATATCATATTTCCATATAACATGTGCATTTCCATAATCAATCATCTTAAGTTCAGTTCAACCATGTCAAAACTATTCCCGTTGAATTTATTTGAAATATCGATGGATACACATGTAGTACACTCAAAGTGTACAAAATTGTAAATCGTCAACTCATATTCAAGGGTACCTGATTAGGGCACATAATCAAGAAACACTCTCTCGAGCCATATAACAGGATGCTCATGTGAGCCATGTAACAGAAAGCTTATCCGGGCTAAATCAGGAAACTCATAAGAGTTTAGAATAGGAAGCTCATTAAACTTAACAGGTAACTCTGAAGAGTTATTATTAGGGAGCTCCAGATAGCCATATAACGACATGTTCAAGCGAGCTATGTCAGGAAGCTCAGAAAGAGCCTATATTAGGACGCTCATAAAGAGCTGCATTTGTGTTCGCAATATATACAGGACCACAACCGATCATATAACAGGACGCTTACAAAGAGCTGCGGTAGTCCGCAACACATGCAGGATCACTACCGATCAATATGCTCGCAGGAACCATGTAACAAGAAACTCGATAGGGTTTATAACAGGATGCTCGTAGGAGCTCCGCAACATATGCAGGACTACAACCAATTCGGGAAATCTTGTATCCATCGAATTCCATTATTCAAACATGATTTAATATTTATCAAGCTTTGTCAGATATGTAATAAATTTCATGTATATGGCATTTATACAATTCACATACACAACATTCAATTCAAGTATATAAATATACACAATTTAGTTACACGAACTTACCTCGTCACTTGTTCGTATATGGAAATCTACTAATCCGATACTTTTTGTTTTCCTCGATTCAACTCAGTATTAGGTCTTTCCGGATCTATATAAATGAATTTAACGTCAATTTAATCCATTTAATTCTCAATTTAATTCAATTCATATCCTAGGGAAAATTATCATTTTGCCCCTATATTTTTCATAAATGACGATTTTGTCCCTAAACTCGGAAAATGAAATTCATGCAATTTAATCCTTATTCCAAGCCTAACCAATTTTTACATATAATATTTACAGCACATATATTTTATAAAAATAAAAAATTTTCCATGAATTTTATATCTTTACAATTTAGTCCCTAAATTACAATTTCATGAAAATTCACTTTTCAAAAGTTATTTATCTATGAACAACCTTTCATTTTCTACCATAAATTTCAAAATTTCAGCATATTCATCCATGGAAAAATTTTAATATTTTGATAACTTTACAAATTTATCCCCAAAATAGCGAGATTAGGTTATTCCGATCGCAAAAATATAAAAATTACTAAAAATGGGATAAAATTACTTATCCAATTTGGATTGCTTGATTTTCTTTCTCTTTCCTAGGGTTTCCATAAATTTTGGAGATCATCATCTTTTATTTATTTTAATTTCCAATTTAGTCCTTTTTCTTTTTCTAAATTTCCATGGATGAATCATAAAAAATATCTACTAATTTTTCTTAATGGTTTAATTACCATATAAGGACCTCAAGTTTTGAATTCCATAGCTATTTGATACTTATAGCTACTAGAACTCAACTTTTGCATTTTATGCAATTTGGTCCTTTTTATAATTAAACATGAAATCGGTAAAATTTTCTTATCAAAATTTTCATACATCTTTCCTATCATAATGTAGACCATGCAATATTATTAAAATAAGTTTTCTTTCTGTCTCAGATTTCTGGTCTCAAACCACTGTTTCAATTTCACTAAAAACAGGTTGTTACAGTATTGGATTGAACTCAGTGAGAAAAAGATACACGGAGTTGATTTGGTCAGTGAGACTGAAGAAAAGGTGAAAGTGATTCAGGATAGCTTGAAAGTCACCTCTAATCGTCAAAAATCTTATGCTGATCTTAAACGAAAAGAGATAGAATTCCAAGTAGGTGACAAAGTATTTCTGAAAGTTTCACCTTGGAAGAAAGTTCTTCAATTTGGCCGTAAAGGAAAACTAAGCCCACGGTTCATCGGGCCATATGAGATTACTGAAAGAATTAGACCTGTTGCATACCGATTAGCATTACCACCAGAGCTTGATAGAATTCATAATGTTTTTCACGTGTCTATGTTGCGACGGTATCAGTTAGATCCTTCACATGTTATATCCCCGACGAAAGTTGAGATTCAGCCTGACATTACTTATACTGAGGAATTGATCAAAATACTGGCACGTGAGACGAAAAGGTTAAAGAATAAAAATGTAGCTTTAGTAAAAGTTCTTTGGCAATGACACGAGATAGAGGAAGCTACCTGGGAACCGGAGGAAACAATGAGAAAGCAATATCCGAATCTCTTTACTGGTAAGATTTTCGAGGATGAACCTTCTTTAAGGGAGGAGAGTTGTAACAGCCCGTTTTCAGTTAAATCAAAACAGTGGTTTCGAGACCACAAATTCGAGTCAGAAAGAAAATTTATTTTAATATTATTGCATGGTCTGCATTATGATAGGAAAGACGTATGAAAATTTCGATAAGAAAATTTTAACGATTTCATGTTTAATTATGAAAGGACCAAATTGCATAAAATGTAAAAGTTGAATTCTAGTAGCTAGAATGATTAAATGGCTATGGAATTCAAAATTTGAGGTCCTTATAAGGCAAATAGACCATTAAGAGAAGTTAGTAGATATTTATGATGATTCATCCATGAAAATTTAAGAAAAGAAAAGGACTAAATTAGAAAGTAGAAAAATAAAAGATGATAATTAAATTAAATAACAAAATATCATCTTTTTCATCATCTTTCCCCAAATTATTTTCATGGAAACCCCAGCTAAGAGAAAAGAGTTCAAGCAAGCTAAATTGGCTTAATTGGGTAAGCATTCTTGTCCCGTTTTTAGTAATTTTTATATTTCCGAGATCGTAGTAACCTAATCTACCTATTTTGGGGATTAAATTGTAAAGTTATCAAAGTATTAAAAGTTTTCCATGGATGAGTATGCTGAAATTTTGAGATTTATGGTAGAAAATGAAAGGTTGTTGATAGATATACAACTTTTGTAAAGTGAATTTTGATGAAATTGTGATTTAGGGACTAAATTGTAAAGATATAAAATTCATGGAAAATTTTTTATTTTTATGAATTACATGGGCTGTGAATGTTATATGAAAAATTCAGTTAGACTTGGAATAAGGATTAAATTGCATGAATTTCATTTTCCGAGCTTAGGGACGAAATTGGAATTAATTAAAAGTATAGGGGTAAAATGGTACTTTTTCCTAGGATGTAAATTGGATGAAATTGAATGTGAATTGTATTAAAATGAGTTAAATTTACTCATATAGATCCGAATAGACCTAGTTCGGAATTGGATCGAGGAAAACAAAAAGTATCGGGTTAGTAGCCTACGAACACGAACAATTATCGAGGTAAGTTCGTGTAACTAAATTGTATATTTATGTGATATGCTTGGTTTATATGTATGTGATTTGTATAATTGTTAAGTATGAAAATAAATCACATATCCGACAATGTTCAAAAAGAAATAAATCTCGTTTGAACAAATGAAATTAGATGGATACAGTATTTCCCGTATTGGTTGTGGTCCTGCATATGTTGCAGACACACCATAGCTCGAAAGAGCAAGTCCTCTCGAGCTTCCCGTTACATGGTTCCTGCTAGCATCCCGATCGGTATTGATCTTTCATGTGTTGCGGATATATCGCAGCTCTTTATAAGCGTCCTGTTATATGATCGGTATTGATCCTGCATGTATTGCGGACATACCGCAACTCTTTATGAGCATCCCGATATAAGCTCTTTGTGTGTTTCCTGATGTGGCTCACTTGAACTTCCTGTTATATGGCTATCTAGAGCTCCCTGATAATAACTCTTTGGAGTTACCTGTTAAGCTCAATGTGCTTCCTGTTTTAAACTCTTATGAGTTTCCTGTTATAGCCCGGATAAACTTCCTATTAAATGACTCAAATAAGCTTCCTGTTATATGGCTCGAGAGAGTGCTTCCTGATTATGTGCCCTAATGGGTATCCCTGAATATGAGTTGACGGATTACAGTTTTGTACACTTTGAGTGTACTACATGTGTATCCATCGATATTTCAAATAAATTCAACGGGCAAAGTTCTGACATGGTTAAACTGAGCTTAAGATGATTTGTCATGGACATGCACATGTTATATGGAAATATGTTATGAAAAGCATATGCATATGAAAGTTATTACATGATTATCTCATCATTGATTCTTGATGTTTACATGTAATACATGACTAACAAGTTTCTTGAAATTATATGTGTTTAGGCAAATTTCCAAATTTCTTTGGATGGATTTTGTATGCTTATCTTAAATGTAAATGATTGGTAAGTTAATTTTTTGTTATACGAACTTACTAAGCATAATATGCTTACTCTGTTTTACTTCCTCTGTTTTGTAGTACTCAGAAGCTCGTGTAGGTTGGAACTTGGTCGATATATAAAGCAAGCTAACTTTTGGTATAATGGTATGTATGAGTCAAGTTAAGCATAAAGAAGAAATATTTTGGTTGGAACAAGCCATTGGAATGGCTTGTAATAGTTATATTTTGAAGTAAATATATATATATTTGTGTGTAACTTTATCATGCTTGGTATGTGTTTGAAATGGTTAAGTGATGCAAAGCATGTCATTATATTGATGGTTAAATTGAGTTAACACATTAAGTCCAATATGCATATAGGTGATATTATGTCATACTTAATACATGAATTTGGCTTGATTTGAATGGGTTGAATTGGTTGGTAAACATGTTTAGGTGTTTTTGTAGGTGGAAGGCAATTTGGGTGAGAAATAAGGCTTGGAAATGACCTTATTTTGTCCACACGGGCAGAGACACGGGCGTGTGTTTCAGCCATGTGTGACACACAACCCTGCGCACGGGCGTGTGGTTTGGCCGTGTGTCCCTTGCATCTTAAAATTTGAGAAACAGAATGCATCGAATTGCTCACATGGGCAGAGACAGGGGCGTGTGACTTGGTCTTGTGACCCCTGCACTTAATTATTCAAAATTAAATTGTTCACACGGTCTAACACATAGACGTGTGGTTAGCTGTGTGAATCAAGTCAGAGAGTTACACAGGTATGGACACGAGCTGGGACACGACTGTGTGCCTCATATCGAATGCCCACACGGCCTAGCCACACGAGCGTGTGCCCCCTACACCTAAGAAAAATTTTAAAATTTCGCGAAAATTTCTCTTGAGTTCTCGATTTAGTCCCGAATTATTTCTAACGCATAATTTGGGCCTCGAGGGTCCATTTGAGGGACAATGTGATTAATATATTTAGCTTCATATATGAATAGTAAATGATATGAATTAACTTTATATGTTCTGTAAATTCTAGTAATGCTTCGTAACCTTATTCCGACGATGGATATGGGTTAGAGGTGTTACATATGTCATATAAAATACATTAAAAAAATCAAGTATGTATATATCAATTGAATACTTGTCACACTCTCAACTCGCTTGTAGAGTCCAAAAAACTTCATAAGTTTTATATCAAATAATTGCCCATAATTAAAGGATTATTATCCTATACAAGAAAAACTCCACAAGCATGTCTAGGTTGATTCCACTTGTTTTTAGGGTGTATTGAAATAATTAAAAAAAAAAAACACTTGACATCTTTCTAAATCCACTTGTGGAGTTTTTTTACTCTATCGCAATGGATAGAATAATATCACATTTTAACAAGGAAAAAAAAACAACTTCACTAATTAAAAATAGAGATAGTATCACATTTGATACTTGTACTTTCATAAGATATTTAATGTGGTACTTGTATTTTGAAAATGTCCAATGTGGTATTTGAATTATCAATATGTGTTTTATTTTAAATGAAAAACTCTTTGGAGAAGATAACCATTTACTTGAATGGAGAATATGATGTTTTTTCTTATGTAAGTTCAATATTTATTTTTCTATTAACCATATATATGTTTAGTAATTTATTTTTTAATTTAATGTAATTATTTTTGTTTTATTTAATTTTTCATATAATTTTATATTATTTATGTGGACTCGATAATTTGGAAAAGAAAATTCTACGTGTCAAATCTTCATTGGTCGGATTAGTAATTTACTAAGGTGTTAACATCAGGTACCATAATAAAAACACATATTGACAATTTAGATACTACATTGGGCATTTTCAAAGTTCAAGTACCACATTGGACATTTTATGAAAGTGCAAGTACCACAATAAAACACATTAATTAATAGTTAGGTACCATATTAGACATTTTATGAAATCACAAGTACCATGATAAAACACATATTGATAGTTTAAGTAGTACATTGGACGCTTTATAAAAGTATTAGTATCAAATGGAACATTATCTCTTAAAAATATTTTCTAGATGCTAGGCTTTTTTAGTTAGTTTGACCTGCCTATATTTTAAGTAAGAGAAGAAATTTGGTGAATATATTTGAAAAGTCTTTCTATTATAAAGATTTGATTGAATTAGTCTCTTTATTATTAAAAAAAATAAAAAAAAATCAAATTACAATAGTTAAATTTTATTTGATAAACAATAGGAGTGGAGAATAGGCTCGAACCCGAAGATGGTGCCAACACCGCTTCTTAGCCACTAAACTAGTGGGGATGTCAGCAATAATGGATTGTTAAACGTGACTATAAGGGTAAGGTTGAGTATTTGGAAACTTTAATATTCCAAAGTTAAAATCTCATTTATGTGGGATTCAAGTCCAGGTTTTACTTTAAATTAACTTCATTACGTATGAATTTTGTCAAAATTTATTATGATCCGAATTCAAATATATTTTATATGCAGATTTCAAAATTAGATTTTATTCTAGCTTTTAACTTTTTTACAAATTTATTATGATCCAAATTTGAATATATTTTTATTATTGATTTAACAATCTGTGTAGATATTAATTCTAACAAATGATTAAATATGCATTATTAATTTTTTTGTATAATCACAAGTATCTTTATTCGTTTTATGATATGAAATCAATCTTGTCCGAATTAGTAGTGAATACAGATAAAGTTCTCCTAACAATGATAAGTCCAAGATTCAAATATAATTCAAATACTTAGAAAAAGAAATCAACTTCCACTTCTTTTAATGATTTTGTTAGTAAAAAATGCATTATTATAATTGCATATAAATTTCATGATTAGCCGGTCCAAACACTTTTCTTTGACTCTTTTTATTCCTACAGTTATATTATTAAACAAATAATTATAGATATAATGATTTATTTGGTACTGTAATCTTATAAAAAAATTATTTTAGCCCTTAATTTATTTTTTTATTTTTTAAATTTGTAATTTTTATCAAATCACTTTAAAATAAATAGAAAAATTAACTCTTTTTTTTTTTCACTTTGTTGATGTGGCATACATGTGGATTGCCACATGTATGACACGTCAACATTTAATTAATTTTTTAAAATTTTAAAAATTCAAAAAAATATTTTTTAAAAATTTAAAATATTTAAAAATATGAAACTTATAAAAAATATTTTTTAGTATTATTAAAATTTAAAAATATAATTAAATATTGACACTCACCTGCATGTATACCACACCAAGAAAGTTAACAAAAGTTCACATTTTCATCTATTTTAGAGTAATTTGATAAAAATACAAATTTAAAGATTAAAAAAATGAAAAATTAAATGAAAGGTTAAGATGTCTTTTTTTCGAAAAAAAATTATTATGGCATTATTATAAATAAAAGTGGACAGCGGTTTTGCCGTGGCTTAAGGTGACAAATCATCGTAAAATTGGTAAAAGGAAATGATAATAAAATGTGATAATGGTATCGACCGCACGAGTGGGCAAACCCTGTGGGGGCAGTGTTTAATCTTTTTTAATTATACATTATTTTAGGTTTGATGAGAGCTGTTTGTGTTAGTTAAAGTCTAGGCAAAAGCTTAATAACAAGACAAGTGGCTCTTTGATTGTTAACACTTTGAAGGGACAAGTTTTATTAAGGAAAAAAATTCAACGTTAAAATGTGTTTGATTTTCATCGACAGACAAAAGAAAAGGTCTTCCCAAATTTTGTGGGAGCTTTGTTACTTCAACTTCCCACATCTTTATTATAATATATGTTTACATACGTTGATATCGTTTAAGCAGTGTTTTTTTTCTTTAATTACGCAACTCTTTTTAATTTCAATATATTAATTCAAAAACCGATAATTTAATTAATACATTCGCTAATCAATTATATGAATAATAAAAAAAAGCTAATTAATGTAGAATATGATCAAGACTAATATTCGGAGTCAAACCAAATTAATTTTAAAAAAGGACCCACACATAATAAAATTTAAATTAGAATAAATATGAATACAACTTGCATATGATTTATGCAAAAAGGGGAGTTGAACTTAGGGTTTCAAAATCCTCAATGGAGTCAAGATCTCATTCTCATGTTGAAATCTGTTTATATTAATATTTGAAAAATTTTATGCATAAACTTTAAATATAATTATTTTGAAATATTTTTATAAAAATTAATTAATTAAAATATTTGAAATAAAAAATCAAAACTAGAAAAGCACTACAACATTAAAATATAGGCATATATATATAATGATAAATTTAGTTCTCAACATTTAACTATCTAGTCATTTTGGATCTCAACAATCAGGTTTTAAAGGTACTAAAGTGCCAACTTGTTTGATAGTTTGTGTATACTTCATAATAATTCAAAACAAGAGTTAGAAATCTCAATAAATTTTGGAAAAATTTATAATTTATCTAAAAAATACTTTTATTTTCTTTAAAGTTACAACTATATCAACAATTTAAATAATATAATGTCATTATAAATTCGGAACTAAATAATTAATTCAACAACAAACAAAAATGGTGTAAGCCATTCAAAATAAATTCATATGGAGCTATGCAGTCCAACACGAGAGTAGCAGCTTCATGGGGTGTTGTATGGGATCATACCGAACTGTGGTTGTGCGAGTACTCCAGACTTATTGGTCGTTGCTCTACTAGTAACGCTGAATTTTGGGTGATGGGACTAAGAAAAGTGATCCTTTAGATGGATAACCTAGCAGCTGTCCAATGCTCAATAGTCGATCAAGGAAATGATGCATTAATATTTGGGATTGGGAGGTTAAATTTGTACATGTTTTTAGGGAGGGAAACAGAGTTGTGAACGGCATGGCCTCCTTGGCTTTCAACCGTGCACTCCAACTTCATGTTTTTGCAGCACCACCTAATGGCATTTTGCAAGTTCTCCATGATGATTGTATTGGAGTCACCTTGCCACGCTTAGATTCATTACTTAATTATTTATCGTTTTCCTTTTTATTAAAAAATAAAACTAGAATAAATGTGAAGGAGAATCCAAATATTTATACATGGTGCTTTAAATTTGAAGACTTCAATTTTATCATTGAATCTCATTGACATTAAAAAGTACATTTAAAATTTGTGATTTAGGTTAGTGTTTAGGTTATATTGAGTTGAACTCATTTTGAATTTTAAGTTAGGGTTGGGCATATTCAGACCGTCGTCGGTTTTTATGATCAAATAAATATAGATTTGATTCAAATTCAAACTCAAATATGAAACGAATAATGACATCTTGGAACCTTAATCTTTGCCAAAATCTGTTTGGCATTTTTAATATTTGAAATATTTTTTCATAAACCAATTTAGGAATTTGCAGCTTTAAAAAAAAAAAATTCTTTTTTTCCCTCAACGGCGATCGTACGTGGAATGCCAAAGTAGGAGATGAAGGAGTTGTATCATGTGGAACTGTTGAAACGTCATCCGTCGGTCATCAAAGTCGTTTCTTTGACACACGTGTCTGCATGTCAATGGTTCTTAGAGATTTCTGTCAATGCTTCCTCTTCACAACACACGGATTGGACAAGAGCCGGACGGCGCGGTGACACGCTGTTACGTACTGTTTACTTTACCGTATATTTACCGTATTATTTTTTCTTGATGTTATTATTTGTTGTTAGTCATACTGCAATCAGTTTAATTGATGTTTATAAATGGTTAGTTTAATATTTTTACTTAATTCAATAAAATAATTATGTTTTTATTTTATTATTATAAATATCACATTATTCACTGCACTTCAATTAACGTTGGGTAAATTATATCAACTTAAAAAAACTAGGGAAGGAACGTTACTTTTGTATGATTCAAGCGAACGGCGCGTGGGTCCCGTTTGAAAAATGAGGTCATCTTTTACCAGGCCGTTACGTTCTTAGAAACGGACTCAACGTGGCAAGCCAAGCATTTGAATGGCTCACGTTGGCTGCCTCTCGATGCTTTGAACGCTGAATTTGAGTTTTGACCTTTTTATTGGTTTTTGCTTCTTTTCTTCTCTTGAACATGAGAACTTTTACTCTTTTTTGGGTCAAGTTTAAACTATACTTTAAATTTTAAATTAGTCACTAAATTATAAGATATTGTAATTGCATCCTCAAAATATAAATATCATATCAATTAGGTGTTTTAGTTAGTCTAGCTGCTGGTTTTGACATTAAATGGTAACTTAAATTTGACATGGAATATATTTAACACATATAGATCAAATTATAAATACGTGCATGATTAACTCAAATTTTGATAAATTTTACTAACATTGGTTGTTTATTTAATATATTGCAATCTAAACTATCTATGTAGTAAACACACACACATTTATAATTTAATCTGTGTATTTTAAATATGTTTTATGTCATATTTGAGCTAGCATTTAACACTTGCATTGATGACCAAGTTGATTGAGCGACTCAATAGAATGATAGTCTGGGAATGTATGGTTGAATTATTTGGTGATTTTTACAAATGGTATTAAAAGGTTTATTTTGCATCTCTTTGTAGGGGCGTGCAATATTGTAAAAGGTGTCACGCAATAAGAAGAAAAGTGAGTATAGGAAGATGATCCACACGACAAATCACTGTTGTAGTTGTTTGTCATCATCAAATTTATTAAGTTCATTAACATTTCCATTTTTAGAGGTTTTCTTGATGCGAGCTTACCTGACATCTAAACCCAGCAGCCAAGAAATATATATATAAATAAATCTATGCGTAAGAATTTTGGTAGCGTAATTTAGATGGTGGTGTGGTGTCTTTTCCATTGCTAAAAGTAACCTTAACACAACCCAAATTTAGAATAATATTTAATCCCTTTCTTCATAATTCCTCCTATATATATACACACATCCATTAATGGAGTTTATGTTTAAGTTGAAAACCTCATAATCATTTATTAAAGCCCTACTATATAAAGTGCTTTAACCCCCGAAATTAAATCGAAAAATAAAGCTGTGGGTGGGGTAATGAATTAACCAAGTTATTGTCGAAAAAATTCAGTGGATTTAATTTGGCTTATTGTATCGAAAAGGAAAGCAATACCCTTTTCAACATATATAGACAGATAGATAGAGTTGGGCAGTTGGCGTCTTTTGCCCTCTACGCAGCTTAAAACACGCAGTGGCAAATATAGACACTTCCTTTGGACACGTTTCTACTTTTAAAATGATTTTATTAGATGGAGCGATAAAAAATTCCGTGTTTAATAATTAAGTTAACTTTATTAAGGGTTTTAATCTCACTCGGTTTTGTATTTAGTTGAAACTCAATGTAACTGTTAAATATCGAGAGCATGTATATAAATACAAGTTGAAGGGTATTGGCATGTGTTTTGTTAGAAAATTCACGAGATAAAGGGGGTAGTAAAGAAAAAATAGATAAGCTTATCGCATGTTTGCTTCACGCAAGCAGCTTAATAGAGGGTGGAGTTTGCTCCCTCGCGTGGCTTTAAAGACTTTCTTCTAGTGTTTTAAATCCTCTCCCCCATTAAAATAATCCTTACCACTTTCACCACCTCAAAAAAAACCAACACCCACCAAACCAAGAACCAAGACACCCCATAATAAAACCACAGCTCTTCTTACTTTCCTTCTTCACTCCTTTTTTGAAGAAGAACCCTTGATCATGGGACCTATTCTACTACTTTAAGATCAAAGTGTTGCACGGTTTAATCATGAGTTCAAATCCTAGTAACAGCGGTGGCAGTGTAGGCGGTGGTTCTGGCAGTTGCAGTGGTAGTGCTGGTGGTGGTGGTGGTGGCGGCGGTGGAGGAGGGCCTTGTGGTGCTTGCAAGTTTTTGAGGAGGAAATGTGTGCCTGGTTGTATATTCGCACCTTATTTCGACTCGGAGCAAGGTGCAGCCCATTTCGCAGCGGTTCATAAGGTTTTCGGTGCAAGCAATGTATCGAAGTTGCTTCTTCATATCCCGGTTCACAAACGACTCGATGCGGTGGTCACCATATGTTTCGAGGCTCAAGCTCGGCTTCGAGATCCGGTTTATGGCTGCGTTGCTCACATCTTTGCTCTTCAACAACAGGTAAAACACAAACCCCAACCATCTTTTGGAACAACCCTTTTTTTTCATAGCTGTCTGTTTTTAGCAGGACACGGTTTAGTTTTTTTTTTTTTTGTCTGTTTACTATCCATTTTGTCTTCTTTATCTATCAAGTAAATCCAGGAACCCTAAAGTTTCATTTTATTGTATTTCCCAAAGGATTAAAAGTCGATTCTGTTCACATTTAACTCTAACAGAGGCACAAGGGCTGTCTCAAAAAAGGCCCAAATTTGATGCTCGTTGGGATATAAGCAAATAGTTGTACGGCCAAAAGAATAAAAATGCATGGGGCGGGGTAGGGTTAGCTGTTTTGGGTGCAGGTTTTTGCATTTCGCTGAAATCTAGAAACGTTTTTTTTTTTTTTTTTTCCCTTTGCCTTCTCTTTTATTAACAAATCATTTGGTCGGTGGGCGGTTACCTCAAAGGAGTGGCCAGTTGTGCAAATTATGCATTTTTCAGGTATTCAGGAAATGGTCGGGTTTTTATTTTCTTCTTTTGTTTTGTTGGGTTCGGTTCATTGCTAGTTTTGTTGTAATTGGAAGCATGAATTTAAGGAAAATTAATGTTCACAAATGTCATTAATCATCGGTCAAAGATATATAATTTGTAAATTAAATTAAATGCACTAATTTCAAATACAAATTCAGCAAAATTCGATAACCCCATAAGTAATCGTTGCTTTTTTCTAATTAGAAATGGATTTATTTTTTCATTTCAAAATAAATCTTCTGTGTCCATAAAAATGAGTTTATATTTAATATATTGTTATTGTATATAACTTCACACAGGAACAATTTGTTAAAATTTTGATTTTTATTTTTTTTAAATATTGGAATTTTAGAGTTATTAGTGAGCGGATGTATTAAATATAAATCTTTAGAAGAATTTGGTATACAAGCTTGATCATTTTACTGACATAAACTTTTATTGTTGTTTTATATATATATTTGATAATTTCTTGGCAGGTGGTGAATTTGCAAGCAGAACTATCCTACTTACAAGCTCATTTAACTACACTAGAGCTTCCATCGCCTCCTCCGCCACCTCCGCCACAGTCACAAACGCTAGTTGCAGCACCTCCTCTCTCGATATCAGACCTCCCATCAGCCTCTTCAGTGCCGGCCACATACGACTTATCATCACTTTTTGATCCAATGGTAGCGCAAACTTCATGGGCCATGCAGCAAAGGCAAATCGATCCACGCCAATACGGAGGGACCGGCTCAGCCTCATCGACTGGTTCCGGGGATCTCCAAGCCTTGGCTCGTGAGCTCCTCCATAGACAAGGGTCACCGCACCTGCCGTGCACCGATGCTTCAGTGTCACCGGCACCATCACCCTCGCGATCGCTCTCTAAATGAGACTGACCCCTTTCGTTTATCATATGCTTGCCTTGAATTATGTTATATTGCATTTAATTTTCATGTTATATTTCATAAGGCAAGTAATCGTAATAACTAACCTCGTTCTTTATTATTATTATTATTATTATTGTTATTATTATTATTATTATTATTTATGTTTCTCCTCGCTTTTAATATTCCATTTTTGAGATATGATTGAAATTCAAATTACCTTATTTTTGTGGGTAGCGTATATCGATAATTGATTTTCAACTATTTATCCCCTCCCCTTAATTTGCTTTACATTCACTAATGATTAATAAACTTCAATACTTTTTTTTTTTTGGTAGAAGGAAAATAGGGCAAGCGTAAATACAAGAAAAAAAAATTACTACTTGATTTCGTAAAAATACTCGAACATATGACCCTTTTAATAAGATCTTAATCTCGGACAGCGGTTTTTCAAGTACCATTAAATGACCAATATCATTACTAATAATTTTGGCTAAGCGATCCGCCACTTTATTAGTTATTATGTGGGTACTCTAGAAATTTATTTTCCAATCTTTGAGACACAATTCATTAATCATTTGAATTTTAATAACATTGTTTACCTCTGCAAGTCAAGTTTAAAGAATTTCAATAAGCAAAGCATAGTCACTCTCCAATTCAACTTGTCTAAATCCCGCTAGTCTCAGACCTTCAAGAACTACTTTGGCTTCAATATGGAAAATATCGGTTATACCTATTGTCATCTTGAGACCAAACAACTGCTTGGTCGTCCTCTTGCCACTCTGCTGATTGCTGCTCCTAAACTGCATCTTGATAATGATCCGTTAACATTAATTTTGGTCCATTCGACAGTTGGTTTTTGCCAACAATTTATCGTCATAGATTGCCATTTTACCACGTTAAATAACTCTCACATATTATTTGGTATTTTATAAAATATATATAAATTTAAAAAAGAAAAATTTATTAAAAATATTAAATTATAATTTAAAAAATCAAAATGATAAATTTCAATGCCTTAAACAAGTAAATTATCATACTAATTATTTTGTTGTTTTAAAAGAGTTTTCAAATATATATGGTATTCAACAAAATTTCAAAATGCTTGAATCTCATTTCAATCAATTTGATTTGAAAAGATTTCAAATTAAGTTAAGATAATAAAATAAAACTCGTCAATTCAAAATATTTTTACTTAGAAGATGATGGGAAGAAAGAATTGTTGATAAAGATTATAGAAAGCGGGGGTAATGAAGAGATTTAGAATTAAAACAGTGTATAAACGTATACAGCAAATACAGATTATTAGTTTACAGATGTATTTACTTTTCTTAAGGTTTTTAATCAACTGTCAATGTTTAATATTTAAATATAAACCCGTAATGAATTTCGATGAAGAAACAAAAAAAAAAAAAAAAATCCTCAAGTGATTTTATTCAATTTAAACTTTGGTTTTAATGGATTGCGTTTTGGAAGTCAACTTCTGAAGTTCTTGTAGTTATTTCGTTTTATGGCTCTAAAGCTTAACATGCCCCTTTTTACCTTTTCAACCCCACTCAATCATATTATTTCAACACTGAGTTCCATTTGTAAAAAAAATTCGAATTTGATTCGATAATTATCAAGTTAAACTTGAATCAAGTAGCTCAAGCTATCAATCAAATTGAATTCGAACACCATAATATCTTATTCAAATGACTTGCACACCTAATTGATTTTAATATAATTTCATATCCTGAAACTACATTTTTGCACTTATTATATAGAAAGAGCTTAAACACGACCAAGCAGATTTAACCATGCTCGAGTTTGAGATGAAATGCAAAAATTGATAGACGAGCTACAAGCTTAATCGAACTCAAGCTTGAGTACTTTAATTATATCTCAAGTCAAGCTTAAACTTAAAAATTGATGATGATTGAACTCAAATTGAATATCGAACCTCAATTTTTTAGTCGAGCTCAAGTTTACCACAAAATTTTTAAAATTAGATTGGTGGTCAAACCAATCAAGTCATTGATTCACTAGTGCAACCAGTTCGATTGGCTAGTTCAATTTGATTAAATAAATTATTTAAAAAATCATTAAAAAATAAAAAAATATATATCTAAAAAATCCAATTTAATTGATTTGTACTGATTCCTAAATCAATCGATACAAATGCCTTTCCTTGAACCAACACTCCGACCAATTCTCAATTCAACTGATCCAACTCAAACAACCATGTTTACCAATATTCAAATTCAGCTAAACTCAATTATACCTGTAACAGGCCAATTCTACCCGGCCCACTATGAACAAAAAATAACAAAATAAATAAAATCAAATAAATAAACAGTTCAAAGTCCAAATTACAATGATAGCCCATTTACAAAAAACACCTAAAGGCCCAAATGACCCAAAAGCCTAAAAAGAATTCAGAAACAAAAACCCTAATCTAGTGCCTGTGCGCCACTCCTCCCACCTCAGCGCCACTCTTAGCCTCTCCCACCACCAACTACTCCTTAACCACCACATGCAAAAAACAGCAAACAACACGCAAAATAACAATAGCCAAAGTAGCGATAAAAAGAAAAAAGAAAAGAAATATTGTAATCTCAAAACGGCTATAAAAGCCGAATCTTTGTAAGGCTTTTGGGGTTTTTTTTTGGAATATAAAAAAAGAGAGAAAAATAAAAAAAACCAAAATAGAATACAAAGAAAAATTAAAGGTGATTTCTTTTATTTTTAGATCTGCTATTTTATTTTATTTTATTTTTATATAAAAAACATAAAAGAAAAAGGTTGAAAAACTTACCAGGCTGCTTCAGTTCTTTGGTTTTTTATTTGGTGGATTTTCGGCCTCAGATTTAGGCTCGGGGAGCCGAAATGATCAAAAAATGGTTTTTCATATATTTTCGGCCATCGTGGACGGCGGAGCTGTTACCGACGACCAGCGGCCGTCACGAAGGCTCACCAGACCAGTGGCCGGATTCTGGGAGCTTTTAGAAAAAAAAAGAGAAAGAGGTTTTTTTTTAAACACTAATGAAATGATTTTTTTTCAGAATTTTTTTACTTAAATCGGGGGTCAAAACAATGTTGTTTTGGCCTGAGCCCATAAACCCAAAAACGACGTCGTTTTAGACTCTGACCCGAGATCCGACCCGACCCTGGCAAGGATCCGCGTATTTTTTATGGGGGTCTAATTGTCTCCCCAGTCCTGCTTTTTCATTGTTTTTCAATTCGGTCCTAATTTTGTTTTTTTAGATTATACCTTTAAATTGAAAATTATTTTTAATTTAGTCCTCCGATTTGCCCAAAAACAGATCATTTAATAGGATAGGGAATATTTTCCCATTTGGTCACTCCTTTTTTATGCATGTTACAATTTAGTCCCTTATTTTATTTTTATCCCGATTTTCCCCTAAAATTTTACTTAAGTTTCAGAAATGATTTTTTTTCAGAAATTTTTTACTTAAATAGGGGGTCAAAACGACATCGTTTTGGGCTGAGCTCATAAACCCCAAACGGTGTCGTTTTATACTCTGACTCGAGATCTGACCCGACCCTGGTAAGGATCCACATGTTTTTTATGGGGGGTCTAATTGCTGCCCCAGTCCTTCTGCTTTTTCATTGTTTTTCAATTCGGTCCTAATTTCATTTTTTTCTTTTTTTAGATTATACCTTTAAATTGTAAATTATTTTTAATTTAGTCCTCCGATTTGCCCAAAAATCGGAGCGTTTAATAGGATAGGGAATATTTTCCCATTTGGTCCCAACTTTTTTTATGCGTGTTACAATTTAGTCCCTTATTTTATTTTTATCCTGATTTTCCCCTAAAATTTTACTTAAGTTTTAATTTTGTCCTTAATTTTATGCACTTATTTTATTATAATTTAGACTCTTAATTTCATTTCAATGTTGATTTAATCCTTATTTATTTAATTTTGACCCCGTCTAGATTATTTATTTTTATGTATTATGTATTATTTTTTATTTATTTATTTACTTATTATTTCCTTTTTATTTAAAATTGGTTTGTTTTTGTATTTATTGTGTATTTTATTTATTTATTTTTATTTATCTTTTTTCCTTTTGCCTTTATTATCGTTATTATTTATTTATTATTATTTTTATATATTTTTAAAAATTAGATTATGTACGTTTTACTTGCACATTTATTGTTCATGTTATTGTTATTATTATCATTATGATTATTATTATTATACGTTCATATTTTATTATGCGTATTATTATCGTGCCATTATTACTACAAATTGATATCGCACTGTCATTTACTAGCACGGCATTTTTATTTTCCATATACCATCATTTTTTTATATATATTTTTACTTAATTTTATTATGGCGACTCCCATTTTTATTTTAAAATAAAAAGTCTAAACCTTTTCTGAAATCGACTTTTTATTTTAAAATGAAAATGAGAGTCACCACCAATCACTTTTAGGAGGCGTGATCGTGTCACCTTGTAATTTGATCGTTTTAATAAGAGGTTTGATTTATTAAAATAATGTTTTTCGATCTATAAAAATCAGAAAATGGGCTCAGGAGTCGGTTACGCACGAAGAAGGATTAGCACCCTCTTTACGCGCAAAATTGGTACCTAATTGATTACTTGATGTCTTTAGTGCCGAAAATTGAAAATTTGAAGAGATTTTAAAATACGATCCTTTATTAAGACATTACTTAACTAAATTAATTTTCACGAAAAGGGGCTTATTTCAAGTTAATCGAGAAGAAAGGATTATGTCCCGTAAGTTAGGATACAATGCCTTAGATCCTCGAGAACAAAAATGAACGTCATTTAATCATCACTTAAATCTCGTTTTTATTTATTTTAAAGTAGAAATTTGACTATCTCAATTTTAGAAAGAAGTCATATTCTGTAAGTTAAGAACACGACTTTTCTAATTCCAAAATAATGAACATTACTTTGATTTAAAAAAAATTCTTTATTTGTGCCTTGTGCAAAGACGAATGTAACACTTAAAATAATGTGTATTTAGCTTATGCAGACATAGTATAGAAACGGGTAAATGTATTTGAACACGGTTCGTGACATGATTGTAGCCATAATAAAATTAAATGAAAGTATATATAAAAAAATGATAGTATACGGAAAATAAAAATGCCGTGCTAGTAAATGACAGTGCGATATCAATTTGTAGTAATAATGGCACAATAATAATACGCATAATAAAATATGAACGTATAATAATAACCATAATGATAATAATAATAACAATAACACGAATAATAAATGTGCAAGTAAAACATAAATAATCTAATTTTTGAAAAGATATAAAAAATAATAATAAATAAATACATAATAATGATAATAAAAGCAAAAGGAAAAAAGATAAA
Source organism: Gossypium australe (assembly GCA_005393395.2). Lineage (NCBI taxonomy): Eukaryota > Viridiplantae > Streptophyta > Magnoliopsida > Malvales > Malvaceae > Gossypium > Gossypium australe. The sequence continues at coordinate 26,957,428 of CM016621.1, read as the reverse complement.
AAAACAAAAAAAAGCACAATAAATACAAAAACAAACCAATGTTATATAAAAAGGAAATAATAAGTAAATAAATAAATAAAATATAATAATACATAATACATAAAAATAAATAATCTAGACAGGGTCGAAATTAAATAAATAAGGATTAAATCGACATTGAAATGAAATTAAGAGTCTAAATTATAATAAAATAAGTGCATAAAATTAAGGACAAAATTGAAGCTTAAGTAAAATTTTAGGGGAGAAATCGGGATAAAAATAAAATAAGGGACTAAATTGTAACACGCATAAAAAAGTTGGGACCAAATGGGAAAATATTCTCTATCCTATTAAACGCTCCGTTTTTGGGCAAATCGGAGGACTAAATTAAAAATAATTTACAATTTAAAGGTATAATCTAAAAAAAGAAAAAAATGAAATTAGGACCGAATTGAAAAACAATGAAAAAGCAGAAGGACTGGGGCAGCAATTAGACCCCCCATAAAAAACATGTGGATCCTTACCAGGGTCGGGTCAGATCTCGAGTCAGAGTATAAAACGACACCATTTGGGGTTTATGAGTTCAGGCCAAAATGATGTCGTTTTGACCCCCTATTTAAGTAAAAAATTTCTGAAAAAAATCATTTCATCAGTGTTTAAAAAAAAAACAACAACCCTTTTTCTCTTCTTTTTTCTGAAAGCAACCCAGAATTTGGCCACTGGTTCGGCGAGCCTCCGTGAAGGTCGCCAGTTGCTGGCGACGACTCCGTCGTCCACGGTGGCTGGAAAAATATGAAAAACCCTTTTTTGATCGTTTCGGCTCCTTGAGCCAAAATATGAGGCCGAATACCTCCGAAAACCTACCAAAAATTGAAAAAAGAACTAAAGAACCGAAGCGGCCCGGTAAGTTTTTCAAACTTTTTCTTTTTTCTTTTATGTTTTTTATATAAACACAAAAAAATAGCAGATCTAAAAATAAAAGAAACCACATTTAATTTTTCTTTGTGTTCTATTTCTATTTTTTGTATTTTTCTCTCTTTTTCTCTATTCCAAAAAAAAAACCCCCGAAAGCCTTACAAAGATTCGGCTTTTATAGTCGTTTTCATATTACAATATTTCTTTTCTTTTTTCTTTTTATCTCTGCTTTGGCTACTGTTATTTTGCATGTTGTTTGCTGTTTTTATTTTGTTATTTTTTGTTCATAGTAGGCCGGGCAAAATTGGCTTGTTACAGCTGCCCCTCTTTGCTCATTGTCGTGTAACGGAAATGGAGCAAAAACTTTAAAAAGGTCAATTTTGTCTGGTCTTGCCGAATCTCGACTTCTTTGGTGCTTCTCTTCTTCAAGTAGCCTCGTTCTAACCTACTGCAATTTCAAAGGTATAGGATTTGTTGCTTCAATCTACTCAACTACAACTTTAGAGAGATTAGACTTGTAGCTTTAATCTGCTCAACTGCAACTTCAGGGAGATGAGACTCGTATCTTCAATCTACTCCACTACAACTTCAGGGAGATGAGATTTGTAACTTCAATCTGCTCCACTGTAACTTCAGGGAGATAAGATTTGTAACTTCAATCTGCTCCACTGCAACTTTAGAGAGATACGATTTGTAGCTTTAGTCTGCTCTACTGCAACTTTAGAGAGATAAGATTTGCTAACTTCAATCTGCTCCACTGCAACTTCAGGGAGATAAAATTTGTGGCTTCAATCTGCTCCACTGTAACTTCAAGGAGATAAGGTTTGTAGCTTTAATCTGCTTTACTGCAACTTTAGAGGGATAAGATTTGCTATCTTCAATCTGCTCCACTGCAACTTTAGGAAGATAAGATTTGTGGCTTTAATCTGCTCCACTGCAACTTCAGAGAAATAAGATTTGTAACTTGTAGCTTTAATCTGTTCCACTGCAATTTTAAGAAAATAAGATTCTCTATCTTCAATATGCTCCACTGCAACTTCAGGGAGATAAGTTTTGTGGCTTTAATCTGCTCCACTGCAACTTCAAGGAGATAAGATTCACCACGATGATTTCAATTCGTCCCACTGTAACTTCAGGGGTATAGAATTTATGATTTCACTGATCTATTACACCGTTCTATGTGGAACATGATCTGTAGAATCCATTTCATGGGCCTATATTTATGCTAAGCGATTAGGATGTTATGATCTGAATAAATCAAATGCTCCGAACTAGATGTGTATGAATACAGAATGTCATTTTTTTAGAATGATTCCCCTTTTAATGCTTAGGTTGACATTGCTCGTTGTTTATCAAGGTTCTATCACTGACATATTACCCTGCCTCATTGTTCAGCCAGTATCTTTGACAGAAAACCCGAAGAAATAATAACAATTTAAACTATTCGTTCCCAAACATTTCCAACTCCTAGATTTGGTTAGTTCTGACTAGTGGTCCTGTTTCAGGTCATTGTACTATTTAGAAAGAGCCTATGCAGAAATCCTTTTACTTGAATATTATTTGTCCATTAATCATTATTTCAATGAAAAATGCTTGAAAAAGATCGTAACAATGGACAAGATTGAAATTTATTTGGAGCAAAGCTTGAAATAAATAGATTAATCAAAGATAGCAAACGTTGCTAAAATACAAAATGAGTAAAATGAAAATAGGTGCCCCAAATATAGCAGCATGAGCTTCTTTACACAAACTTTTCGAGGACCATTTTGAGCATGATATGTGTTTAAAAGATCTAGAGTACTTTGTTAATGCCCCAAGATGTGACATTTCTCCTTCTGAGAAGACCCGACCATCACATGTTCAATCCAAATTTGAGCTACCCTTTCTTGGGTTTTCAACTCAAAACCCTTTGGGTCTCAAGGTGCCCTTTGCGAGTTTTCGCCTTGACTTCTCCTCTTCCTTTTTTTAGGTGAAGTATTTCTTAACTGAATCTGAATTTATAGGATTAGGTAAGCTTTAGCAATCTATCTCGGTTAAAATCAGCACTCCTTTAGAAAAGGCTTTCTTTACCATATAAGGTCGTTCCCAATTTGACATCCACTTTTCTCTGAAGTCCTTTTGTATGGGAATGATCTTTTTCAATACCAGGTCCCCCTCATGGAATTCTCTAGGGTGAACCTTTTTGTCATAGGGTCGTATCATTCATTTTTGGTACACATGACCATGACGGATAGCTTTCAACCTTTTCTCTTCAATCAAGCTCAGCTGATCATATCAGGATTGGATCCATTCTACTTCATCTAACTTCAACTCTGACAAAACTCGAAGAGAAGGAATCTCGACTTCAATGAGCAAAACTGCTTCCATTTTACAAACCAATGAGAAAGGCGTTGCCTTAGTAGAGGTCTTGACAAACATTCGATAAGCATAGAGTGAAAATGGTAACTTCTCATGCCAATCTTTATAAGTCTCAGTCATTTTCCCCACGATCTTCTTAATGTTCTTATTGGCTGCCTCCACCACACCATTCATTTTTGGGCGATATGGGGACAAGTTGTGGTGTTTGATCTTAAATTGACTATAGAACTCCGCTATCGTGTTGTTGTTCAAATTCAATGCGTTGTCAGATATAATCCTTTATGGCATCCCATACCGACATATGATCTCTTTTTTCAAGAATTTGCTGATTGCGGACTTCGTGACATTGGCATAAGAAGTAGCCTCTACCCACTTAGTGAAGTAATCAATGAGTACGAAGATGAATCGATGCCCATTGGAAGCTTTTGGCGAGATCGACCCAATGACATCCATTCCTCACATAGAGAAAGGCCATGGAAAAGTCATAACATGAAGAAGTGAATGAGGCACATGAATTTTGTCTCCATAAATTTGGTACTTATAGAATCTCTTGGCATAACTGGTACAATCTCCTTCTGTGGTGGACAATAATACCCGAATATCATGATTTGTCTGGCCATTGTAAAACCATTAGCATGTGTTCCGCAGATACCCTTATGGACTTCTTCTAGGATTTTCTTAGCCGCAACAGCGTCTACACATCTTAATAGCACATGATCCTTTCTTCTTTTGTATAGGATCTCCCCATCTAAGACATAGTCATTGGCCAGCCTCCTCAATGTCCTTTTATCATTCTCGGTCGCCTAATCAGGGTATTCACGATTCTTTACATATCACAGTATATCGTAGTACCAAGGGTGATCATTCTTTTCTTCCTCCTCGATGTTGTAACAATGAGCTGGAGCCTCATAAATACTCATTTAGATAGGTTTTAAATCCTCTTGTCTGTTCATTTGACCATGAAAGCTAAAGCAGCTAGGGCATCAGCCATCTGATTTTCATTTCGTGGAAGGTAGCAGAAGGTGATGTCATCAAACTCTTTAATTAACTCCAAGACCAACTTTTTATACTCGATCAACTTGGGATCTCTTGTCTCACATTCTCCTTTGAGTTAATAAATCACTAGTGCAGAATCCCCATATATCTCTAGTATTTTGATCTTACATTCTATGGCTGCACGGATACCTATGATGCATGCTTCGTATTCTGCCATATTGTTTGTACAATCAAAATCCAATTTACTAGTAAAGGGAAAATGATATCCGTTTGTGGATATCAGGACTGCCCCGATTCCGTTACCCATAACGTTTAAAGCTCCATCAGAATTTAGTTTCCAAGGATGTCCATCTTGAGCATCTTTTTCAGTGGTTGCAACATGCATAAGATCTTCATTTGGGAAATCGAAATTCAAAGGCTCGTAATCGTCTAAAGCTCTATTGGCTAGAAAATTTGCTATTGCACTCCCTTTTATTGTCTTCTGGTTCACATAGACTATATCAAATTCAGAAAGTAGAATTTTTCATCAGGCCATTCTTCCATTCAGAGCAGCCAACTCCATCATATACTTTAGAGGGTCCATTTTTGAGATGAACCAAGTTGTGTGGTACAACATGTATTGTCTCAGTCTTCGGGTTGTCTAGATTAAGGTACAACACAACTTCTTAATTGACGAGTATCTTGTCTCACATTCAGTGAACTTCTTACTAAGGTAGTATATCGCTCTTTCTTTCCTTCCTGACTCATCATGTTGGCCAAGCACGCATCCTATGGAATTCTCAAATACTGCCAAGTATAGTGTCAGCCCTTAGCTGGGCTAGGTAGCATTAGCACTGGGGCATTGGACAAGTAATGTTTGACATTTTCGAAAGTCTTTTGGCATTTTTCATCCCAAACACCTGGATTGTGCTTCTTAAAGAGATAGAATATGGGGTCGCATTTCTCGGTTAATTGTGAAATGAATCGGGTGATGTAATTTAATCTCCTTAAGAAATCCCGGACATCTTTTTGAGTATGCGGTGGAGGTAACTCCTATATAGCCTTGACTTTGTCTGGGCCAATTTCGATCCCCTTTTCGCTGACTACAAAACCTAGCAATTTTCCTGACCTAGCCCCAAAGGTACATTTTGCTGGATTGAGCTTTAGCTGAAATTTTCTCAACCTCAAGAACAATTTTCTCAGGACTTGTACATGCTCCTTTTCTGTTCGGGGTTTTGCAATCATATCGTCGACGTAAACCTCGATTTCTTTGTGCATCATATCATGAAACGAAGTTACCATGGCTCTTTGATACGCCGCTCCATCATTTTTCAATCAGAATGGCATCACTTTATAGCAAAATGTTCCCCACACGGTTACGAATGTGGTTTTTTTCATATCTTCAAGATGCATCTTAATCTGGTTGTATCCGGAGAAGCCATCCATGAAGGAGAACAGTGAATAACCTGCAGTGTTGTCACTAAGGTGTCCATGTGAGGCAACGAGAAATTGTCCTTTGGGTTGGCTTTGTTTAAATTACACATTCGTACTTTCCCATCTTTCTTAGGGATAGGGACTATATTGGCTACCCACTCTGAGTATTTAACCACTGGAGGAAACTAGCGTCAAATTGCTTATTGACCTTTTCTTTTATTTTCAGCAGGACGTCAGGCCTCATCATTTGGAGTTTCTGTTGAACTGGCTTGCATTCTTCCTTTATAGGAAGCCGATGTACCACGATATCAGTACTTAGACTAGACATGTCTTGATACGACCATGCGAAGACATCTTTGAATTCTTGGAGCAACTTAATGAGGTCTCGCTTTGTCAAAGTGGTGATACAACCTTCGATTTTCACATCTTTCTTTTCTTGTTCGTCTCCTAAGCTCACAATTTCTACTGACTCTTTATGAGGTAGAATCTGTTTCTCTTCTTGTTCTACCATCCTTAACAAATCAGAAGATAGGTTACAATCTCGATCATTTTCAAAGTCATGAAGTTCCTCTAGACACATATCTTGCTTAAAAGGAGATTCTAAGTTAATAGCAACGTCGCTCATATCATTGATATATGGAGACCTGTTATAGGAACGAAGAAAGACCCAAAGAACAAATGAATCTAAGAATAATTATTTGTGTGGTATGAGTATGAATAAAATGAAAGAATAAAAGAATATTTTCCAAGATAAGACACAAAGATGCATTTTATTGAAATAAAAAATCATGGACATATGCCTTTTCCACAAAAAAAGATTCTTATTGCTCCTAGGCTTAGAGCAATAAGTGTGTTTTAAACATTACTCTGAATTAGTTCTAAAAATTATAGGGATCTCTTCCGCAGTCCAATTGTTCATAACACTTCCTGGGATATAAGGACGAATGCCTGACAGGTTTTCCCCAATTCCTTCTTCGGATATACCATTGAAGCTCAAGTTTCCCAACATTCCTTCCGGGCTCTCTTTTTCTGTCATTCTTTGTTGAGGATAAATGATTTCTCCTGACACGAATGTTTTGGATATATGAGGAAATGACATCGGTTCCCATTTGACCTCTCCCCCACTCAGTCACGCTCTTCTTCTTCTTGTTTCTTCTCCAACTCTCTCTTCTTTTGCCTCGCATCTGACTTGTATCATAAGCCAAAACAGTCTCATTTGTCCATCAGCATTGGTGCCTTGACTCTCCGTTGTGGATATTTTTCGAGTTATTTTTTATGTAAGACCCTTTTTCTAACTTTAACTGCAGACCCATCTTCTTGGCTTTGGATATTCTTGGTACTGGGATCTTGTTTCTTTTGACAATGAAAGTTACATTAACAAATTCCAGTAATTGAAAAGAGCATTCTATTGCCTCATCATCCGCTCCTATGTATAGTGCGTCACTAGTTACAGGTGCGATGATATCCTCTTCAGCGTTTATTGTCACCAGTCGACCCTCCATTACCAACTTTAATTTTTGGTGTAGTGACGACGACACTACCCCAGCCGAGTGAATCCAAGGTCTATCCAACAAGAAATTATAAGTGGGTTTGATATCCATCACAAAAAAATCTACCTCATATGTGTTCAGACCAATTAAGAGAGGTATTTCAATCCTTCCCATCACCCTCCTTTTTATACCATCAAATGCTCTCACTATATTTTGACACGTCTTCATGTGAGAGCTATCCACTAGTAATCTGTCAGTATGGATAGAGGTAAGACGTTCAGTACAAATCTATTGTCCATTAACACTCCTGGAAATGTATATCCTTTGCAACGGGTAGTGATATGTAGGACCTTCGTGGATCGCTTGTCTCTTGGTGGTATTTCATCATCATTGAAAAAGATGAAACTGTTGGCACTTATATTGTTAACCAGGCGGTCTAGCTTGTTCACAAAGATATCATTAGCGACATAAGTTTCATTCAGCACTTTCACCAACGCGCTACGATGTGTCTCTGAGCTCAAGAGCAAGACTAGTACTGATATGTGAGCTGGTTGTTTGTGTAGCTGTTCTACAAAACTATACTCGCTATGCTTCAAGAATTTCAGGAATTCCTTAGCATCGTTCTCATTTACTGGCTCGTTAACAGGTGATTCAAGCCTAGCTGTCTTTTCTTTCTTATGCTCAACTGCCAGAGCTTTCCTTTAGTGGGCTCAGTTATTGCATTTGAAGGGTTATAGCGCCTCCCACTGTTCGTGTACAAACCAATATCTTGACCCTCTTCTAAACCGCTAATCGAATTCTCCTCTCTTGGGATCATCACGTTGCAGTCGTAATTCCATGGAACCCTTTTGCTATCCTTATAGGGAAAAGCCACAGGTTTCTGAATTATGAATCTCGCCACTTATGCTCCCACTTCATTGTTTCTTGGTCATGAAATAATCACCACTGGATGGTTGACCTTGTGGACCTTCTCCGTTGATCCTTCCTCTGAGGTGCAGATGTCACCTCCTTCTGAGCCTTTAACATCTTCAAAAAATTCCAGCTCATTGTTATCCATCTGACTTTGCACCAAAGTTCTGAATTTAGTGCACTCCTGGATCTTATGACCTTCTTCAGCGTGGAACTCATAGTAGCCTATCGTCTCTTTAGGTACCTCCTCCAAATCTTGAACAATTAATCCTACATCTATGATCTTTTGTCAAACCCATTTTAGTGGGGTTTTTACTTCTGCCACATCGATTTTGGTCCTCTTTCCTCCACTCCCAATTATCGTGTTTACCCTTTGATCTGAATGATTGGGTAACAGATTTCCTGTTACGTTAGGTTCTGATAGATCATTAAACCTTACGATCCCCATCTTGATGAATATTTCAATCAACTTTTTAAATGAGTTCTCAATTGAGTGTCCCTCTATTCCTACGTAGTACTAGCATTGAGCATTCGCATCATACCATTTTGGGAACAGAGGTTGGATGGGTTTCAAGTAAAACAGGGATACGACATGCGCATCGAACAAATTTTGATATAACTCCCTATATGTCATAGGGATTGGTGTGAACTGGAATTTTCTGTGTTTAGTCTTGAGTTAGATTCTTGCCTTAAGAGGCCTTGATGGCTGGTTGTTACGGTCCTTGGTTGGCCCACAGTAACCGATTTTGAATAACGTTTATACACACTCACGGTGTTCACTTTATTTTTCTTCTTTCTTGGGGCTGATATTTTAGTGTTTTCCCTCGCATCTATTTTCCCACTCCTTACTACATTTTCAATCATCTCTCCGGACATTACTATATCTGAGAAGCTCTTGGTAGCACTTCCCAACATATGGTTAATGAATGGGGCTTTTAGAGTGTTTATGAAAAACATTGTTGTCTCCTTCTCTAGAAGAGGTGGTTGGACTTGCGTTGCCACATCTCTCCATCCCTGAGCGTACTACCTAAAGCTTTCACTTTGCTTCTTCTCTATGTTTTGCAGCGTAATTTTATCAGGTGTCATGTCGGTTACATAGCTGTATTATTTCATGAAAGCCTGTGCCAGGTCTTTCCATGAGTTGATTTTGGCACGGCTTAACTGGTTGTACCACTTGGCGGCTGACCTTGTCAAACTATCCTGGAAGCAGTAAATTAACAATTGGTCATTATTAACGTATCCCGTCATTCTTAGGCAGAACATTGTGATATGGGCTTCAGGACAACTAGTCCCATTATATTTTTCGAATTCTGGAATTTTGAATTTTGGTAGGAGCACTAGGTCAGGGACTAAGCTCAACTCCTTAGCATCAACATCGCAAAGATAATCGACATTCTCCATAGCTCTGAATTTCTTTTCCAACCACTTGCACTGATCTTCTAGCTATTTTGTCAGTTCTACCTTTGTTCTATACATTTCAGCCATGTCATCCAAATCGAGAACAACTGAGTTGGCCGAATTATCCCCAGGGTTTGAACCTGTACCTGTTGGGTAATTCACCGGTGCTGAAGTGCCGGCTTAATATTGTTTAAGTCTTATGGTAACGAGTACCCTTCGTGGATATGTATCTGTTTGGGCTTGGACATTTACTGGGGTAAAGCCTGGGGGGTATATAGGGTCTTCATTATCATCCCCAGATTTATTTATAGTACTTTTCTCTTTTTCAATCCCTCTGGCCAGCAACTGGGTCAACTAGCTTATCATGCTTTGTGGGACTCTTGTATTTGATCCCTCATGTCTTGCTGTAATTTAGCTAATTATTCTTGTAGCAGGGCTTGAAACTGATCTTGCATGTCCTTCTGAATTTGTTCCAATCTCTCTAACCTTTGATCCATGGTCTGGTTTTATCGCGGGTACCGTAACGATATTCAGTTGGCAAATTATTGTTGGTTTTCAAGGTAACTGTCATGATTTTGATTAATTAGGGTCTTTTTATGAAACTTAATGCATATGATGAAATGCAATGCTGATGAATGCAAAATCAATAGAAAAAGAGGCGTTGATTCTGATTCAATTCTATTAGAATAACTTTACTATAAAATGAATCTCTTTACATAAAAAGGATACATTTTACATATACGGCCTTGCCAAATACTCAAAGCCTTGACTTTCCTAAGAAGCCAAGCTAATTCTCGGCCCCGATCCGATTCTGATTAATATTTTAAGCTCAGCATGTCGGCTTGAACCACTAGGGTTTGCAAATAGTCGACTACTTCCTGTACTTGAGTTACAACTTCGCCCATGATGTGATCTCTATCCCTAATCTGACCTTGAGAGCGTTGGAGTTGCTCTTTGCAGTGTTTATTGTTCGTTTCAAGAAGCTCAACTCAAAGTTCACAATTTTGCAGTGCGGTCTCGAGCTCTTCTATCTTTCCCTTCAACTCTTCAATCTTATTTAGGCTTGCTTTCAACTCGATTGCAGAGTTGCGACTATGATATTGATGTAGTGACTTTTCTAATTCTGCTACCCGAGCTCTCATCCCAACCTTTTCATTTTATCTTTCTATCAAATCCCTTTTTAAAGCATCTTCTTGGACCTGAGCATCTTGGAATTTCTTTTCCCACTGATCAGCTCTAATCTTTTCTTCCTTGATCTCTTGTCGCCATTGCTTCGATGTTTTACCCAACCCGGCAGTTCTTATCGACAAGCGCAACTTCTTATAATATGTTTTTAAATTGTCTAAGTCTTCCTTAGCCTTGTTCTTTTCTTTTCTTATTTTCTCGGCTTCTAACTTTTAGACGTTAACATCTAATCCTAGCTGCATCTTTTCCTCTTCCAACTGTTTTATCTTTTTCTCCAGCTCCGGACTCCTCTTTTCGAAGTCTTGCTTTATGATTTTCAACTCAGACAGGATTACTTGTAAGTGTTCTTCTATTGGTCGAGTGTTTTCTTGACTAGACATAGGGACATTGTCATTGACTCTTTTACCCCACCACCAATCATACTCGTAGGTCGTCATGGAATTTGCAACAAATTTTTTCATTTTGTGAGTTTGGTTCCAAGTGTTCGATATTTCACGAACCGTTTTCTTGTAATTATCACCCATGTACGCAAACTCGCACTGAGTCAACCCTTACGTTGCCGGTATGAACTGCCTCGATCTATACTGTCCAATACAAGTAGAGGGGCATATCTAATAGCTCTCTATATCCCGAGTAGAGGACCCATTCGAAGTCTCCACATCGGTACAAAATCTCATCAGGGATCATCTAAGGGGCCCTCCATTCAACATCTTTGTTTTGGAGACCCTAGAGAATTGCCATCCACTTTTCTTCCGAAATGTTGTCTCGCCTTGGGGTAGCCACTAACTCTTTCAACGGAGAGTAGTTCTTGGAGAATACTCAATAAGAGACCTTTCTATCTTCCAAAAGTGGCTGTGAAACTAGGCTAGCAAGAGTTGTGCACACCCGATAAATCTTCCTTCACCCACTCTCCAGTATGCACTCAAAGATCTGAAAGTTTCGGTCAAAATTGCCGGGTCAGGCGTGACCTTTTTGTAAAGTCGATCAAATAAATATTAAACTGCCTCATCTATGTGCCTTAGTGCTTTGGAGAAGATGACCAACTCGCAGATACTTAAGGCGAATACGTTAACTCTTTTCTTCGTATCTGGATGTGGCAAGATCAAATCCTGCAAACTTTTCCAATGGATGCATTTATTATCTCCCTTTTGTTTAATCCGGGCTGCGACCCATTGCTCGCTCATCCCAATTATACTTATTAGCTTCTTTAGGAAAGTTAGGATGTTGGCGGCTCTAGAATAAGCTTTGTCGGCTTGGATTCTCAGGAACGGAGCAAAGTTGTGTACTTTTATATGATAGGCACCAAATCTACTTTCCCAAAAGTAAAGTAGCTATAGGCGGGACTTCAATACTGGGCCAAAGCTTGTAATAAGTGCTCATCCACTTTGACATCGAGTAGATAAGGTATGTCACTGTAGTTAAAGTAGAATAACTGCTTGGTTTTGTCATCCCATTGATCCCATATTTCTTCAACTCTTGGAAACTATTCTAAGTCACTAATGCGAGTAAAATCCTACAATTCTGACATATATCCCTCCGTCAGGCTGTCACCCTTCTCTTGTTGTGTCTTCTCGGACCATATCCGGATGGCCGCATTGTCTTCCACTTTATCAAGAAATCCCTTTTCCATGACAAGCTCTCTATTTAGCAACTGAACGTAAAGCAACACCCTTTTCTATGATGAAAATGCAATGCAATCATAACCAAAACAAAACGAAATAAGTCAGTACATTCCATACAAATCTAGAATTCAAAGCAAGAAATAATAAATAAAACACCTAATCGGGTGACCATTAGAGGTTCGGTATGGTTCTACCTAGGTAGGCACTTAGGGCTCATTATATGCGGTTCGGTTTTAAAATAGGGTACCTAAACCAACAAATTCCTTGATCCTCACCCATTATAGGTTCATACGGACCGAGTTCGGTTTTAGAGGAATACATTTCCTTATGGCTATACGGAGATGAAAATCTCACGAAGACATAGGTACGGATGTACCCCGAAAACGATCCACTATCCTATACGAAGGTGAAGACCTCACGAAGGAATAGCTTCTCACTCCCACTTAAGAAGGGCAAAATCGAACGATTATGCAATGCAATATGCGGAAACACACAAAAAGAAACTTCCGAAACAGTAAAACAGATATACCAGATCGCTATACAACCGGAAATATCAAAACATGAAGGATGAAATGAAATAAAGGGATCTTAAATTTAAACCAAATTATAAATTTTCTACAAAAAGACAAAAAACTCATCAACTCGCTGCTTGACTTTCTTATTTTTTCCCCAGCGAAGTCGCCAAGCTGTCGAAACCTTTTTTGAAATTGACTTTTTATTTTAAAATGAAAATGGGAGTCGCCACCAATCACTTTTAGGAGGCGTGATCGGATCACCTCGTAATTTGATCGTTTTAATAAGAGGTTTGATTTATTAAAACAATGTTTTTCAGTCTACAAAAATCAGAAAATGGGTTCGGGAGCCGGTTACGCATGAGGAAGGATTAACACATTCGTTACGCCCAAAATTGATACCTAATTGATTACTTTATGTCTTTAGTGCCGAAAATTGAAAATTTGAAGAGATTTTAAAATACGATCCTTTATTAAGACATTACTTAACTAAATTAATTTTCACGAAAAGTGGCTTATTTCAAGTTAATCGAGAAGAAAGGATTATGTCCCGTAAGTTAGGACACAATGCCTTAGATCCTCGAGAACAAAAGTGAATGCCATTTAATCATCACTTAAATCCTGTTTTTATTTATTTTAAAGCAAATATTCGACTATCTCAATTTTAGAAAGAAGCCATATTCCGTAAGTTAAGATCACGACTTTTCTAATTCCAAAATAGTGAACATTACTTTGATTTAAAAAATTTTCTTTTTTTGTGCCTCATGCAAAGACGAATGTAACACTTAAAATAATGTGTATTTAGCTTATACAGACATAGTATACAAAAAGTATACAAATGGGTAAATGTATTTGAACACGGTTCGTGACATGATTGTAGCCATAATAAAATTAAATGGAAGTATAAAAAAATGATGGTGTACGGAAAATAAAAATCTCGTGCTAGTAAATGACAGCGCGATATCAATTTGTAGTAATAATGGCACGATAATAATACGCATAATAAAATATAAACGTATAATAATAATAATAATAATAATAATAATAATAACAACAACAATAACACGAACAATAAATGTGCAAGTAAAAATATAAATAATCTAATTTTTGAAAATATATAAGAATAAAAATAATAAATAAATAATAATGATAATAAAGGCAAAAGGAAAAAAGATAAAATAAAAAAATGCACAATAAATACAAAAACAAACCAATTTTAAATAAAAGAGGAAATAATAAGTAAATAAATAAATAAAAATAATACATAAAAATAAATAATCTAGACAGGGTCGAAATTAAATAAATAAGGATTAAATCGACATTGAAATGAAATTAAGAGTCTAAATTATAATAAAATAAGTGCATAAATAAGGACTAGATTGAAACTTAAGTAAAATTTTAGGGGAGAAATCGAGATAAAAATAAAATAAGGGACTATATCGTAACACACATAAAAAAGAGGGACCAAATGGGAAAATATTCCCTATCCTATTAAACTCTCTGTTTTTGGGCAAATCGAAGGACTAAATTAAAAATAATTTACGATTTAAAGGTATAATCTAAAAAAAGAAAAAAACGAAATTAGGACTGAATTGAAAAACAATGAAAAAGCGGAAGGACTGGGGCGGCAATTAGACCCCCATCAAAAAACACGCGGATCCTTGCCAAGGTCGAGTCGAATCTCGGGTTAGAGTCTAAAACGACACCGTTTTGACCCCTATTTAAGCAAAAATTTTTGGAAAAAAATCATTTTATCATTGTTTTTAAAAAAAAAAAACTTTTTTCTCTTTCTTTTTTTTTTTTGGAAAGTAACCCATAATCTGGCCACTGGTCTGGCGAGCCTCCGCGACAGCTGCAGGTCGCCGGTGATGGCTCAGCCGCCCACGATGGCCGAAAAAAATATGAAAAACCCTTTTTTGATCGTTTCGGCTCCCTGAACCTAAATATGAAGTCTAATACCTCCGAAAAGCCACAAAAAAAAAAAAAACCAAAGAACCAAAGTGGCCCGGTAAGTTTTTCAACCTTTTTCTTTTATGTTTTTTATATGAACAAAAAAAATAGCAGATCTAGAAATAAAAGAAATCACCTTTAATTTTTCTTTGTGTTCTGTTTCGATTTTTGGTGGATTTTCAGACGTATTCGGCCTCAGATTTAGGCTCAGGGAGCCAAAACGATCAAAAAAGATTTTTTCATATTTTTCCGGCCACTGTGGACAGCGGAGCTATCGGCGGTGACCGGTGGCCGTCGCAGAGGCTCGCAGAACTAGTGGCCGGATTCTGGGCTGCTTTCAGAAAAAAAAACAGAGAAAGAGGTTTTTTTTTTAGAAATTTTTTTACTTATATAAGGGGTCAAAATGACGTCGTTTTGGCTTGAGCCCATAAACCCCAAAACGGCGTTGTTTTAAACTCTGATCCGAGATTCGACCCGAACCTGGCAAGGATCTGTGTGTTTTTTGATTAGGGGTCCAATTGCCGCCCCAATCCTTCCGGTTTTTCATTATTTTTCAATTCGGTCCTAATTTCGTTTTTTTTCTTTTTTTTAGATAATACCTTTAAATTGTAAATTATTTTTAATTTAGTCCTTCGATTTGCCCAAAAACGGAGCGTTTAATAGGATAGGAAATATTTTCCCGTTTGGTCCCTCCTTTTTTATGCGTGTTACAATTAGTCCCTTATTTTATTTTTATCTCGATTTCTCCCCTAAAATTTTACTTAAGTTTCAATTTAGTCCTTCTTATATTTATGCACTTATTTTATTATAATTTAGACTCTTAATTTCATTTCAATGTTGATTTAATCCTTATTTATTTAATTTCGACCCTGTTTCGACCCTATTTATTTATTTTATTTATTTTATTTATTTACTTATTATTTCATTTTTTATTTAAAATTGGTTTGTTTTGTATTATTGTGCATTTTTATTTTTATTTTCTTTTTCCTTTTCCTTTTGCCTTTATTATTATTATTTTTTTTATTATTTAGATTATTTACGTTTTTATTATTTATTATTATTATTATTATTATTATTATTATCGTATTATCGTGCCATTATTACTACAAATTGATATCGCACTGTCATTTACTAGCACGACATTTTATTTTCCGTATACCATAATTTTTTTATATATACTTCCATTCAATTTTATTATGGCTATAATCATGTCACGAACCGTGTTCAAATACATTTACCCGTTTTTATACTATGTCCGCATAAGCTAAATACACATTATTTTAAGTGTTACATTCGTCTTTGCACAAGGCACAAAAAAAAAGAATTTTTTTTAAAATCAAAGTAATGTTCATTATTTTAGAATTAGAAAAGTCGTGTTATTAACTTATGGAATATGACTTTTTTTCTAAAACTGAGATAGTCGAATATTTGCTTTAAAATAAATAAGAACTGGATTTAAGTGATGATTGAATGACGTTCATTTTTGTCTCGAGGATCTAAGGCATTATATCCTAACTTACGAGACATAATCATTTCTTCTCAATTAACTTGAAATAAGTCCCTTTTCGTGAAAATTAATTTAGTTAAGTAATGTTTTAATAAAAGATTGTATTTTAAAATCTTTTCAAATTTTTAATTTTCGGCACTAAAGACATCAAGTAATCAATTAGGTACCAATTTTGAGCGTAACGAGGGTACTAATCCTTCTTCGTGCGTAACCAACTCCCAAACCCATTTTCTGATTTTTGTAGACCGAAAAATATTATTTTAATAAATCAAACCTTTTATTAAAACAATCAAATTACGAGGTGACCCGATCACGCCTCCTAAAAGTAATTGGTGGCTACTCCCATTTTTATTTTAAAATAAAAAGTCAATTTCAAAAAGGGTTCCTTCTAAAACAAAGATCCCAATGTAAAAATCCACAGAAAATGCCACATAGAGTTTCATATGACTGGTCACACTTGTCCACTAAACTATGCTGCTAAAACAAAATGACAAATCTCATACGCATGGGTCAGTACGATTATCAGGAGCTTAAAATCAGACAATTTATAATCGTGCTCTAAAAATACTAATTTTGGTTTTTCTTTTATTCTTTAAGTTACTTCAAAACATGACAAGTCAGTATTTCTAATCCTTCAAGGTTACCACTGTTAAATCTTCTTTTCTTCGAAATCAAATGCGCAGGGACTAATTTACAAGGCCTCAAAGATAATTATGAGGATCGAACTTACTTTATTTAGCACCAAATTCTCTCAAGACTTGTTCCACTTGTTCAACTACCCCAAGCTTTTTAAACCATTGAGCCAGTATACTTGAAGCTTCTTTTCCAACCACAATTCCATCTCTCTCCAAATCCATAAGAAACTCCAGGGCCTTATTAAGCTTGTTCTGCTTTTCGTAAGCAGCCAACGCCAGTGCTACACATTTATCGCTAGGCTCGAGACCAGCTCTCCTCATGTTCTCAAAAGCAACACGTGCCTCTTCACTTTGACCCGCCACTTGATAGGCATTTATCAGGAGTCCGCAAAGCTTGGCATCGGGAGAAATACCGGCGAGCTGAATAGCACCAAACACCCTTTGTGCACCATCAGTATCGCCGTTCGTGGAGTAGGCTCTCAGCAGGGCCTTGTAAACCTCACTTCCAGCATAAATTTCTAGATTATCCATTTCCTTAAGCAAACCTTCTCCTTGTTCAGGCATTCCAGCTCTGATGTAAGCCATAATCATAGCGCCGTATGATCTTTTATCGAGTTGTTGGCCGAGCAGCTTAATCTCTTCAAAGGTATCTTCAGCTAACTTCAGATTTCCAGCCTTGCTGTACATGTGAACCATGGTTGTTAGAGTTACCTGATCACAGATAAAACCTCTTCTCTTCATGGCATCTAGAATGTTTTCAGCTTCTCGAAGCCGGTTTTGCTTCCCATAACCATGAATTATCTTAGTGTAATCGCGAATATTGGCTTCGAAAGTTTCTTCAAGTAGGGCAATTTCTGCCACCTAGACAAAGAACAATAAGGCAAGAAAAATAAACAATTTCCTTTCCCTATTTGCCATGGTGACAAGTAACAAAATAAAACCCTAAAACAAGCTTTAGTTTCACCTCATAAATTATACCATTAAGACCTAATTGTAAGTTATAATCCCTTAGTTACCTGCAGAAACAATACTAGTGTTGCTCCGACTCTTCTTTTTTCATGTACAGGTATCAAGTACGAGGACATGACCCTTCAAAGGTCCTCCAAATACATGAAAAAGTTTTATAAAAATTGAACATCATATACAGGCTAATCAACCAGTAAAAACGAATAAGCAGCCCTCACTGATATTTGCTGACCACTGCCATGTATGTATTGAAACATTCCATTTGTAAAAACACCCCTAATCCCCCCTTCTCCATTCAGAATTGAGCAGAGCAATGTGCTAATAAGGACAAAGGGACAACCATTCCTTTTCAGAATTAAACCATGGAACTGATAATTTCCAGGGAAAAGTACAGTTTTCTAGCATGACACAATTATTCTCAGTCCAAGTAACACAAAACAAAGTAACCCCATTAATAAAATACCTGCAGAAAATCATTTAAGAAAAGGGGGAAATATAAACCATACCTGGAAATAAAGAGGGTGTTCCATTATCTTCAATTCTTTAAGAACCACAAGCCAGTCAGCTCTCCTGGGCTTCATAACATTAACCCAAGCACCCAATAAATCTTCCAGACTCCCTTTTTCGGGATTAAAGCAAATAATCTGTTTCATCAAAGCCTTGCATCGCTTTGTCATTTTAAATGGAAGCTTATCAATGGCTTGTCTCTGTTCTTCTGTAATGCCTGGACCAATCTCGACCCACTTAAACCTTCTTTTTTCTTCTGCATCTGTGAAGGCAATTTGTGGCTCATTACTGAATGTACAAGAACTGGGTTTCGTTGCTTGTTTCAGGGATAAATGATGGGTTTCCATTTCCCAGGATTGTGGGTGAATTTGCTTGTTGATAATTGGGAATGGTGAGTAAGAGCAGTGAGGTATATTACAAGCAGAGGTGACCATCATTTTACAAAACGAAAAATTAGAGAAAATTTATAAAGAAAAATATCATTATGGAAACGCTTTTCAAGTCTGGGATTGATTCGAAGTGAACGGCAGCGAGAATGGATTTGAGAAAGGTTAAAATTTGATGTTAGTCCTGTACTTTGATAAAATTGTAGATTTAGTTGATATACTTTAAAAAAGTTAAAACTTAAGTCTCTGTCTTTTTATTTAAAAATCTAAATCCAATAATTAATATATTAATATTTTCTATCAAAATTTGTGTGAACTTAGACATTTCATTAGGACATATAAATATATTAAATTGACAATTTTTACAAAACTACCAAGGAAGATAATGTTAGATCTAGGGTTTTTTAATTTAAAAATACTTTTTAAGAAATGCTTCCGAGGTTTTCAGATCAATTAGATGGATGGGCCTAAAGCCCAAAGGCTCCATGAAAATAAGTTAAAGTTTGTCAAATTTTAATCAAGGTTCATGTAATATACATTTTCGGTAGATTTAGTTCATCTATTATAATTTGAAAATTTTACCTCATCCAGTTGCTAGTGTAATAATACAATGATAATGCTTATTTATTACATATGTAATACAACAGTTAGACATAAAATGAAGAATAATCAATGTAATTTTAAACTTAAAATTAGAAAGATGAGTAAAAACTCTTGTAGAAAATAAAATTTCTTCAGGCCAACAAATTTTCTTCTTTCTACTAAAAATAATTAACTATTTTTTTTTCTCTAAAACATACATAAAAAAATAATATTCCTATTTTTATAAGGACTGCAAACATGTTTCTGTAAATTTTATTAAATAATTTGATGCGATTATTTTTTAAATTTTACATGTTGACAATATCTTTTTGTTTTGTTCTTAAATGTAAAAAAAAAAAAATGTCAATTGTTGGATGAATGCTAAGATATATAAGAATGTCACCATGTATTTTAAAACCAATAAGTCACCTCAAATAATGTGATCAACAATAAGTCCCCTAAAATTTGCTTTGGTCACACATCGCAGTCGTAATCTAAATATCAATAAAGACATTATAAATAATAGTATGACACACTTAAGTAATAAATATATTTATGTTTTAGATTCAAATTTAACGTTGTTTAAGTTTTATTATTTTTTATAAAATTTTGAAAATATAAAAATATTATATATAAAAATATTTTAATAATTTTTTAATTAAGTTAGTGTTAGTTTCATGGTGATCAGTTTCACATCTGTTCTGGTTATATTGGCTGGTATGCACCATTTTAGTGCTAA
The DNA here is from genome assembly GCA_005393395.2 of Gossypium australe. NCBI lineage: Eukaryota > Viridiplantae > Streptophyta > Magnoliopsida > Malvales > Malvaceae > Gossypium > Gossypium australe. The sequence continues at coordinate 26,937,379 of CM016621.1, read as the reverse complement.
AATGAAATAAGCAACATCCTTTTGCACATCGATAAAAATTTCGATTTGTACCGATTGCACCGGTTGATGCATAAATAATATTAAAAGCTATCAAATGTTTAACATTTACTTAATTGAAATATATGACCAATAAAAAAAATTACATTGGAAAGTAAAGTTTAACATTTTAAAAAAAAATCATTCAAAAATTGTTTTTTTTGGCATAATGCCAAAAATAGCCCTTAACATTTAACTGTTTGGTCACTTTGGCCCTTTATCTTTTTTTTTTTGAGCACTTTAACCCTCTAATTTTTTATATTTTTTTTGTCAATTTGATCTATTTTTTACAGACGAAAAAGGATTGTATGAAATTATGATTCCACGTCATCCATATCCTTTCTGAATAGGAGGATGACAAATCAAATTTTTCCTCCTAATTTTTAGCTTTTTCAATTGTATTTGAAATTTTCAGGAGGAAAAAGCCGAGAATTAGGAGGAAAAAAATTGAAAATTAGGAGAAAAAATCTGATTTGTCATCCTCCTATTGGGAAGGGATATGAATGATGTGGAATTATAGTTTCATACAATTATTTCTCTTAACAGACATGATGACGTGGCCGTTAGTTGACTAACGGTGCTGATGTGGAAAATTTTTTATTCCACCACGCCAACATATTTCCCACATAACTAAAATAAAAAATAATTAAAAAACCAATTAAAAACATAAAATATACAAGCACTGAATCGTTTCAGAAATGAGAAGGCTGATCCTAAAAAAAAATATTTGAAAAAGATAATCTAAAAAAAAAGAGCGGAAATTGGACCCTAACTCAAGAAAGTAAAAAAAATTATGCGAAAGAAGATTACCCAAAGCCTGTTGCAGAATTGCATTTTGATTTTTGATGATATTTTGGCGGTATGTTAAAGTTTTCACATTGAAAACGTTATATATGTTATTTTAATTTTGGTTTAGGGTTTTGGAGTTTGAGATTTTGGTTTAGGGTTGTTGTAACACCCATCACTCGACTCTGTCACCAGATTAGGATTACGAAATGCTACCAATCAAAATAGAATGGAAACGATCTATAACAGTTTAAGTTTTCTTTAAATAAAAATATTCATCAAACATGTAGTCAAATACATGATAATCATAAATAATCGGGGTTAAATTGAACTTACGGAAGTCCAAAACAATTTGAAACAAAGCAAGGACTAATTTGAATCATTTAAGAAAAACATGGCAAAAATGCAAAATAGAGGTCACACGGCCGTGTGGTGCAAGGCCACACATCTATGCCCTCAATTCGTGTAACAAATTGATGTCGTATGATAAAAGGTAACACAACCGTGTCGCTAGGCCATGTAACAAATTGTGACCGTACAAACCATCCTGCACCTGAAATGAACAAACCACACGACTGTGCCATATACCCATGTGTGGCACACGACCTTGTGTCAGGCCGCGTATCAGCCCGTGTGCACCTAAATGTCACCTTTTCATCAAGTTACATAAACCAATTCTCTTATGTCACAAGCAACACTTTTACCAACATTCAAACCTACAAAAAACTCATCAAAACTGTAACAGCCCAATTTCAGTGCAGTCGGAATAGTGGTTTCGTATCCACAAATCCGAGCCGAAAAGATAAAAAACTTTAATATAATGAAATGATTAGTAATGCGATAGGAAGATTGCATGAGAATTTTGATAAGAAAATTTTATCAATTAGGTGCTTAATTGTAGAAAGGACTAAATTGCATAAAATGTCAAATTTGAATTCTAGTAGCTATAAGGATTAAATAGCTATGGAATTCAAAAATTGAGATCCTTAAATGGTAATTAGACCATTGATGAAAAATATATAGATATTTTTGGTGAATCATCCATGAAAAAATTAGAAAAGGTTAAGGACTAAATTGGAAATAGAAAAATTAGAAAGATGATAATTAAATTAAAATGAAATAGCATCATTTTATATCATCTTCTTCAACCTAAAATCCATGGAAACCCTAGGAGAGAAAAAAATAAGCTTTCCAACCATAAATTGGTAAGTTCCTATGTCCCGTTTTTAGTAATTTTTATATTTTTGAGATCAGGAAAGTTTAATTTCTCTATTTGGGGGGTTAATTTGAATAGATATCAAAGTATAGAAAATTTTCCATGGATGAACATGCTAAAATGTAAAAGTTTATAGTAGAAAATGAAAAGTTGTTGATAGATAAACAACTTTTACAAAAGGAAATTTGATGGAAACTTGATTTAGGGACTAAATTGAAAAATGGTAAAACCCATGGAAAATTTTGAAATTTTTAGAATACATGTGCTGTAAAAGTTATATTAGAATTTTTATTAGGCTTGGAATAAGGATTAAATTGCATGAATTTCAATTTCTGAGCCTGGGGATGAAATTGGAATTAACCAAAAGTATAGGGGCAAAATGGTACTTTTGCCTAGATTGTAAATTGAGTTCAAGAGAATATGAAATGGATTGAATTGATGATTAAATTCATTTATATAGATCCGAAAGTACCAAACAAAGAGCTAGATCGAGGAAAGGAAAAGATTTCGGATCAGTTTAGTTACGAACAAATATCAAGGTAAGTTCGTATAACCTGAATAAGCATAAAAATGTGTTGTTTTGAATGCTATATTACATTGAATATGTTGTATGAAGTGTATGAAAATTTTAATGGATGGAATGGTATATGATGGATAATTTATTGATAAAGGGTAAAATTCCGTATGAATATTGAATTCTGATGGATAAATGTGATTTCCCTGATAAAACTGCATGTGTTGCAGAATGGATTTAGCCCGGACGGGTAATCCGAAATGAGCCTCTCGAGTATATGTTTCAATTAGGATTTAGCCTGGACTGGTAATCCTAATTGACTTGATTTAGCCTGGATTGGTAATCCAGAATGAACTCTATAGGGAATTCTTTGTCATATAAAGGATTTAGCCTGGACTAGTAATCCGACAAAGCCCTTAGAGTATATGTTACAGCTAGAATTTAGCCTGGACTGGTAATTCTACTGTGTAATATGTGGCTTGAGAGTGTACCTATAAGGTACTATTGGAAATGAATTGACGGATAATGGAATTGTACACCTCGAGTGTACTACATGAAATATCCATTAGAAATTCAATGATTCAACGGATAAAATACGCATATGGCATGATGAGCTTATCTATGCATATTGGTATATTATGACTAACATGTTGGTTTAGTATGTGTGAATAGGTAAATTACCAAATAGTTGGAAAAGCATGTTTTGCATGGTTAATATATTGAATGTAATGGATAAGATTAATTTATGTTATACGAGCTTACTAAGCATAATATGCTTACTAGGTTTTATTTTCCTTGTTTTATAGTGCTCAAAGCTCGTGAAGGTTGGAGATTGGTCAGAGCAAATCATCACACTATCAATCTATCGTTTTGGTATAAATGAAAATCTTATTTTGTTAATGGCATGTATAGGCTAAATAAACCAAATGATGGTATGTAAATGATGAATGAAATTTAGCCATTGGAATGGCTAATATACTTATGTTTTGATATATGTTATGGTTGAGTCAATACATTAACTAAAATGATAAGTATGAACATCTAATTTTGCAAATTATGTAAGTTACATAGAGGTAAGTCATTGAACACAAATATAAGATGAAATGTATTAGTTTGGATGACAGAAATTGACTTGAATTATATTTGTGATTGGTTGGATTATACTTGTAAGTATTAATGCAGGAAAATGGTAAATTTGGGTGAGAAATGAGGCTAGGAAATGGCCTTATTTTGTCCACACGGTTAGATACATGGGCGTGTGTGACACATGGTCTGGTACATGGGCATGTTGTCTGGCCATGTGTCCCCTGCACTTTAATTCTGAAAAACAGAATGCTCATAATTGAGCACACGGGCAGAGACACGGGCATGTGTCTTAGCCGTGTGGGTGACACGGCCTTGGACACGGGCGTGTGTCATGGTCGTGTGAAACCTGCACCTAATTCGAATTAAATTAATTAACCACACGGCCTAACACACGGGCGTGTGGCATGGCCGTGTGGCGCAAGTCAGAGAGCAACCTAAATTGGACATGGCTTAAAGCACGGGCGTGTGAGCTCTGCTTCTTGGAAAATTTTTGAAATGTCACGAAAAATTCTTAGAGTTTCCGATTAAGTTCCAACTCGATTCTAATGTTCGTATTGGGCCTCGAGGGTCCATTTAAGGGACACTCTGAACAATCTCGGTTAATGAGTAGTGATTTGTATGATTTATCTGAAAATGTTCTGAAAAGTGCTAGTAACGCTCTGTAACCCTGTTTCGGCAATGGATACAGGTTAGGGGTGTTACAAAAACATACCAAAATCAATACATTTTCATTCATCATAGGTGCCTAACCAATATGCCACATTTGACACCTCAATACAAACAATTTCAAACTACAAACATCACCAATTAAACACCATTCAACATCCATATGCATATGGTATACAATCAACTTATATTACCAAATAAGCTTATACAAAATGTACTAAATTAACCAAAACATTTATCAAGCACAATGTCCCAAAACATAACATCATTAAAACATACTACTTTATACAATTCATGTCATCATATCCATACCTTAACCTCTTTCACATTCATCAATCATCATTTCACAAAACTTATACCTATCAAACATGATCAAACCATTTATATATGTGTAAACATGATTATATACCAAAAAGTACCAACCATATTTACATAGCCAAAGTCATATCACAACTAGGACAAATACATATGAAATTTAAACCACCTACTACATGGCACTTATAACCTAAACCAAAACGATCAAAAGGTCTACTGAGTTATTGAACGGATAGTGTGAGCTCCGGCTTGACTTCCAACTGACCAAAACTTTCGATAATCTACAAAGAATCAAACATAATGGATATAAGCAAATCATTACTTAGTAAGCTCGTATTAAACTTAAACTTCAACTAACCATATGTGATGTAACTTAAAAAATTTACAATTAATTTCATAATCAAGGTCATGAGTTCATTAATTGCCTATACATATCACATATACAAGTAACTTTATCATGTCATAAAATATATACAAGTAAACACATTTGATACACAATTCACCAATCACATATTCATTTAACATTCACTTTTTCATATCAAGAACCCATTTCAAATGTCCATTTCATATATCTATTTCCATATAACCATTTCGTATAACCATTTCATATATTCATTTCCACCCGATGAACTATAGTGAATTAACATTAGATACGCGGAAATAATGCTCACACAAGCTATGACAGTAAATTCTCACACGAGTTGTGAAATGAGCCTCCTCACACGAGCTGTAGGTTAGGATGTTAGGCTACATGATGCTGCTCACACGAGTTGTGAAGAATCCGTAACAAATGTAGGATCTTAGCCATCGATAGAACATCCAAGACTAATACTCGAAACGGTAATAATCCTAATGAACATCATTTGTATCCTAAGCATTCATAATATTCATACGAGTCATGTTTCACATCCACGTCATTTAATTATTATAGATTACTTCATTACATGAACTCTTCTATATAGTTTTCCATTTTCAATCATAACCTTTAACTATAATATCACTGCAATTTAGTCCATTTCACCATTTACCATTTATCAAGCAAATAAACCCAATCACACCATATATAGATAGTTATTAAATCACAAGAACGGCAACGAATTAGTTTAATCAATATAAAAACTTACCTAAATCGAATCTACAACAAACACAACATTGACAATTGCTCTCCTAACTTTCCTTTTTCACGATTAATGTTCGATTGATTTGTTTCTTGATCTAAATAATAATTTTAACCCAATCAACCATTTAAAATAACTTAGACAATTAAACTTAATCATATAAGTCCTTTTAATAATATTTTATAGATTTACCCTAAAATTTCACCTTTTATACAGTTTAGTCCCCATATCAAAACTTGCAAAATTTTCACAATTAGCCTAAAAAAACCCCTAAGCTGAATTCATGGTAGTCCCTCTAAAGCCTTTAACAACTGAATAATTGCAATTAAACCATGCCAATTTCAAAATTATAACAATTAAAACCTTAAATTCAAAACTAGTTAAAATTACTTTACAAAATGTTCCTATTTGACCATCAAACTCTTAAATCTATCAACTAACATAAAAATACATAGAACTCGTTCATGTTAAGTCCTTAAAATTTTAAAAATTTTACGAATTAGTCCTTGGGCCAGCTAGGTTAAGCTATAATGATCTCAAAAACATAAAAATTACTAAAAAAGAAGTCAAAATTACTTACATGCAAGCACCCTAGACCACCGAATGTTCAAGCTCTTCCCATGGCTATTTTTTATTCTAAAATTCGACAAAGGCAAAAGGAAGATGATGATGGCTTGTTTATTTTCTTTTGTTTATGTTTTAAATACATAATTACCAATTTACCCTTAATTAACTTATAAAATTTCTTTATTAACTAAACCTAAACCGTCCACTTCCATTAAAAATGGCCTAATTACCTTTTAAGGCCTTCAAATCATAAATTCATAATCATTTAGTACAATTAACTAATAGCAATTAGCTTTTTTAATTTTTACGATTTAGTCCTTTTTACTTAATTAACTATCTAAACGTTAATTTTTTTAACCAAAATTCAATACGACATTATAATAGAATCATAAATATTAAATAAATAATATTTATTGACTAGATAGTCAAATTTGTGGTCTCAAAACCACTGTTTTTGACACCACTAAAAATCGGGCTATTATAGTTGTTGAATTTGGGGATTATGGTTTAGGGTTTTTTATTTTAGAGATTTTGATTTAGGGTTTTCAATTTTGGGGAATTTCTCTTAGGTTTTCTTTTTTTTTTTGGGATTTTTGTTTAGGGTTTTCAATTTTTGGAATATTGGTTTAAGGTTTTTTATTTGGCTACTGATTAGAAGAGGAATTTTGGGTATTTTACTTTTTCTATTTAGGGTTTTCAATTTGATTACTAAAAAGAAGAGGACTTTTTGGTTTTTGGCTTTCTTGGTTTAGGGTTTTTTATTTTGTTAGTGATAGTGGTCGACCCCAAAATTTGACAAATTTGTATGTATTTGTAACAACCCGATTTTTAGTGGTGCCATAAAACTATGATTTTGGAACCCCATTTTCAAAGAGTGAGTTTGAGAATAATATTATTTAGTATTTACGAGTTTATTTTGAATTATATTAAATTTTGGTTTAGAAGATTATATTGAATTTTAAATTAATTACGGTACAGTGTATCCTAAGGTTGGTAGTGTCGAAAAGTGAGGTATCAGGACCTCATTTCCAAAAAACTGAATTAGTGAATATTGTTGTTAAATGTTTACGGAGTTGTTATACAGGTGAAATTGAGATTGATAATATAATTTTGACCTAACGAGTTTCTGAAAGTCCTTGTTGAGCATGTTTATTTTTTTAGTAGTTCAATTATTAATTTGGAACAAAACCAAGTCACACCCGAAGTTTTATATAGAGTCTGGTCACTTCTGAACTGAAGCAACCTCGATTGATTTAAATTTCAAATTTACTCCTATGCCATTTATTTTGTATCAATTTATAAAAACTTGGGTTGAATTTGGCACTATAGTTAATTGATGGATTTTTGTGTGGTTGATTGGGGAAAATAATTAGATTACAACTATATATGTAACAGCCCATTTTCAGTGAAATTAGAACAGTGGTTTCGGGACCACAAATCCGAGTCTGTAAGAAAAAATTATTTTAAAATTATTTTATGGTCTACCGTATGATAGGAATATCGTATAAAAATTTCGTTAAGAAAATTTTACCGATTACATGTTTAATTGATAAAAGGACCAAATTGCATGAAATGCAAAAGTTGAGTTCTAGTAGTTAAAGGGATCAAATAGCTATGAAATTAAAAATTGGAGGTCATTATATGAAAAGTAGACCATTAAGAGGAGTTAGTAGATAAGTATGATGATTCATCCATGAAAAATTAAATAAAGAAAAAGACTAAATTGGAAAGATGAAATAATAAAAGATGATATTTTAATTAAATAAGAAATATCATCATTTTATATCATCTTCCCAAATTAAAGACATGGAAACCCTAGTTATGGGTGTTGAACTCAAGCAAACTATTTTGGCTTAATTAGGTATGTTTTCTTGTCCCGTTTTTAATAATTTTCATTTTTTCGAGATCGTAATAGCTTAATCTAGTTATCTCGAGGATTAATTTGTAAAGTTATCAAAGTGTTAGGATTTTTCCATGGATGAATATAGTTGAATTATGAAATTTTATAGTAGAAAATGAAATTTTGTTGATAGATAATCAACTTGTAACACCCCTTACCCGTATTCGACGCCGGAACAGGGTACGAGGCGTTACCATACTTATACGCAAGCAATCATATAAAATCATGACATGACTTTCCACTCAAATTTAAAACTTTTGATATCGCTCCTTTTACAAACCTACGAGGCCCAAAACACACTTCAGGAACGATTCGGGATCAAACCAAACTCTTTAGAAGACCTCTAGAAAAAAACTTAGAAAATTTTCTAAAAACAGTCCACACGCCCGTGTGGAAGAAAGGACACGCCCATGTGGCATATTGCATGCCAGTTTTCCACACCCGTGTAGATTTATTTCTCAATTCGAACCTACAGGGGTTTTCACATGGCCTGACACAAGCCCGTGTCTTAAGGTCGTGTCTCTCACACGGTTGAGACACCCAGCCGTGTCTCACCCTGTGTGGTTACTACTGGGCATTTTGTTTTGCCAACTTAAGATGCAGGGGGACACACGACCAAACTACAACCCCATGGGGCAGCCCGTGTGTCACACACGGCCTAGACACGCCCGTGTGTCTACCCGTGTGGACGAGGACAAGGTTATTTATCAAGCCCTTCCTATCACTCCTACTTGCACCAACATAAACCACATCTAGCAACCAACTCATTCATGGAAAAATATACCGATTACTCAACCATGCAACTTGCACATTCATGAATAACACCATCATTTCTTAGATTAATAAGAAAGAGCCATCAACTATGGCCTTATACAAAAGAATTCATCTTCAAATGAGCCAACACATTTGGCCAAAACAATATGATATTTAATCAAAGACTAGGTCCCTATACATGCCATACTTAAATGCTAAATCTAACTCTATCAAAATGTGTGGATAGTGTGGGTGATGCTCCGACGGTCTCCGTATCCCGAGCTGGCTCTTCGACACTATAAAACAAGGGAAAATAGAAGGGAGTAAGCTTTAAGCTTAGTAAGTCTATATGTAAAGAATGAACATCATACCACATACTTATCAATCAAGAACATTACTTACTAATCAAGAACAGCTCATATCCTTATAATTATACTTACTCATTTCAAATCTTACCACATCCCAAACACATATTATAAGACATTGCTCACATTTACATGCACTTATACCCTGCACTTATCACCACAAAGCCACATGAAATTTCACTTAGACAAATTTTCTCAATGAACACTTCAGAATAATACTAGATACACAGTGGTTTCACACACAACCCACCATTACTAAATAACACGGTGGTATCACACACAGCCCACCAGCAATGATAAATGTGGTGGTATCACACACAGCCCACCAATAATAACTTATTCATGGATTTTATCCGTATCATTTTCTTATTCCGAAGGTTCATCTGAGAATTTCCTCACTTTCTATCATTTTAATAGATATCAATAATATTCATTCACATTTCAAACATTGCATTAATATGTAAAAACATAAGTAAAAAGGATGTATTATTTACACATAAACTTACCTCAGTACAAAATATGTCAATTTGCAATTTAGTCCGAAACCTTGCCTTTTCCTCGATCAAGGTTGATTCTACGCTCTTCTTGATCTATAATGACACATTTAGTTTATTAAATAAACACATTAATCAAATCACTCCAGAATTCCTATTTTGGCAAAATTACTGTTTTGCCTCTAGACTTTCACAAAATTACTATTTTAACCCTAGGCTCGTAAAATGAAATGTGTTCATTTTTCACACTCCCAAGCCTAGCCGATTCATATTCCCTCTTATAGAAACTCAAGATTTCAATTATTAAACACACTTACCACTTATTTTACAACCTTTACAAAAAGGTCCTTTTAGGTGTTTTCATGGAAACACCTTTCACAAAAGTTGTGTATTTAACAACCAAGACTCATTTTCTTCCATAAAATTTCAGAAATCAACATGAATATTCACACGGAAAAACCCTAGACTCTCAAACATATTACAAAATAGCCCCCGCATTAGCTAGCTTAAGTTTTAGGGGTTCCAAAAGTACAAAAATTATTAAGAAAGACCACCAAAATCACTTACTTGCAAGGAGTGAAAATTTCTGAAAATTTCAAGCTTCCAAAACCCCTCTTTGGCTAATATTTTCGGTGGAGGAAGGAGATTGAAAAAGATGATAGCTTTTCTTTTTGTTTTATTTATTTATTCAATTAAGCTTTTCTTTAAGTTACCTAATCCACCAAACATTGACCAAATTTAGTCTTCTTGTCCCTATGGCCAGCTATCAACCTTAGAAAGGTCTAATTGCATATTAAGGACCTTCAATTTAAGGTTCCATAGCTATTTGACACCTCTATCTAGTAAAATAAAACTTTCGCACTTTATGCGATTTAGTCCTTTTTTCACAATTAAGCATGAAATCACTAAAATTAATTCACCAAAAATTTCATGCATTCATATAATCATGCCATAACCTATAAAATGATATTAAAAATAATTTATCTGACCTTGAATTAGTGGTTCCGAAACCACTATTCTGACTAGCCCCAAAATCGGGCTGTTACATAACTTTTGTAAATGGAATTTTGATGAAATTATGATTTAGGGACTAAATTGAAAAGTTATAAAATTCATGGAAAAATTCTAAATTTTATGAAATACGTGAGCTGCTTCTGTTACATGTAAAAATTAGCTAGGCTTGGAATAAGGATTAAACTGCATAAATTTCATTTTCCGAGCCTAGGGACAAAATCAGAATTAACTAAAAGTATAGGGGAAAAATGGTAATTTCGCATAAGGTGTGAATTGAATTGAATTGAATATGAATTGATGTTAAATTCATTCATATACATCTGGATAGACCATATACGAAGTTAGAACGAGGAAAAGAGAATGTATATTAGTAGGTTACAGATACATGAACACTTGTTGAGGTAAGTTCGTGTAACTAAATTGTGTATATTTATATGTTTGAATTGAATGTTGTATATGTGAATTGTGAAATTTCTATTTATATGAAATTGATTACATATTCGACATAGCTTGATAAATGTTAAGTTCCGTTTGAATAAATGAAATTTCGATGGATACAGGGTTCCCGAATTGGTTGTGGTCCTACATATGTGACGGACACACCACAGCTCGAAAGAGTGTCCCACTAATAACCCTCTCGAGCTTCCCAATATATAGTTCTTGCGAGCTTCCCGTTAATAGCTCTTTGGAGCATCATGATTGGTTGTGATACTGTATGTGTTGTAGACACACCATAGCTCTTATGAACGTCCCGATATATGGCTCCCTAGAGCTTCTCGATTAAAGGCTCTTTCATGAGCTTCCCAATAAATGGCTCTCCGGAGCTTCTCGATATTGGCTCGCTTGAACTTCCCGATATTGGCTCGTATGAGCTTTTCGTTAATGGCTCTTCGGAGCTTTTCGTTACATGGCTCACATGAGCTTCCTATTATATGGCTCAAGAGAGGGCTTCCCATTTATGTGCTCGTATGAGCATTTCTGAATATAAATTGATGGATTCTAATTTTGTACACTTCGAGTGTACTACTTATGTATCCATCGATATTTCAAGTAAATTCAACGGGCAAAGTTCTGACATTGGAATAATCTGAACTTGAGATGAATTATTATGGAAATGTACATCTTATATGAATATTTAATGTGAAAAGCATATATATATGAAAATTGTAACATGATGAGCTCATCCTTGTTTCTTGATATTCACATGAAGTACATTACTAACATGTTTCTTGAGATTATATGTGTTTAGGCAAATTGCCAAATTTCTTTGGATAAATATTTGTATGCTTACCTTATGTGTGAAATAATGGTAAGTTAAATTTCATGTTATACGAACTTACTAAGCATTAAATGCTTACTCTATTTTATTTCCTCTGTTTTATAGTAATTCGAAATCTCATTGGGTTGGAGGCTTGGCGGAGATATCATCACATTGTCCATCAGCTCATTTCGGTATATATAGTAATTACATTTTGGTTATAATGGTATGTATAGGCTAAAAGTGGTCATGGATGGTATGTATGTGATTGGTTGAAATTAGTCATTTGGTATGGCTTATAATTGGTATGTTTTGATATGTAAAAAGTGGCCTTAATATGTTGATGTGTGTTCGAAAGGGATAAATGATGGAAATTGTATAGGCATGTTGATGATTGGTTTGTGATATTATAAATTTGGTAAAATATATCCATATGACTGTATGGTTGTTTTCGTAAGTTTGAATGATTGAACATATGAGTTGATATGTCATGTATAAGACTTAGTTTTGGCTTGATTTGAATGTTTTATATTGGCTTGTGAAAGTGTTAAAGTGTTGATGTAGGTGGAATACAAATTGGGTGAGAAATAAAGCTTGGAAATGACATTATTTTGTCCACACTGGCAGAGACACGGGCATGTGTCTCAGCCGTGTGTGACACACGGCCTAGCACATGGGCATGTGACTTGGCTGTGTGTCCCCTGCATCTTCAAAGTTTCAAAACAGAATACTCATAATTGATCACACGGCCTGGCACACGGGCGTGTGGCTTAACCGTGTGACCCAAGTCAGAGAGTTACACGAGTATGAACACGGGCTGGGACATGGCCGTGTGCTCTATTTCCAATATCCACACGGTCTGACCACACGGAAAAATTTTGATATTTTGCGAAAAATTCTCTAAGTTCTCAATTTAGTCCCGATTTGATTCGAAGGTGTATTTTGATCCTCGAGGACTCATATAAGAGACAATATGATTGATTTCTGATATGAATGTGAAGTGAAATGAAATGTCTGTATTGGATATGTAAATTTCAGTAATGCTCTGTAACCTTGTTCGGACGACGGATATGGGTTAGGGGTGTTACAATATAATTGAATTGAGGCTACGTAGTTAGATGGTGGAATACATAATGATTATACCCTTAATTTTAAAATGTTATTTAATATAAGGGTGGAGTGCATGACATCATGATAATTATTATGAAGTATGAGAAGTGTTGACAAGGAAAAAAAAAAAGGAGACTCTAAAACATTTTAATTTATGTTTTTCATTTCTCTTCACCTTCTTTTCACTTCTTCATTAGAATAGAACCGATCAGGGCTGCATGTAGGGGATAAAACATTGGTGATGCTAAATTCTTGAAACCAACCGATAAATTTCCTTGAATTTCATGATTTACTATAGTTTATTGTTGTTTGGAGTTGAGAAAGATGATGGGAGGATGCATGGGAGTGACCGAATGCTTTTAGGAAATAAAAGAAGAATCCTTTGAATTTTTTTTAGTTCAACTGTTGGTTGCTGTAAGCATTTCTTCTTCTAATTAAAAAAATATTTGACTTTATTAGCTAAGGCAGAAGAGGGAAGTGGCAGTAAGAAAGAGAAGGAAATTGCATGAGGCTAGGATTGGTTTGGGGGTAATATAAATTCCTTCTGCATTTATGTTATCCAAATTTGAATGAATTAAATATATTTTGCATGAATAATTTATGGGTTTAATTTTATCCATATTTAGATATATTGAATGTGATATCAACTTAACAAATTTAATGTTGTGCCATGTTAAGTACTATGCAAATTTTTGACAAATTGATGGTAAGGTCAGCATGTTAAATGCCATAAATTGTCTCAGTTATATTATTTGAAACAGTTTTTGCATTGAGAGCTATTGGCAAAGGATCATACGTTTAATGTGCCTTATTCATGGCTACCTGAAACAACCCATATATGTTAAAATTTCAGCACTTACATGAGTGCTTAATAGATCTTAACTATACTGTCTGAGCAGCCCAACATGTTAGAATTTTAACATTTATTTCAGTGATTCCTATTTTATATTTTTATATATATTGAATTATTAGATTTCTACAAGTGACCTTAACGACTCAATTAAGTTGTTCGAAATAGTCCGGTACATGTAAATTATCAGCATCCATGTGAAGCAATTAAATATTTTCTTTAATGCTAAGAATTTACATCTGAAGTTGGAGGGATGATTGGAGGTGAGGTGGTTGTGGAAGTATGTTAGTAATAGGGGAATAATGGTTTTTGTAAGTTTCCTTGGAAAAGAAAATTGTGTTTACATGCCAGGTAAGTTAATAATTCTTCTAGGAGAGGAAATTTACATGATCATTTCTTTAATTTCGAGTGGAAATTGATGGTCTAATACTGTTGCCAAATGTTGGATTACTGTTGCCAAATGTTGGATTAACATGTTGTCTCATTTTGTTTTGAAAGGTGTCACCGATTGTAATTAAGCAAGTTGATAACATCTTAATTGAATTAATAATTCCCAATTGATATATGTTTAAACTATTTGGTTACTATGTTTATAATGTTGGTTTATTTGAGTTGGAATAATGTTGTCCAATTTGTGAGAGCATTAAGACGGCCTGAATTGGCTTAAAGATTTGGTTTGTTTGAACAAATTATAGCTGTCCACATGAGGTTTAATGATAATCATTGGATGGGTGTAATGTGGTCTAATTGGTGATTTTATGGCTGAAAAATTAGTGAATAATGAGGTTGTTTGAATGATGACAGAATGATGTTTGTTTTGGACTTAATAATGTTGTCCAATATGTATAATCAGGGTTGTCCATTTTGTGCATAATGGGGTCGTCTAAACAAATGTATTAAAATGTAGTTCAAAATTGCATGTGAAATTATTTGTCTAAAAATAAATATTAAATTACTGGACGAAAGTGTATGGCTAGAAGTTAACTGAAATAATGCATTTATTTGTTAATCAGATTGCATGCTTGGCTGTTATCCTAATTGGTGTCTTGATAGTTTTAAATATGTATTTTTATGCTAACCAATTGGTGATGTCTTAATGGCTTCAAACATTCATTATTATGTTATCTGAATGCTAACCAATTGATGATGCCTTAATGGTTTCAAATGTTCATTTTTTTGCTAGCCGAATTGTAATAGCACGTTTTCAGTGAAATCGGAACAGTGATTTTGGGACCACAAATTCGAGTACAAAAAAAATTTAATATTATTTTATGGTTTGCATTATGATAGGAATATCGTATAAAAATTTCGTTAAGAAAATTTTACCGATTGCATGATTAATTGATAAAAGGACCAAATTGCATAAAATGAAAAGGTTGAATTCTAGTAGCTAAAAGGATCAAATAGCTATGGAATTCAAAATTGGAGGTCCTTATATGGAAAATAGACCATTAAGAGGAGTTAGTAGATAAGTATGATGATTCATCCATGGAAAATTTGATAAAGAAAATGACTAAATTGGAAAGTAAAAATAATAAAAGATGATAAGTAATTAAATAAAGAAAATATCATCTTTTTCATCATCTTTCCCAAAATTTTTTATGGAAACCCTAGCTAAGAGAAGAGAACTCAAGCAAGCTTATTTGGCTTAATTGGGTAAGCATTCTTGTCCCCTTTTTAATGATTTTTATGTTTCCAAGATCGTAATAGCTTAATCTAGCTATCTCGGGAATTAATTTGTAAAGTTATCAAAGTACTAGGGTTTTGCCATTGATGAATATGTATGAATTATGAAATTTATGGTAGAAAATGAAAGGTTGTTGATAGATAAACAACTTTTGTAAAGTAAATTTTGATGAAATTGTGATTTAGGGACTAAATTATAAAGATGTGAAATTTATGGAAAAAATTCTGAATTTTATGAATTACTTGGGTTGTAAATGTTACATGTAAAAATCGGTTAGGCTTGGAATAAGGATTAAATTCCATGAATTTTATTTTCCAAGCCTAGGGACAAAATTGTCATTAATTAAAATTATAGGGGATGTGAATTGAATATGAATTGTATTAAATTAAGCTAAATTTACTCGAATAGGTCCGGATAGGTCAAATACAGAGCTAGATCGAGGTAAAGAAAAAGCTACAGATTAGTAGCATACGAGTTCACAAACATTGTCGAGGTAAGTCCGTGTAACTAAATTGTGTATATTTAAATGCTTGAATTGAATGTTGTGTATATGATTGTATTGTTACTATGACTATGAAATTAATATTATATCCGACAATGCATGACAAACATCAAGTCCCCATTGAATAAATAAAATTCAATGGACACAGGATTTACCGTATTGGTTGTAGTCCTGCATATGTTGTAGACACACCATAGCTCGAAAGAGCGTCTCGCTAACAGCCCTCTCGAGCTTCCCGTTATATGGTTCTTGCGAGCTTTCTGTTAATAACTCTTCAGAGCATCCCGATCAGTTTTGATCCTGAATGTGTTGTGGACACACTGCAACTCTTATGAGCGTCTCGTTATATGGCTCTTTGTGAGCTTCCTGATTAATGGCTCTCCAGAGCTTCTCAATATTGGCTCGCTTGAACTTTCTGATATATGGCTATCCAGAGCTCCTGATTAATGGCTATTTGGAGCTACCCGTTATTAGCTAGCATGAGTTTCCCGATTATGGCTCTTATGAGCCTCTTGTTATATGGCCCGAATAAGCTTCCCAATATACAGCTCACATGAGCTTCCTGTTATATGGATCGAGAGAGGACTTCCCGATTATGCGTTCAAATGAGTACCCCCGAATATGAATTAACGGATTTCAGTTTCCTACACTTCATGTGTACTATCCTTGTATCCATCGATATTTTAAATGATTCAACGGGTAAAGTTTTGATGTGAGATGACATGAATTCAAGATGAATTACTATGATAAATACTTGAAATACAAATATATGATATGTACATGTTCATGAACACTTGAAGTGATAAATACATGCATGTGGAAATTGAATATTGATGAGCTCATATATATTTCTTGGTGTTTACTTGACTAACATGATTTTTGAGGATATGTGTTAGGCTTTTGGCCATGTTGTTTGGAATATGTTTTATTGCTTATCTTTAATGTGATTAAATGCTTACCCTATTTATTTATTCTGTTTTACAGTATTCAGAAGCTCGTAAAGGTTGGAAGCTGGTCGGAGCTACATCACACTATCCATCGGCTCACTTCGGTATAAATAATAAACAAATTTTGGTTATAATGGCATGTATAGGTTATTTAGCCAAAGTTGGCATGTAAATGTTCTATTGATAATAGCCATTTGAATGGCTTATGTTTAGTATGTTTTGATGCATATATATAAGTGGATTTATCATGTTAGAAGTATTGAACTTAATCATGCATAGATGCATTTGGTTATTAGGTTAACCTGAACATTAGGTAGACATGATAATAAATTGTCATTTGAGGTGCCTAAGAGCACATTGGTTGTGTGTGGTAATATATCATGTTTAAGACATGATTTTGGCTTGATTTGAATGTCTTGAATTGGTTGGTGAATGTATTAAAGTGTTGATGTAGGTGTGATCGTGTGTCAGAGTTTTAAAAATTTATATAAAGAATGATCGAGCCTAGAAACTAACTGTGACAACGATTGAGGCAAGCGCACCTATCGAACAGTAGTATGGTTTAGTGGCAAGACCGGATTGTCGAACCCAAAGGAACCAAAAGTACTAATACTAACTTTCTTTTTATTATTTAGCCTAAAAATTAAGGGAATTATTAATTAATCTAAAATTAACTAACTATTAAGCTAAAGATGCAAAGACAAAGAGAATGAATTGGGGAAATACTTGTGGGAAAAACCAATTGATTAAGACAATACCTGAGGAAAAATCCACCTAGACTTCACTTGTTATTTAACTCTGAACCAGACGATTTATTCACTTGACTTGATCCATAGGATTCCCTAATGTATATTAATACCTCTCTCGAGGCTACTAATGTCTAATCCTAGGTTGATTAATTGAAATCTCTTTCTAATTAAAACCCCTAGAATTGCATTAACTCGATCTATGGACTCCCATATTAGGTTTGACCCTAATCCGGCAAATTTTCGTCATCCTATCTCTAGGGTTGCAATCAACTCCGTTTAACTATGCTAGATCTACTCTTAGACATGGTCTATTCCTCCTCTGCCTAAGCACATCAATACTTGAATTAATATCCTGAAATATCAAAACAAGAATTAAGAACACATAGTTAAGAACAAATCAAGTATTTATCATATAGTTCAGAAAATAATAACAAGATCCGTCTTAGATTTCATCCCCTTCAGGTATCTGAGGGTTTAGTTCATAATAATAAAAGAATACATCTTAGAAGAAAATATAAAACAAAACATAAGAAAAACCCTAAAACTCCCTGAAGGAAATTGAAGGGAAGATCTTTCATCTTGAGTATGATTCCGGCTTCTTGAGATGAATCATCTGGCTTCCTTTGAGTAAACCCCACAATTCTAGCCTCTCTGGCTTGGCTCTTCGGCCTAACTGGACGCTCCCTGAAGCTTGGCCTCTAGGGTGTTTATATAGGCTTTTGGAATGGCTTTCTTTGCCTCTAAGTACCCTAATCTGAGTAAAATTCCTCTTTGTCACGGCAGGGACACGCCTATGGCACACGCCCGTGTGAATCGTGGCTAGGCCGTGTTTGGGTCTGTTAAGGAGGCACGGCCGTGTGGTATTGGGCCCAGGCCGTGTCGATTTCGTGATTTGGCCCATTTACTTCATTTTTGGCCCATTTCTCGTTCTTTTCATCCTCCGGTGCTTTCCTAAGTATAAAACGTGAAATTAAAGGATTAAGAGCACCAAATTCCACAATTCAAGGCTTAAATAATCCAAAATATGCTAAATGTGGGATTAAAATATGTATATATTACGGTTTATCAAATACCCCCACATTTAAGCATTTGCTTGTCCTCAAGCAAAATTCTCAACTCACAATTAAAATGAACTTCCTTAATTCATGATATTCATCAATAATGTTTCATCATAATTCAAAGATAATTCATACATTGATAATTTAAGTAAAAGGGTCTTAAAGATTCAAACAATCAAAGTCATAGTTTTTGTAGCACGAAACATAGGTGTTTTCCCTTTACCTAAATAATCACCTTTAATTCAAAATCGACAAGAGTTGACATCCTCACTAAAGATTCACTCAAATCACTCAAAGTGTTTAAGGTTCAAAATTAAGCACTCAAAAGTCGAACATGAAAAGTTAATCGCATAGGCTTGCATGAAAATCAAATCTCCACCACTATAAAATGAAATGATACACAAATCAAAAGGTCTTTAAAAAGGGTTATAATGGGGCTTGGGTTAAAGGTGTGGATAAAGACTGAATTAGAAGGTTAGAATCGAGATTAAATTGACAATTTTCCTAACTAGAAAAATGAACTAATCCTAAATAATTACATCAATTGAAAACTAATAATACGAGCTTTTTCTTTAAGATGTGGAATTTAAACATGTAAGCTCACTTAATTATAACCAATAATGAATATACTTCGATTACTTTATTTTTTTTAAGAACAAATCATTACAATAATAAGAAAGAACTTTAACAACTGAAATATAGAACATAGTTAGGAAACTGTACAACATCAAATCTAGACAAAAAGGGAGTCAATGGATGGTGATAACAAATACAAGATGAGTTTTGTGGTAATATTAGTGGGTGAATCAATAAAAGGGTTGTTAGGATCAAAGGGGTTCATTAGGGGTTAATTGTGAGGGTACGCTTTTTAGTGGAGTGAGTGGGGTGGTGGCCGCCGATAATCTTTGCGTTAGATGAAGAAATTGGGAAGCTTGTGAAGAATTAGCCACGAAATGATAATAATAATAATAATAATAATTCAAAATATACTAAATATATATTTAAAGACAAGAAAGATAAAGAGAAAGAAAATAGAAAGTAAAATAAAATTAAAAGAAGATATTAATGGACCGAAGAGTCCTTATTGTTAGATGGTTAGCGAGGTGGGTATGATTTCTAAGGCCGTGGTGTGTGATTCCCAAGCAGCCTGTAGAACCTCAATCAAAGAATATGAAATAAAATAGATTAAACTAAGTAAAAGAAAACTAAAGAAAAGGAAAATAAAGGAGAAGGGAAAATAAAAAGAAAAGTTAAATAGAATCAAAGGTCCTTTTCCTGTCGAGTTAATGAAGCGGCTGGCATGAACTTATGGAGATCGGTCTCACAGAGGGAGACTGTGCTAGGATCCTTCCGCTTCTTCGACATGGATGTGGTTAGATCCAGATTTAGGGGGAATAAAGAAAAATGAGAATGAAAAAGAAGGGGAATGTAAGGAGTGTGGAAGAGAAATGAGTTGAGAGTAGGTGAGAAGGGGAGAGGGGGAGAGGGGTGTTTTAAATAGATATTTCTAATTTGGTACATCCCCATGCCCGTGTACCGTGGGCGTGTCGAGTCACACGGTCGTGTCACACGACGTTGTTGTGCTTTGTTCGTTTCTCCTACGCCCACGTGCAAGTCGCCACGCCCGTGTTTGATAAAATAGTGTCGACCACGGCCGCATCACACGGCCGTGGAGTTCAGTAGAGGGCTGTGACTTGAAGATATTTTTCGTTTTGTTTCGTACTATCTCTACCATGTCAGTACGAAAGTCCGTAGTATTCCACACGGCCACGGCTACGGCCGTGTGGTATTGAAAGCTGTACTTTAGTTAGTTTTTAGTTAGGTGCTAGAAGTAAAAATGAAAATAAAATAAAACAATAAAATAAAAATGTGAAAATTAATGGGGTTAGTGCTCGGGTTGCCTCCCGAGAAGCGCTCGTTTAAAGTCTTAAGCTAGACTTACCTCTCATTTGCATAATCATGGTGGTTTGAGGAGTTGAAAGTCCTTTCTCATGCTATCAGTCCTATTTCAGTATTTGGTTCGAGTCGAGTAGCATTTACTTTAAAAGTACCGAATGTAGGAGTACTTACCTCGACTGTTCCGTATGGGAAAACCTTGAGTACTCTAAAAGAGATTTCTTTGTTTGTATTAGGGTCAGAAGGAGGTATTCGAGGGTCTGCCTTATCTAACAATACCTCATCTCCGATCTTAAATTTGTCTATCACATGGAATGGCGTTGGTTCTGCTTTGTGTATTCCTAATTTCTCCTTGAAGTGTGCTTTCCACTCGTCTAGTTCATCGATCTGAAGCCTTCATTCCTCATGGGTTATTTCCTTGTTGGCATGAGGTATAGAATCTGGCTCAGTTGTGTAGTTCCGTGGTGCTTCCTAAAAAGAAGGTTTAACCGAATGGTTATTAATAGAATTTATATTCTCACCTTGACTACTCGATGTCCTAGCTGAGTCGAGAGCTTGAAGACTGATTGATTCGTCACCTACACAAAGTATGAGTTCACCTGCGCTAACATCAATTTTAGTTCTTGTAGTTGCTAAAAAGGGCCTTCCTAAAATTAAAGGGATACTATTGTCCTCATCCATGTCTAAAACGACAAAGTTTACTGGGAATACGAATTTATCAATTTTCACAAGTACATCTTCAATTATACCCCTAGGAATTCTAATAGTTTTATCAGCTAATTCAATGCTCATCCTAGTTTGTTTGGGTTTCCCTAAACCTAGTTGTTTAAACATTTTATAAGGCATAACGTTTATGCTTGCCCCTAAATCAGCTAAAGCATTATCAACACATAAACTACCAATTAAGCATGGAATTGTAGAACTCCCTGGATCTTTTAATTTTCGTGGTAGTTTGTTTTGCAGCATTGCTGAGCACACTGCGTTTAGTTCCACATGCAATTCCTCATCTAACTTCCACTTGTTTGTTAGCAGCTCTTTTAAAAATTTTCTTGAATCTAGCATCTACGAAAGAGCTTCAAGAAATGGTAAGTTAATATGTAATTTTTTTAAAAGTTTAAGAAATTTACCGAATTGTTTGTCTGTGTTGTCTTTCTTCATTGCATCGGGGTATGGTATACGAGGTTGGTATTCTTTAATTACCGGTTTTGGCTTATCATGGTTTGCCTCAACTTTACCTTCCTTTACCACATTCTCTTGGCTTACCTTGGGCTCATCTAACCCTTCACTATCGTGAGCGGTTATAGCTTGAAGTTGCTCCTTGAGGTTAGTTCCAGTGTTGCTTGGCAAGCTGCCTTGTGGTCGTTCAGAGATCAGCTAAGCGAGTTGCTTTAATTGGTTCTCGATCCCTTGAATCGATGCTTGTTGATTTTTAAGTGTTGTTTCGGTGTTTTGCAAACGTGTTTCTGACACCGCTATGAATTTTGTCAGCATCTCCTCAAGGTTTGGGTTCTTCTCCTGTAGGTAGGGCTGTTGTTGGAAGTTTGGAGGGGGTTGTTGTCTCTAATTTCCTTGACCACTCCATGAAAAATTGGTGTGGTTCCTCCAACCTGGATTATAAGTATTACTATAAGGGTTATTTTGAGATTTAAAATTGTTACCCATATAGTGAACTTGCTCGTTCTCAGCGCTCGGGTTGTAAGGTGGATAGTCTGTGTTGTTCATCCCTCCTCTATTCGTATCGCACTTCATGACTGGATGTACCTGCAAAGAATCACATACGCCATCAATCTTTTTATTTATCAGTTTTACCTGGTTTGATAGCATGGTTACTGCGTCGAGGTTGAAAACACTGGCTGCTTTTGTTGGCTTAGTCCTTGTGACTTGCCACTGATAGTTATTCAGTGACATCTCTTCAATGAATTAGTAGGCAGCCTCAGGTGTTTTGTTATTCAAGGTTCCGCCGGCGGCTGAATCAATCAATTGCCTAGTTGAAGGGTTCACACCGTTGTAAAAAGTTTGGACCTGTAGCCACAAGGGTAATCCATGGTGCGGGCACCTTTTCAATAGATCTTTGTATCTCTCCCATGCATCGTAAAGTGTTTCTAAATCCATCTGCACAAAAGAAGAGATATCATTCCTTAACTTGGCCGTTTTAGTTGGTGGAAAATATTTTAATAAAATTTTTTCAGTCATTTGTTCCTATGTAGTCATTGATCCTCGTAGAAGAGAATGCAACCACTGTTTGGCTTTATTCCTCAAAGAAAAGGGAAATAACCGAAGACGGATGGCATCATCAGAAACGCCATTTATTTTGAAAGTATCGCAAAATTCTAGGAAATTTGACAAGTGATTTTTTGGATCTTCATCCTGTAAACCATCAAACTGAACAAATTGTTATATCATCTTAATTGTGTTAGGTTTCAGTTCAAAATTATTTGCAGCAATAGCAGGTCTAACAATACTTGACTCAGTTCGGGGAGCATGATTTTCGGCCACCTCTGGAGGTGGCGGATTATTCTCATCCATCTCTTCGGTGGTATTAGTTTCGATTTCTTGCTCTCCTTTTATGTAATTTAAGCTTCCCCTTATTTCTCTACTATTTCTGCGAATAGTACCTTTAATATCACTGTCGTAAATCAGGGGTCCTGTCGGGTTCCTTCTAGTGATAAACTAGAGGTACCTGCTAAGAGCAAATAAAAGAAGGAAAATTAGCAGAGTTAAAAACAAAATAAAAATAAATTACAAAAATAAAAATGGCTAAAGTAATAAAAATTGAGCGTTCTTAATATTTTAGCTCCCCGGCAACGGCGCCAAAAACTTGATCGTGTGTCAGAGTCTTAAAAATTTATATAAAGAATGATCGAGCCTAGAAACTAACTGTGACAACGATTGAGGCAAGCGCACCCATCGAACGGCAAGATCGGATTATCGAACCCAAAGGAACCAAAAGTACTAATACTAACTTTCTTTTTATTATTTAGCCTAAAAATTAAAGGAATTATTAATTAATCTAAAATTAACTAACTATTAAGCTAAAGATGCAAAGACAAAGAGAATGGATTGGGGAAATACTTGTGGGAAAAACCAATTGATTAAGACAATACCCGAGGAAGAATCCACCTAGACTTCACTTGTTATTTAACTCTGAACCAGACGATTTATTCACTTGACTTGATCCGTAGGATTCCCTAATGTATATTAATACCTCTCTCGAGGCTACTAACGTCTAATCCTAGGTTGATTAATTGAAATCTCTTTCTAATTAAAACCCCTAGAATTGCATTAACTCGATCTATGGACTCCCATATTAGGTTTGACCCTAATCCGGCAAATTTTCGTCATCCTATCTCTAGGGTTGCGATCAACTCCGCTTAACTATGCTAGATCTACTCTTAGACAGGGTCTATTCCTCCTCTATCTAAGCACATCAATACTTGAATTAATATCCTGAAATATCAAAACAAGAATTAAGAACACATAGTTAAGAACAAATCAAGTATTTATCATATAGTTCAGAAAACAATAACAAGATCCGTCTTAGGTTTCATCCCCCTCAGGTATCTGAGGGTTTAGTTCATAATAATAAAAGAATACATCTTAGAAGAAAATATAAAACAAAACATAAGAAAAACCTTAAACCCCTTGAAGGAAATTGAAGGGAAGATCTTCCGTCTTGAGTATGATTCCGGCTTATTGAGATGAATCAACTGGCTTCCTTCGAGTAAATCCCACAATTCTGGCCTCTCTGGCGTGGCTCTTCGGCCTAACTGGACGCTTCTTGAAGGTTGGCCTCTATGGTGTTTATATAGGCTTTTGGAATGGCTTTCTTTGCCTCTAAGTACCCTAATCTGAGTAAAATTCCTCTTTGTCATGGCAGGGACACGCCTATGGCACATGCCCGTGTGAATCGTGGCTAGGCCGTGTTCGGGTCTGCTAAGGAGGCACGGCCGTGTGGTCTTGGGCCCAGGCCGTGTCGATTTCGTGATTTGGCCCATTTACTCTGTTTTTGGCCCGTTTCTCGTTCTTTTCATCCTCTGGTGCTTTCCTAAGTATAAAACATGAATTTAAAGGATTAAGAGCACCAAATTCCACAATTCAAGGCTTAAATCATCCAAAAGTATGCTAAATGTGGGATTAAAATATGTATATATTACGGTTTATCAAGGTAGAAGACAAATTGGGTGAGAAATATGGCCTCGGAAAGGGCCTATTTTCGTCTACACGGGCAGAGACACAGGCGTGTGTCTCAGCCGTGTGTGGCACATGGCTTGGCACATGGGCATGTGTCTCGGTCGTGTGTCCCCTGCATCTTAAAATTTTAGAACAAAATGCTCAGGATTTTTCACACGGCCTTGCACACGGGTGTATGGCTTGGCCGTGTGACCCCTATGCCTACACACGGCCTAGCACATGGGCGTGTGACTTGGACATGTGACCCAAGTCAGAGAGTTACACGTGCTGGGACACGGCTATGTGCTCTATTTTGAATGCCCACACGGCCTGAGACACGTGCATGTCTCTTGGTCGTGTGAGCCACACGACCTGACCACACGGGCGTATGTCCCCTGTACATTGAAAAAATTTTAAGATTTTGCGAAAAATTCTCTGAGTACCCGGTTTAGTCCCGACTTGTTTCTAATGTTTGTTTTGGGCCTCGAGGGTTCATATAAAGGACTTATTGAATAATTTCTGACATGATTGTTAAATAATCTAAAATGTTCGTATTTGATCTATATATTCTGGTAATGCTCCGTAACCCTGTTCCGGCGACGGTTATGGGTTAAGGGTGTTATACGAATGTTGTTAAGTTGTGGTGAGTTTTTAAACTCAAAACTTTCAGTTCTTCATTCAATGTGTTACAATGTTATGGAACCCGACTGTGAGGTTGGATGGAGTTTTATGTCCAATGAGGGACATATCAATTTCATTTTGTTGCCTAATGGCATATGATATTGTTGTTTACATTGTCCAAGTTAAGTCAAATTAAATGTGAGAAAGTTCATATGTTATATTTATATTTAAATTGTTGTTTATTCAAATTATGAATCATGTGTATATGAATGTTTTGTGATGTGCTTGAAGCGTGAAATGAGTATGAGCTAATATGGTGGGTAGCTCAAGGACATTAGATGGTGTTTGGAAATAGTATTGTTAACTTAATTAATAATAAGGTTGTTATTAGGTAAGTGAAAAGAATATATTAATAACATGCTAAAAGTGTCATGAGCTGATAAAGAAATGTTTGGATATAGGGTAAATATGTTTTGGATATAAGTGAAATGTTTACGATTATAAGTATAATGATATGTTTATATAATTGGAACTGATGTAGGGAAGATTTGGTTATACGTATATCATATACTTATTATACTTAAGTTATGGAATGTTCACTAAATACTTTACTCTATGTATGGTTTATTTTCTTCATGTACAGGTTAGATTTAATTCGAGATTTTTCGAGCCTCAACCTTAGTACCCCATCCACAATCTCGGTCTCAGCAATATTAGGTCCTTCCACTCTTAATTATTGGCATGTGCCTAGTAGGATAGGTTCCGCAGTATTAAATGATATTATAATCAACTATAACAGTTCGGTTTATACCCTAGTCCGAACAGTGGTTTTGAGAACACAAATCTGAGTTTGAATAATATTTTAATATTATTTTCTGTGTCTTCGATATGTGACTAAGCATGTGATAAAGTTCCGTAAGTTAATTTGTCGATTTGTGTTTTTAATTTGACAAAAGGATTGAATTGCATTAAATGTGAAATTTGTATGTTTTTATGAAGGAATGCCTAATTGTTATGTCTTACTAAGTATGAGGACTTATGTGGCAATTTAGCCTTTATTTTTTTTTTTGTTAGTGGACAGCAAGCTATTAAATGAATGAGTTTTATATGTTAAATTAATGGTTAATATTTATATGTTAATGTATATGATATTTTATATTATAATAAAAAGAAAAACATGAGTAAGTGGCTTTATTATTATCATATGTTTGCCGAAAAACAAAAGAAAAGGAAAGAATAAAGCATCAAGGGTTTCGATTATTCCAAGCTCAAATTTAGGTATGTTTTGGCTTTAGTTTTTGATAATTTTTATGTTTTTGAGATCGTTGCTTTGTCTACCATCAAGCCCATGTTTTAATTTTGTGTATTGATGATGTTTGTGAGATATGCCATTGATGATATGCTGAGCTTTGTGATGATTTATGGTGTTAAATGAAAGATTTGAGCTAGGTGAACATACTTTGTTCTTGAATTTTTGATGAATTTAGCTAATTAGAGCTAAATTGAGAAAATACCAATTTGATGGATTAAATTGTAAATTTGATGGAAAATATAGGCTTGTATGAGATGTATGAACATTCGGCTAAGCATGAGTGTGGGTTGATTTTGTGAATTTGGTGTTTTGGGAAAAATGGGCTAAATTGATAAATTGTGCAAATGTGAGGGTTAATTTGCAAATAACCCTAAATATATGTGTTTGGATTGAATTGAATGAGTTAGTGAATAAAAGGGTTAATTCTGAATATATTTAGATCAAGAATAGAAGAAAATGGACTTGGATCGCGGGAAGGCGAAACTAACCGAGTAGCCGTTTCCATTTCAGCTAAATCGAATCCGAGGTAAGTCATTATGCAAATAAACGTATTTGTATTGAACTGTGTATGCTCATATGATTATTGTTAACTATGAATGCTTATGAGATGATTTGTTCATGAATTCTAAGATAAGATCGATATAGTGACAATGTCCACGAAGTCCATTACGAACCTAGGAATAGATAGGATTAACCATGTCATGACATAGGTATCTGTTCTGTTTTATCGTATAAGACCTCATCTAGGACGTTGGCATTGATTTGAGACTTCGTGTAAGACCACGTCTGGGACGTTGGCATCAATATGAGCTTTAAGTGTAAGACCACGTCTGAGACATTGGCATTGATATGAGTTTTACGTGTAAGACCATGTCTGGGACATCAGCATCGTATTGATTCGTGTAAGTCCCTGTCTGGGACAGAGGCATCGATATCTGAGTGCGTATAAGACCTCGTCTGGGACGTTGGCATTGAACGACTATTCCGAGCTTTCTGAGTATCCTACTAGATTCCTAACGGTTCAACGGGCAAGTCTGTGATACGAATTGTAATTCCGAGCTAAGAACAAATACTTGAATGTATGTTCGATTCAGGTACATTTCGTATGTACACTAAGTGTGAATAAAAGGTAGGTACCTAGGTGATTTTTTACTTGAGGAAATGTATAATCAAATAAGAGAATGTGAATAAGATATAAGAATAATTATGTGAGAAGTTATGTATATACATGTGATTCTTGAGTTGATGAATGTGGCAAATATGGCCAAGGATATGGTTTAATGTATGTATCTGAGAAATACAATATGAACATGAATTGTGCCAATGTTCTATATGCTTAAATGTTATACATGTTAAGTTTATTTGTATATTGATTTACTAAGCTTTTGGAAAGCTTACTCTGTGTGTGTGATTTCTCTGTTTTATAGGTCGTCAAAGCTACTGAAGGCTCGGGACCGTCAAGGATCATCATCACACTACTAAACTCATTTTGGTACATTTTGGAAATGTATATAGTTAGATATGGCATGTATAGGCTAGTATTTGGTATAACTTTGTTATATGAGCTTAGCCATTTGATTTGGCTATTTATGAGTTGAGAATTTGCTTAAATGAATGTGATAAGTGAAGTATGTTTTTGGCATGGTTATGTGATCTATGAATTGGTCAATTTTTGGGTAAGTATTTGGTTGAATTATACTTGATATACATATGTTTTGGTCTTGGAAGTTGGCATGATTGAAATGGATATTGAATTCTTAGATTGAATGGTTAATTTGGTTGTCTAGTATGCATGAAATGTGTTGGTAAATATTGCTTGTAGGTAAGACCCAAGTGGGTGGCATTTTGGCCTTGAAAATGACCTATAATGCCACATGGTTGTGGCACACGGGCGTGCCTAGTGACCGTGGGTGTAAGTCAGTATAAGGCCTAAGAGCACACGGCCACGACATACGGACGTGCCTGGTAGCCGTGTGGTTTTGACAGGATCGACCACAGCCAAAGTACACGGGCGTGCTTGGTGGCCGTGGAGTAAAGGTCAGTTTCCACCACGAGGAGGACACACGAGTGTGTCCAGCAGCCGTGGGAGGCACACGGCCTACCCAGACGGGCGTGTAAGCCCTCAAACTTAGAAAAGTTTAATTTTCCATGAAATTTTGTATGTGTATCGGTTTAGTCCCGACCCGGTTTATAAGCATGTTTTAGGTCTCGTTGACCGTATTAAGGGACATTATGTTTGAGATTAATGAATAAACGTATGAACTTCTGAAAATGTTTTCGATCGGTCGGGTAACGCTTTTAACCCTAGTCCGATGAGGGATACGGGTTAGAGGTGTTACATTTGGTTGGTATCAGAGCTACGATTTAGCCGATTCTCAGACTAATGTAGCGTGTCAGAGTATAGCTATACATGCCATATATCTGAACTGTGATAGTGTGATGAATCCTGACGTGTAAAAATGTGATTTTCGTATAATAATGGATCCCGTAAGAGCCGTAGCTGACGACGTAGAGAGTAAGGCGCCATCTCCCGCGCAAGGAACAGTGCCCTCTGATTCGAGACTGGCTACGAGCGGTCAACAAAGAGAAACTAAACAAGCTTTCTTCCAGATGATGAGTGAGTGGTTCACTCAATTTGAAAAGAATAACCCGACTATTTCGCAACCCCCGCCCCCGGTTAATCCCCCTCAGACATCTGATATACCTCTGACTACAAATCTGAATTCGTGGAATAAGCCTCCGGTTGACAAGATCCGTAAGTATGGGGCCAAAGAGTTTCGGGCTACTAGTGATGATGATGTTGAAAGGGCTGAGTTCTGGTTAGAAAATACTATACGGGTATTCGATGAAATGTCTTTGACTCCAGAAAAATGCATAAAGTGCGTTGTGTCATTACTCCGAGATGCAGCATATCAGTGGTGGAAAACTTTGATTTTTATTGTTCCGAAAGAGCAAGTTACATGGGACTTCTTTTGGATTGAGTTCCGGAAGAAATACATCAGTGAAAGATTCATCGATCAGAAATGGAAGGAATTTCTGGAACTAAAATAGGGCCGAATGATTGTTTCAGAATATGAACGAGAGTTCGTGAGACTGAGTCAATATGCTCGTGAATGTGTATCATCTGAAGCTATAATGTGCAAAAGATTCAAAGATGGTCTTAATAAAGATATTCGCCTGTTAGTCGGGATATTAGAAATAAAAGAGTTCGTTGTACTCGTTGATCGAGTGTGCAAAGCTGAGGCACTCGAGAAAGATAAAAGAAAAGCTGAGTCTGAAGCTCGAGATATGAGAAAGAGATTTCAGAGTAAATCATTCGAGTCTGCTCCGAAAAGATTCAGAGATAATCAAAGTCGTTCCAGAGATAATGTGGGACATTCGAATAGAAATCAATCTAGACCGCAAATGAGTTCCAAAACCCCAGCAACTTCAGTGGCCAGTATTGGTAATGTCCAGACTGAGAGACCTAAATGTAAACATTGTGGGAAAAGGCATCCGAGAAGTTGTAGACTTAATGACAAAGCTTACTTCAAATGTGGATCACTTGATCATTTTATCCGTAATTGCCCTGAGTCTGTCGAGCCAGTGACTGTTCAGAATCTGAGATCTGATAATGCACCTGTGAGAGGTAGACCTTCAAAGAATGTGAGAAATGTCAGTGGTAGTCAGAGAACTACGAGAGACAATGTTGCCAGATCTGAAGCTAGAGCGCCTGCCAGAGCGTATGGTATCCGAGCTCGTGAGGAAGCTTCATCACCAGATGTTATAACGGGTACTTTTACACTTTATGATACTTCTGTGATTGCATTGATAAACCCTGGTTCTACACATTCGTATATATGTATGAATTTAGTATTCAGCAAGACTTTGCCTGTAGAGTCTACTGAGTTTGCTATAAAAGTATCGAACCCCTTAGGTAAAAGTGTCCTTGTTGACAAAGTATGCTAGAACTGTCCGTTAATGTTTCGAGATATTTGTTTCCCTGCTGATTTGATGCTTTTGCCATTTCATGAGTTCGATATTATTCTAGGTATGGATTGGTTGTCTTTGCATGATGCTGTTGTGAACTGTAAAAGAAAGACTATTGATTTGAGATGTTCGAATGATGAGATTGTACGAGTTGAGTCTAACGATTTGAATGGATTGCCTACCGTGATATCTGTTTTGAAAGCTCAAAGTTATGTGAAAAAGGGTTATGAGGCATATTTTGCTTATGAGATTGATTCGAAAGTATCCGAGAAGAAAGTTAAATCAGTGCCTATTGCTTGTGAGTTTTCTAATGTGTTCCCTGAAGAGTTACCGAGTTTACCTCTGATTCGTGAAGTCGAATTTAGTATTGATTTACTGCCTGGTACTACACCTATATTGATAGCTCCGTATAGAATGGCACCAACAGAGTTAAAAGAGTTAAAGTCACAGTTACAAGAATTGACAGTTAGAGGGTTTACTAGACCGAGTTTCTCGCCTTTGGCTGCTCCTGTTCTGTTTGTGAAAAAGAAAGATGGCACGATGAGGATGTGTATCGATTACCGTCAGTTGAATAAGGTGACAATAAAGAATAAATACCCGCTGCCCCGGATAGACAATTTACTT
The DNA here is from genome assembly GCA_005393395.2 of Gossypium australe. Taxonomy (NCBI): domain Eukaryota; kingdom Viridiplantae; phylum Streptophyta; class Magnoliopsida; order Malvales; family Malvaceae; genus Gossypium; species Gossypium australe. Next base: position 26,905,796 of record CM016621.1, on the reverse strand, counting down.
GATCAATTAAAAGAAGCTACTGTATTTTTTAAGATTGATCCGGGATATTACCAGTTGAGAGTTAAAGATTCAGACATTCCGAAGACAGCTTTCAGAACGAGGTACGGGCATTATGAGTTTTTAGTTATGCCATTTGGACTAACCAATGCTCCTGCTGTTTTTATGGATCTGATGAACAGAATTTTCAGACCGTACCTAGATCGATTTGTTGTGGTTTTCATTGACGACATTTTGATTTATTCACAGGATGAAACTGAGCATGTTGAACACTTGAGAATCGTGTTGCAAACTTTAAGAGAAAAGCAATTGTATGCGAAATTCAGCAAATGTGAGTTCTGGTTTAGCTGGTTATTATTGTCGATATGTAAAAGAATTTTTAGTGATAGCTACTCCGTTGACTAGATCACTTCAGAAGGATATTGGATTTGAATGGTCAGATAAATGCCAGAAAAGTTTTGATCAATTGAAAACTCTATTAATAGAAGCTCCAATGTTAGTACAGCCAGAATCAGGTAAAGAATTTGTTATATACAGTGATGCTTCGTTAAATGGTCTGGGATGTGTTTTGATGCAGGAAGGCAAAGTTGTAGCTTATGCCTCGAGACAACTGAAGCCTCATGAAAAGAATTATTCGACACACGACCTTGAGCTTGATGCAATTGTGTTTGCACTTAAGATTTGGCGCCATTATCTGTACGATGAGAAATGTCATGTGTTTTTAGATCATAAAAGTCTAAAATATCTGATGACTCGAAAAGATTTGAACCTGCGTCAAAGAAGATGGTTAGAGCTATTAAAAGATTATAAGCTCGTGATAGATTATCATCCGGGTAAAGCGAACGTTGCTGCTGATGCGTTGAGTTTAAAATCATTGTTTGCACTACGTGCTTTGAATGCTCAGTTAGATTTGTCTGATGTTAGCTCTGTGTTAGCTGAGTTAAAAGCGAAACCATTGTTTATACAGCAGATATGTGATGCTCAGAAATCTAATAATGAGTTATTAGTGAAACGAGCTTAGTGCGATTCAAATTCTGAATCTGAATTTTGGGCTGTTGATGATTGCTTGAGTTCCGAGGTCGTATCTGTGTTCTGAGAAATCCGAAATTGATTCAACTGATTTTAAGTAAAGCACATAACAATTGTCTATCTGTTCATCCGGGGAGTACGAAAATGTATCATGATTTGAAACGACACTATTGGTGGTCTGGTATGAAACGAGACATTTCTGACTTTGTTTCGACATTCTTAATCTGTCAACAAGTGAAAGTTGAACATCAAGTTCTGTCTGGTCCGCTACAACCGATTCTGATTCCTGAATGGAAATGGGATAGAGTGACAATGGATTTTCTTTCTGGTTTGCCTCAGACTCCGAGAAAGAAAGATGCGATTTGGGTCATAATTGACCGATTAACGAAATCTGCCCATTAAGATCTGACTATTCACTTGATAGATTAGCTGAGCTATATATTTCTGAGATTGTAAGATTGCACGGGGTGCCACTATCCATTGTGTAAAATTGCAAGAAGCTTTAGGCACCAAATTACATTTCGGTACAGCTTTTCATCCGCAAATCGATGGTCAATCCGAGCGGATCATTCAGATTCTCAAAGATATATTAAGATGTTGTATACTTGAGTTTAACGGTACGTGGAAACAGTATTTTCCGTTGATTGAATTTGCGTACAATAACAGTTTTCAGTCAAGTATCAAAATGGCACCTTATGAAGCTTTGTACGGACGTAAATGTCGTACACCTCTGTATCGGACTGAGCTAAGTGAAAATAAGCTACATGGGGTTGATTTGATAAAAGACTCAGAAAAAAAGTGAAACTGATCCGAGATTGTTTGAAAGCAGCATCTGACCGTCAAAAATCTTATGCAGACTTGAAACGAAAAGATATAGAATTTGAAATCGGCGACAAAGTATTTCTAAAAGTGTCTTCGTGGAAGAAAGTACTCTGATTCGGACTTAAAGGCAAATTAAGTCCGAGTTTTATCGGACCGTATGAGATCATTGAACGAGTTGGGCCTGCTGTATATAGATTAAGGTTGCCCTCCAAGCTAGAAAAGATACACAATGTATTTCATGTTTCGATGCTCCGTAGATATCGATCCGATCCGTCACATGTAATTGCCTCGTCTGAAATTGAAATTCAATCTGATATGTCTTATGAAGAAGAACCAATCCGTATCTTAGCTCGTGAAGTAAAAGAGTTGAGAAATAAGAAAAATTCGTTAGTGAAAATACTGTGGAATCGACACGGAATAGAAGAGGCTACGTGGGAGCCTGAAGATTCAATGAGATAGCAATATCCGGATCTGTTTAACAGTAAGATTTTCGGGGACGAGAATCCCTAAGGGGGGAGAATTGTAACAGTCCGGTTTATACCCTAGTCGGAACAGTAGTTTCGGGACCACAAATCCGAGTTTAAATAATATTTTAATATTATTTTTTGTGTCTTCGATATGTGACTAAGCATGTGATAAAGTTCCGTTAGTTAATTTGTCGATTTGTGTGTTTAATTTGACAAAAGGGTTGAATTGCATTAAATGTGAAATTTGTATGTTTTTATGAAGGGATGCCTAATTGTTATGTCTTACTAAGTATGAGGACTTATGTGGCAATTTAGCCTTTATTTTTTTTGTTAGTGGATGGCAAGCTATTAAATGAATGAGTTTTACATGTTAAAATAATGGTTAATATTTATATGCTAATGTATATGATATTTTATATTATAATAAAAAGAAAAACAAAAGAAAAAGAAAGAACAAAGCATCAAGGGTTTCGGCTATTCCAAGCTCAAATTTAGGTATGTTTTGGCTTTAGTTTTTTATAATTTTTATGTTTTTGAGATCGTTGCTTTGTTTACCATCAAGCCCATGTTTTAATTTTGTGTATTGATGATGTTTGTGAGATATGCCATTGATGATATGTTGAGCTTTGTGATGATTTATGGTGTTAAATGAAAGATTTGAGCTAGGTGAACATACTTTGTTCTTGAATTTTTGATGAATTTAGCTAATTAGGGCTAAATTGAGAAAATAGCAATTTGAGGAATTAAATTGTAAATTTGATGAAAAATATGGGCTTGTATGAGATGTATGAACATTCGGCTAAGCATGAGTGTGGGTTGATTTTGTGAATTTGGTGTTTTGCGAAAAATTGGCTAAATTGATAAATTGTGCAAATGTGAGGGTTAATTTGCAAATAACCCTAAATATATGTGTTTGGATTGAATTGAATGAGTTAGTGAATAAAAGGGTTAAATCTGAATATATTTAGATCAAGAACCGAAGAAAACAGACTTGGATCGCAGGAAGGCGAAACTAACCAAGTAGCCGTTTCCGTTTCAGCTAAACCGAATCCGAGGTAAGTCATTATGCAAATAAACGTATTTGTATTGAACTGTGTATGCTCATATGATTATTGTTAACTATGAATGCTTATGAAATGATTTGTTCATGAATTCTGAGATAAGATCGATATAGTGACAATGTCCGCGAAGTCCCGTACGTACCTAGGAATAGATAGGATTAACCATGTCATGTCATAGGTATCTGTTCTGTTTTATCATATAAGACCTCGTCTGGGACGTTGGCATTGATTTGAGACTTCGTGTAAGACCACGTCTGGGACGTTGGCATCAATATGAGCTTTAAGTGTAAGACCACGTCTGGGACGTTGGATCGATATGAGTTTTACGTGTAAGACCATGTCTGGGACATCGACATCTTAGTGATTCGTGTAAGACCCTGTCTGGGACAGAGGCATCGATATCTGAGTGCATATAAGACCTCATCTGGGACGTTGGCATTGTACGACTATTTTGAGCTTTCTGAGTATCCTACTAGATTCCTAACGGTTCAACGGGCAAGTCTGTGATACGAATTGCAATTCTGAGCTAAGAACAAATACGTGAATGTATGTTCGATTCAGGTACGTTTCATATGTACACTAAGTGTGAATAAAAGGTAGGTACCTAGGTGATTTTTTACTTAAGGAAATGTATAATCAAATAAGAGAATCTGAATAAGATACAAGAATAGTTATGTGAGAAGTTATGTATATACATGTGATTCTTGAGTTGATGAATGTGGCAAATATGGCCAAGGATATGGTTTAATGTATGTATGTGAGAAATTCAATATGAATATGAATGGTGCCAATGTTCTATATGCTTAAATGTTATACATGTTAAGTTTATTTGTATAATGATTTACTAATCTTTTGGAAAGCTTACTCTGTGTGTGTGATTTCTCTGTTTTATAGGTCGTCAAAGCTACTGAAGGCTCGGGACCGTCAAGGATCGTCATCACACTAGTAAACTCATTTTGGTACATTTTGGAAATGTATATAGTTAGATATGGCATGTATAGGCTAGTATTTGGTATAACTTTGTTATATGAGCTTAGCCATGTGATTTGGCTATTTATGAGTTGAGAATTTGCTTAAATGAATGTGATAAGTGAAGTATGTTTTTGGCATGGTTATGTGATTTATGAATTGGTCAATTTTTGGGTAAGTATTTGGTTGAATTATACTTGATATACATATGTTTTGGTCTTGGAAGTTGGCATGATTGAAATGGATATTGAATGCTTAGATTGAATGGTTAATTTGGTTGTCTAGTATGCATGAAATGTGTTGGTAAATATTGCTTGTAGGTAAGACCCAAGTGGGTGGCATTTTGGCCTTGAAAATGGCCTATAATGCCACATGGTTGTGGCACACGGGCGTGCCTAGTGACCGTGGGTGTAAGTCAGTATAATGCCTAAGAGCACATGGTCATGGCACACGGACGTGTCTGGTAGCCGTGTGGTTTTGACAGGATCGACCACGGCCAAAGTACACGGGCGTGCTTGGTGGTCGTGGAGCAAAGGTCAGTTTCCACCACGGGGAGGACACACGGGTGTGTCCAGTAGCCGTGGGAGGCACACGGCCTACCCAGACGGGCGTGTAAGCCCTCAAACTTAGAAAAGTTTTAATTTTCCATGAAATTTTGTATGTGTATCGGTTTAGTCCCGACCCGGTTTATAAGCATGTTTTAGGTCTCGTTGACCGTATTAAGGGACATTATGTTTGAGATTAAAGAATGAATGTATGAACTTCTGAAAATGTTTTCGATCGGTCTGGTAACGCCTTTAACCCTAGTCTAACGATGGATATGGGTTAAGGGTGTTACACAAACTATGATCTTCATAACCTAGTATTAATATATATAAATATGATTGATCGGTTGTATGTTATTAGAGGCTTATAAATGGAACTCATAAATGGAACTCATAATTACTCAAGTATATATATATACAAAGAATGTATATTTGTTTGATTTAATTACATTAATTGTATAATTTAGTGGCAAATTATTCGTACTTGTTTCGGCAATGTTTGTGACACTATATCTTGGGCCCGACGATCAGGTCGAGTATAGGGTGTTACAGTTTTTTTATACTTTTTGGTTCAATGCATGATTTTTATCTAGGGGTTATAATATTGGGTGGTGGGGGCATTTGTTCTAGACAGAGTTCAGTAAGTGAACTTATTGAAGTGGTCCATACATCTGTTGTTGTTGTTTTGTTATTATATATATAAACTTTATAATATTTGATTATATAATTATTAAATCATCTAACTTTATATGCATTTTTTATTGTTTTATTATTTAATATTTTGTTTGTCTACACTTTTTTTGTTGACTTTGTTTGTCTGTTAGTGTCGAATCTTACTATTTTCTAACTTTTGTAATATGTTTTTTCTATTGTTTAATATGTCTGTAGAAGAGGAATACTACATAAACTTGTATGTTGAGGGTAAATTTATACGTGAACCCCATGTTAGGTATTTAGATGGTGAGATGCTGAGGATTAAAGAAGATCCAGATATGATATCATATTTTGAGTTGTGTAAAATACTTCAAAAATGGTTAGGGTTCAATACATCATGTAACACCCCGAACCCGTATCCGTCGTCGGAATAGGGTTATTGAACGTTACCAGAGATTTTTGGAACATTTACAAATATTTCATGTTAATCACTATTCATTTACCGAGATTATACATAACGTCTCTTAAATGGGCCCTCGAGGCCAAATATCAGCATTAGGAATGAATCGGGACAAAATCAGGATCTCAGGGAATTTTTCGTGAAATTCCAAAATTTTTCCAAAGTACAGGGCTCATACGCCCATGTAGTCTAGGAACACGCCCGTGTGGTCAGGCCGTGTGGTCTCACACATCCGTGTCCCTAACTCGTGCAACTCTCTAACTTCTAAGACATGAAGAAATTTAAGTCACACGGCCAAGTCACATGCCCGTGTGCCGAATTTTTATTTTCGAAATTCGGTGCAGTTTTCACACGGCCGTGTAACACGCCCGTGTTCAAGGCCGTGTCAACCACACGGCTGAGACACACGCCCGTGTGCTCAATTCTAAGCATTTTGTTTTCTTGAATTTAAGGTGCAGAGACACACGGCCTGGCTACACGCCCATGGGGTAGGTCATGTGTCACACACGGCCTAGACACATGCCCGTGTGTCTACCCGTATGGACAAAATGAAGCCATTTCTTAACTTCATTTTCTCACCCTAATTTACCAACAACCTACATTAATACTTACATGTGTATACCAGCCAAATCAAGCATTAAAACCAAGCCTAAACTAATATCTATCATGGCATAATATCACATGCAATTAACGTTTATAATCATACTTTTGATACATATACAAGATAAACATACTCTATCTATCCACATTTAACACATAAGCATTGAACATGAGATAACTTATAAACATACCAAATAAATCATTACTAGCCATTCCAATGGCTAGATTACAATTTATTATTTGTCCAAATAAGCCTATACATGTCATTATACCAAAATGAGAATTCTAAGTATACCAAAAAGGAGATAATGGATAGTGTGATTATGCTCCGACCAATCCTCCAACCTTCGCAAGCTTACAAGCACTATAAAACAAGGGAAAAATAAATGGGGTAAACATTTTCATGCTTAGTAAGTTAGTATAACGGAAAATAAACTTACCGGTCATATCTATTCAAACAAGCATACATAAACATACATTTCATCCATTATAGGTAGTTCACCTAAACATATACACTTGATCAAGCAAGTTAGTCATATAACATCATATAAATATCAAGTAAACATAAATGAGCTCATTACATACAAACTTCCATTCATTCCACCTTTCCATATTTCAAGAGTCCTTTCCGTTGGACTAATGAAATTTCAATGGACATTTGGGTGATGTACATAAGGTATACATATAAATTATCTGTCAATTCATATTCATAATTTCCCATTGGGCATAAGTTCAAAGAGCACACTCTCGAGCCACATATTTTACAATAGGATTACCAGTTCAAGCTAAATCTCAGTTTTCAACCGACGTTCACAGGGGTCATTTAGGATTGCCAATCCAGGCTAAATCCTATCAGTAACCTATGCTCTAAAGAGCTTAATTAGGGTTACCCTTCTGGGCTAAACCTAATCTATAACATATGCTCAAGAGGCTTAAATTCAGGATTACCCGTCCGAGCTAAATCCCATTTGAAACCTTTGCCTTATTATACCCATTTCAAGAAATCACCAAAAATCCATCGAATTTCAAAATTCAACCGGGACATGATATTTTATCAATATTTCCAACTTGTGATTATTTCGTTATGTATATCATCACATACATATTATCACAATCAAGCAAATTCATCTCAAACATATTAACGTACCAAAATAAGTTACACGAACTTACCTTGACAATTGTTCGGGTTTGAGTTCCAACTAAATCGAAACTTTTTGTTTCCCTCGATCTAATTCCGTAGTTGGTCTTTTCGGGTCTATATAAGAAAATTTAATTATTAACTCATCACATTTTACATACATTTGCATTCTATTACATCCTAGGCAAAATTACTATTTTGCCCCTACTCTTTTCAAAAATTCTAATTTCGTCCCTAGACTCGGAAAATAAAATTCATGCAATCTAGTTCTTACTCCAAGCCTAATCAAAATTTAATAAAAATTTTTACAGCACACACATTTCACAAATTTCAGAATTTTCCATGGGTTTTACCACTTTTAATTATAGTCTCTAAATCAAGTTTTCATCAAAAGTTGCTTTGTAAAAGTTGTTTATTTATCAACTATCTTTCATTTTCTACCATAAATTTCAAATTTCCAGCATTTACATCCATGGTAAATTTTCTACACTTTGTTATCTTTTCAAATAAACTCCATAAATAGAAAGATTAGGCTATCCCGATTCTAAAAATATAAAAATCATTAAAAACAGGACTTGATTTCATACCTTTTCAAGCTTGGTAAATTCTCTTCCTCTCTCCTAGGGTTTCCATAGAAAATATTGGGGAAGAAGATGAATAGAAAAGATGATAATTTCTTTTTATTTTTCTATCATCTTTTTAATTTGTTGATTTCCAATTTAGTCCCTAGCCATTTTTAATTTTTCCATAGATGAGTCACCAAGAAAAATCTACATACTTTTCTTAATGGTCTAATTACCATATAAGGACCTCTAGTTTTGAATTCCATAGCTATTTAATCCTTATAGCTACTAGAATTCAATTTTCGCAATTTATGCAATTTAGTCCTTTTACCTAATTAACCACACAAATGATAAAATTTTCATATCAAAATTTTCATGTGACCTTCCTATCATAATACCAACCATAAAATAAAATAAAATAAAATAAAATTTTTGGGCTCGGATTTATGGTCCCGAAACCACTATTTCGATTTCACCGAAATTGGGCTGTTACAACTTTCCCCCTTAGAAATTTTCGTCTTCGAAAATTCTTACCAGAAAAGAGGTTAGGATATTGCCTCCTCATGATATCCTCCGACTCCTAGGTAGCTTCCTCTAAACCATGCCGTTGCCAGAGCACTTTTACCAATGCCACCTTTTTATTTCTTAGCTCTTTCATCTCATGTGCAAGTATTTTGATCGGTTCTTAATTGTACGTCATATCAGGCTAAATTTCCACTTCTGTTGTGGTAATAACGTGTGAAGGGTCCGATCTATATCGTCATAATATGAATACATGGAAAACATTGTGAATCTTATCAAGCTCAGGTGGTAATGCTAACCGATATGCAACCGCCCCGGTTCTTTCAATGATTTCATAAGGTCCGATGAACCTTGGACTCAATTTCCCTTTACAACTGAATTGGAGAACTTTCTTCCATGGTGATACTTTCAAGAACACTCTATCACCAACCTAAAATTCTATCTCTTTTCGTTTCAAATCGCATAGGACTTTTGACGGTCTGAGGCTGCCTTTAAACTATCTCGGATTATCTTCACATTTTCCTCGATTTCACGGATCAAGTCAATCCCGTGTATCTTTTTCTCATTTAACTCTGTCAAATACAATGGAGTTCTACATTTGCGACCATATAAAGCCTCATACAGTGCCATTTTAATACTGGACTGATAACTATTATTATAAGCAAATTCAATCAAAGGCAAATATTTTTCCCAATTACCTCCAAATTCAAGTACACAACACCGAAGCATATCTTCCAAAATCTATATTACACATTCTGATTGTCCATCTGTTTGAGGGTGGAATGCAGTACTAAAACGTAATTGAGTGCCCAGAGCTTCTTGCAATTTACTCCAAAATCGGGAGGCAAACCGAAGATCTCTATCTGAAATAATGGAGGTTGGCACTCCATGCAATCTTACAATTTCAGAAACATATAATTCAGCCAACCTATCTAAAGAAAAATACATACGTACCGGGATAAAGTGTGCTGACAACATCTTTCTTTTTCAGCAACAAGGGTAATCCCGATACAAAGTCCATGGTAATCCTTTCCCATTTCCATTTCGGGATCGTAATTGGCTGCAATAATCCCGAAGGCACTTGGTGTTCAGCCATTACATGTTGACATATCAAGCATTTAGATACAAATTCAGAAATATCTCTTTTCATTCCCGGCCACCAGTACATTTTCTTCAAGTCATTATATATTTTGTTGCTACCAGGATGTACAGACATAATACTATTGTGCGCTTCATGTAAAATCTTCTGTACTAGTTCTGAATTCTTCGGTACACATATTCTGTCTCTGAACAACAAAACAACCATCTGAATCAATCTAAAACTCTGAATCAGGATCTGACTCACTTTGCACTCGTTTCGCCTGTAACTTATCATCATCCTTTCGAGCCTCACAGATTTGTTGTCGAAACGTTGGTCTAGCTTTTAATTCAGCTATGATTAAATCATCACCAGACAAGGACAATTGGGCATTCAATGCCCACAAGGCAAACAAAGATTTTTGACTCAAGGCATCTGCAACCACATTAGTTTTCCCCGGATGGTAATCAATAACGAGATCATAATCTTTCAATAATTCCAACCATCTCCGTTGTCTCAAGTTCAATTCTTTTTGTGTCATTAAATACTTTAGACTTTTATGATCCGTAAAGATATGACACTTTTCACCAAAGAGATAATGCCGCCATATCTTCAATGCAAATACAATGGCTGCTAATTCAAGATCATGTACCGGGTAATTTTTTTCATTCGGTTTTAGTTGCCTACATGCATAAGCGACTACTTTACCATCTTGCATCAATACACATCCCAAACCGTTCAATGAGGCATTGCTATAGACTACAAATTCTTTACCCGATTCAGGTTGGACTAATATGGGCGCTTCTGTCAATAAGGCTTTCAATCTATCAAAACTCTACTGGCACTTATCAGTCCACTCGAATATCACATCTTTTTGCAGCAATCGATTCATCGGAAAAGCTATCATTAAAAACCCTTTAACAAATCTCTGATAATATCCGGCTAACCCCAGAAAACTTCAGACTTCTGAAACATTCCTCGGTGGCTTCCAACTTACAATAGCTGAAATTTTATTCGGGTCCACCCAAATACCTTTTGCAGATGCAACATGTCCAAGGAAACTAACTTCTTTTAACCAGGATTCATATTTACTAAACTTGGCACACAATTGCTTCTCATACAGAGTTTGCAATATAGTTCTCAAATGCTCAGCATGCTCATTTTCATCCCGGGAATAAACCAAAATATCATAAATAAAAACAACCACGAAGCTGTCCAGGTATGGTCTGAAAATTCTGTTCATAAAATCCATAAATACCGTTGGGGCATTCGTTAATCCGAATGGCATCACCAAAAATTCATAATGCCCATATCTAGTTCTAAAAGCTATCTTCGACACATCCGAATCCTTTACTCGTAATTGATAGTAAACAGATCGTAGATTAATTTTTGAAAATACAATGGCACCTTTTAATTGATCAAACAAGTCATCTATACGAGGCAATGGGTACTTATTCTTTATTGTGACTTTATTAAGTTGTCTGTAATCAATGCATAATCTCAATGATCCATCTTTCTTCTTTACAAACAATACCGGTGCACCCCACGGTGGAAAGCTGGGTCGAGCAAATCGTTTATCAATTAATTCTTGCAACTGTATTTTCAACTCCTTTAATTTGGTGGAAGCCATTCTATATAGTGCTATCGATATTGGTGCCGTCCCTGGTACAAGGTCTATAGAAAATTCCACTTCTCTAGCTGGTCGTAAACCGGGCAATTCTTCTGGAAATACCTCTGGAAACTCACAAACAACCGGCACTGACTGGATTTTCAACTCAGACACTTTGGTATCCAGCACATAAGCAAGATAAGCCTCATACCTTTTTCTAATATATCTCTGTGCTGATATTGCTGAAATCACACTAGATGACCCATCTAGTTTTTTAGATTCAACCTGAAGTAATTCACCATTTTGACACTTCAACACGATATATTTACGTTTATAATTAACTACTGTATCATGTTGGGTTAACCAATCCATTCCCTAACTCATATCAAAATCATCAAAAGGTAACAGCATCAAATTAGCCAGAAAACAGTGACCTTCTATCACCAACGGGCAATTCTTATAGATTTTATCTACCATAACATGCTGACCCAAGGGATTTGAAACTTTGACCACAAAATCGGTGAATTCGACCAACATATTTTTAACAGTCACAAGTTTCGCGCATATATATGAATGCGTTGAACCAGGATCAATCAAAACAATAATATCAGTATCAAGTAAAGAGAATGTACCAGTGATAACATCTGGTGTCGAGGCATCTTCCTTTGCACGTATGGCGTATGTCCTCGCCGGAGCCCGTGCCTCAGATTTAGCCTTTGATTCTTTTACAGTAGTGCGACTACCACTGACATTTCTGGTATATCGTGGTGGTCTACCCCTTGCAACGGGATTACTCGACTTAGGGGTTTGTTTTATATCTTTCTCAACTCTTTCTAGGTAATCCTTAAGAAAATGGTCGAGAGAACCACATTTAAAACATGCCCCACTTCTCATTCGGCACTCTCCAAAATGCAATTTGTTATAGACATTGCATCGTGGCTTGGGGTTTCCAACACTCTTAACACTAGTTGCTAGCGGACATGAAGACCTCAGGTTGGAGCGTTTTGAACTTCTTACCTTTCCCGAATATCCCACTGATGTGACAATACGTTCTTGGTAACTTCTTGATTTCTTTGAGGCAGATGATTGCGTCTTGCTCATAAATCTTTTACTCAGAACCCGAGCTTCTCTTTCGGCTTGCTTCGTCTCTTTGCTTAATTCTTCTGCCTTGTGGGCTCTTCCAGCTAATACCTTAAATTCCTTTAGTTCCAAAATCCCAATCAACAACTTAATGTCTTCATTCAGCCCTTCTTCAAATTGTTTGCACATATCGTCTGAACCCATTTAGTAGCATACTTGCTCAGTCTAACAAACTCTCATTCATACTCGGCTACTGTCATATTTCCCTGTTTGAGTTCTAAAAATTCCTTCTTGTTTTGATGTAGGAAACTCTGACTAATATATATCTTTCTGAACTCGGTTTGAAAGAATTCCCACGTAATATTTTCTCACGGTACAACAGAAGATATGGTTTTCCACCAACGATAAGCTATATCTTTCAGCAAGGATACCGCATATTTCAAACATTCAGTGGGAGTACATGACAATTCATTGAGAATTTGAATAATTTTTTCCAGCCAAAACTCAGCCCTCTCTGAATTATCATCAGTCGTAGCCCTAAATTCTTCAGCCCCATATTTTCTAATCTTATCAACCGGAGCCTTACCAATTCAAACCAGTCCAGTACCCTGTGGTGTTTCATCAGGTTGTGTAGCAGGTGGGGAAGGTTGTTGAACAGTAGGGCGTGTTCTCATATATTCACTAAACCATTCATCCATTATTAAAAAGGCGGCTTTTGCCTCTTCACTACCCTCAGACATGGGCCTCCTACTACTACTAGTTGCGGTTCGTTGCACAGAAGCTTCAGCAGTGCTCTCAGCTTCCTCAGACTCATCTTGAGCTTGGTTGGAAGACATTACTATATGAAAATAAATTTAAAAGTGGTCAGAAGATATCAAACTATCATGATTTATATAATGGCATGTATAGCTAGACCCGCACTTGCTACGCTAGTCCAAAAATCGACTGAACCGTAGTTCTGATACCACTAAATGTAACATCCCTAACCCGTATTCGTCTCCAGAATAGGGTTACAGAGCGTTACCAGAGATTTTTGGAACATTTACAAATATTTCATGTTAATCATTATTCATTTACCGAGATTATACATAACATCCCTTAAATAGGCCCTCGATGCCCAATACGAGCATTAGGAACGAATCGGGACAAAATCGGGATCGCAGGGAAATTTTCGTGAAATTTTGAATTTTTTCCAAAGTACAAGGCTCACACGCCCGTGTGGTCTCACACGCCCGTGTCCCTAACCCGTATAACTCTCTGACTTCTAAGGCATGAAGATATTTAAGTCACACGGCCAAGTCACACACTCGTGTGCTAGGCCATGTGGTGAATTTTTATTTTCGAAATTAGGTGCAGTTTTCACACGGTCGTGTAACACGCTCGTGTTCAAGGTCGTGTCAATCACACGGTTGAGACACATGCCTGTCTCTCTGCCCGTGTGCTTAATTCTAAGCATTCTGTTTTCTCGAATTTAAGGTGCAGGGGACACACGGCCTGGCTACACGCCCAAGGGGTAGGCTGGTTTCATACATGACCTAGACACACACCCATGTGTCAACCCGTATGGAAAAAATGAAACCATTTCTTAACTTCATTTTCTCACCCAATTTTACTAACAACCTACATTAATACTTGCATATATATACCAGCCAAATCAAGCATTAAAACCAAGCTTAAACTAACATCTATCATGGCATAATATCACATACAATTCATGTTTATAATCATACTTTTGATACATATACAAGATAAACATATTCTATCTATCCACACTTAACACATAAGCATTGAGATAACTTATAAACATACCAAATAAATCATTACTAGCCATTCTAATGGCTAGATTATAAAACATCACTTACAAGTCATTATTTGTCCAAATAAGCCTATACATGCCATTATACCAAAATGAGAATTCTAAGTATACCAAAAAGGAGATAGTGGATAGTGTGATTATCCTCCGACCAATCCTCCAACCTTCGCAAGCTTACAAGCACTATAAAACAAGGGAAAAATAAATGGGGTAAGCATTTTCATGCTTAGTAACTTCGTATAATAGAAAATAAACTTACTGGTCATATATATTCAAACAAGCATACAAAAACATACATTTCATCCATTATAGGAAGTTCACCTAAACATATAAACTTGATCAAGCAAGTTAGTCATATAATATCATATAAATATCAAGTAAACATAAATGAGCTCATTACATACAAACTTCCATTAATTCCACCTTTCCATATCTCAAGAGTATTTTATGTTGAACTAATGAAATTTCGATAGACATTCGGGTGATATACATAAGGTATACATATAAATTATCCCGTCAATTTATATTCATAATTTCCCATTGGGCATAAGTTCAAAGAGCACACTCTCAAGCCACATATTTTACGACAGGATTACCAGTCCAGGCCAAATCTCGATTTTCAACCAACGTTCACAGGGGTCATTTAGGATTACCAGTCCAGGCTAAATCCTATCGGTGACCTATGTTCTAAAGAGCTTAATTAGGGTTATCCGTCCGGGCTAAACCCAATCTATAACATATCCTCAAGAGGCTTAAATTCAGGATTACCCGTCCAGGATAAATCCTATTTGTAACATTTTCCTTATTATACCCATTTCCAGAAATCACCAAAAATCCATCGAATTTCAAAATTCAACCGGGACATGATATTTTATCAATATTTCCAACTTATAATTATTCATTAAGTATATCATCACATACATATTATCACAATCACACAATTCATCTCAAACATATTAACGTACCACATTAAGTTACACGAACTTACCTTGACAATTGTTCAGGTTTGAATTCCAAGTAATCCGAAACTTTTTATTTCCTTCAATCTAATTTCGTAGTTGGTCTTTCCGGATCTATATAAGCAAATTTAATTATTAACTCATCATATTTTACATACATTTGTATTCTACTACATCCTAGGAAAATTTACAATTTTGCCCCTATTCTTTTCAAATATTCCAATTTCGTCCCTAAGCTCGGAAAATAAAATTCATGCAATCTAGTCCTCATTCCAAGCCTAACCAAAATTTAATAACAATTTTTACAGCACACACATTTCATAAATTTTAGAATTTTCCATGAGTTTTACCACTTTTTCATTTTAGTCCCTAAATCAAGTTTTCATCAAAAATTGATTTGTAAAAGTTGTTTATTTATCAACTATCTTTCATTTTCTACCATTAATTTCAATTTCCAGCATTTACATCCTTGGCAAAGTTTCTACACTTTGTTATCTTTTCAAATAAATCCATAAATAGAAAGATTAGGATATCCCGATTCTAAAAATATAAAAACCATTAAAAACGGGACTTGATTTCATACATTTTCAAGCTTGGTAAGTTCTCTTCCTCTCTCCTAGGGTTTCCGTGGAAAATATTGGGGAAGAAGATGAAATAAAAAGATGACAATTTCTTTTTATTTTTCTATTATCTTTTTAATTTGTTGATTTCTAATTTAGTCCTTAGCCATTTTTAATTTTTCCATGGATGAGTCACGAAGGAAAATCTACATACTTTTATTAATGGTCTAATTACCATATAAGGACCTCTAGTTTTGAATTTCATGTGACCTTTCTATCATATTACCCACCATAAAATAAAATAAAATAAATTTTTATTTTTGGGCTCGGATTTGTGGTCTCAAAACCACCATTCTAAATTTATCGAAATTAGGCTGCTACACCACAACTAATTTATTTCCATGTACCTAGTAGTGGAACTTTGCATGATAACCTTAGGGTTGTATGGAATGATAATAGCACTATTGACTTGTTGAACTATTGGGTTGAGCATAAGGAAATAGATATGTATGTAGATAATGAGATTGACATTATTGTTTTTGTTGATGATGATTTACCTATTAACTACAACATCTTTTAAAGGTTCTGGTGATGGTAATCAAGGTGGTGAGGGTGGTTATGTTGAAGCTGATGAATGTGGTGAGGGTGTTGAGGTTGCTAGCAATAAAGGTGGTGAAGTTGATGTTACAAGTCAAGGTTTAGATGGTTTAGATGTATCTGTTGAAGGGTTTGAACAAAGTGTTGGAAGTTTAAATAGTAGTGTTGAAGAAGCTGATGAGGAGAGGATTAGGGATAAAAGTGATAGTGATTAAGAGGATGAGAATGTTTATTTGATGAAGGTGATGTACTTTTTAGATGGTGATGGTGATGAGGAACTTCAAGAAGCTA
Source organism: Gossypium australe (assembly GCA_005393395.2). NCBI lineage: Eukaryota > Viridiplantae > Streptophyta > Magnoliopsida > Malvales > Malvaceae > Gossypium > Gossypium australe. The sequence continues at coordinate 26,888,982 of CM016621.1, read as the reverse complement.
GGCAAAAGTTGAAAGAAGTGGAGGGGAAAACCAATAGAAAAGCTAAGGAAATAATTGTTGATGAGACTGAAAGTGAAAGTGAAAGCTCTGGAAAGCAAATTCAGGCTGGGATCCCTGAAGAAGTTGAGGGTGAAGGACTAAATGATAGAGTTTCCAGTAAAGAAGAGGGAAATGAAACTGAATATTTTGATAGTGATGATCATAGGAGCACACTTGGGTCAAATGATGATGACAATAATGATGATTATAGAATAAGTAGGTTCCCCACTTACAATCCAAACTCAGCAAGTCCACACTTCTGTATTGGGTTATTGTTTGTAGAAGGGAACTTAAGATAATCAAAAATGAACTAAATAGGGTTAGATTTAAATGTATTGCATCTAAAAACTGTAAATAGAGAAATTTGCAAGTTACAATAGCGTGTCCAAGTGCCTACAAGTGAAAAGTTTTCATGATGAGCACAACTGTTGTGTTAAATGGTCAATGTAAAAGTAATTTCCAACATTTTGAAGTTACTATTAGGGAACACCCAAAAATGAAAATGAGGGAGATACAAAGAAAGGTAGCTTCAGAAATGAATGTAAATGTTAATATGACAAGGTGTAAAAAGGCCAAGAAAATGGTGAAGAATAAGTTGGCAAGAAACTTTGTAGAGGAATTTGCTATGCTGTGTGATTATGCTGATAAGTTGAGACTAAAGAATCCTTGAAGCATTATAAATATGGCAGTGAATAGAGTAACACCTGAATGTCCACCATATTTCAAGAGGTTTTATGTTTGTTTTGAAGCACTGAAAAGAGGATGGAAAGAAGGGTGCAGGCCTATACTAGGTTTGGATGACTACTTTTTAAAAGGTTTATTTAAGAGTGTGATGTTGTCTTCTGTAGGGAGAGATGGAAACAATCAAATGTACCCAATTGCCTAGACTATTGTTGAGGGGGAATGTACTTATTCTTGGACATGGTTTTTTAGTCTTTTGACAACAGAGTTAGGAATGGAAGATAGGTTTGGGTATACCATCATCAGTGACCAACAAAAAGTAAACAATGTTATGTTATTTGCACCAATTTATTACTGTTGTGAACATGTTCGTTAGATTGTTTTACTTATGTTTTATAAATTAATTTGCAGGGTCTTGAGATAGTCATTAATGACATTCTTCCTAGAGTAGAACATAGAAATTGTGCTAGGCATGTCTTAGCAAACTGGTCTAGCAAAAAGAAAGCAAAGGCATATGAATTTTCTTTTTTGGAAAACTGTGAAGTTTACAACAGAGAGGGAGTAGGAATAGAATAAAGAAGAATTATATAAGATTGATGAAGGTGTTGCAAAGATGTTACAAATGAGCTATTCTCTAAGAATTCGAAAGTTTGGACCAAGGCCTTTCAAGGGTTGCACTCGGTGTTAGATATTATTGACAATAACCTCTGTGAAGCATTTAACTCCAGTATTGTAGAGTCTAGATTCAAGAGCATAATAACAATGTTGGAGGAAACCAAAGTTAAAATGATTACCAGAATAGTGGATAAAAGGAAGCAACGCATTTCATGAAAATACAATTATGGTCCATTGATAAAGAAGAAGTTTGATTACAATAAGAAGAAATATGTTAATTGGAAGATGGTCTGGAATGAGGAAAATAGGTATAAGTTAAGAAAGACAAAAAAATAGTACATAACAAATGTAGATGATAGAACCTACAGTTGTCGAAGTTGGCAATTATTTGGGATCCCTTGTCCCCATACCTGCTCTGTTATATGGCATCTTGAACAAGAACTCGATGACTACTTACATAGGTACTACCACAAAAAGGCATATTTGAAAGCATATAAATATGTTTTACAACTCATAAATAGGTCACATGAGTGGAGAAAATCTAGTATTGAGCCCATACTTCCACTTGTTGAGAAAATAATGTCTGGTAGGCCTAAGAAGAATAGAATGAAGGCAAAAAATGAATCGAAAAATTAAGGCTTGGACAACTCAATAGGATTGGTCTAATTATGAGATGCAAGAAATGTGGTGGTAAGGGTCACAATAAAAGATCATGCAATCAAACCTAATACAACTAGACCACATGTATATCTTAAACACTTTTTCACTGTCAAGTTTCAAAATATTTTAATGTAATTTGGGGTTATGCATTTTTTCTCAATGTGGTACAAGTACAAGAACTAGAAGCCAAAAAAGAATGACATATCAGGATTCTATTGGCACACAAGAATCCACTACAGCAAAGAAGATGAAGAAATGATTCAAGATGTTGTTCTAACTAAACCTTTTGTTTGTTTGTTACAATAATTGCCGAAGATATGTTTTGTTTGGCATTGCATGTAATAGTTGCCTAAGATATTTTTTGTATTTCAGGCTCCTAGGACTAACTTGAAGTTGGTATATTAATGATGGTATATGTAACAAACTGATTTGGTCTACCATTACTGCTATAGACAACTATGTGGGTTTAAGGTCGTTTTGTTAGTTACTTTTGTTCATGGTGCCTACAATTACCCATAAAAACAACTATTTTGTACATGATATACAATGTTAAATATCCAACATTTTAGTACATTTAACATTCTCTTGTATCTCCAACTGTCCCATTTCATTATACTTCCCTCAAATTAGCTACAAACACCAATTTGAATTTGACAATTTATGTCAACAACAAAGTTTCAAGGTACTAGATATACAAAACAAAAGAACATGACACCATACTTTTTAAATTATAACATTCTTACATAATGTGAAACATAAGATAAATAATACACTGCAAATAAACATTTTATTATAAAACTCCTCTTTCTTGAGTGATTTACATTTTTGCTTCAAGCTATTAATCTTTGTCCTTAATTCAATGTGATCCGCAACATCATCTTTGACTTGTTTATAATCGTTCTCATTACCCACATTTTGCACACTGCCACTCTCAGACATCTCAACATTATTGTTTTTACTACCACATAGACTCTCATACTTCATAATTTGCTTCCTAAGTCCCGTATTCTCTTTTGCAAGTATTCTTTCGCTATCACATAATTCACGTATTATTTTATTTACCCTGTTATATAGCTTATCATCATACCACTTAAAAAATCCGCATTCACCAACCTACAATTCGCATAAAAATTTCGACATTTTATTATGTAAACCCTACAATTTACTTAAAAATCTAATGCTAGGACGAAATGTAGCACCAGTTTAGTCCAACCAACACAAAAATCAAACAAACTAAAACAATCCTCAATTTCACATAAACCCTAAAACAAATTTGCTAAATATATACCTACCCAAAAATCTGAGCAACCATAATACCTTCTGCTTGGGTATAAATTGTTCCACGAAGTCTCTCTTAGAACTAACTTGTTACAAAAACATGTTTTCTCTCCATCACAAACGAACTCCCATCGTCATGAAGAAACCATATTTAAATAAGGCAGCTTCTCTATTGATGGCTTCCAACCACTATTTTAAAATAATATTTTTTATTCTTTTACTGACCCACAAAATTTCAAGCTTCAATTTCTACCGTAATGACTCGATAGTCAGGGGTGTCAAAAAGTATATTCCTGGGACTCCATTTTCGTAAATCGGACTCGTAAATATTTTTAATAAATATTTACAAAGGTAGTTGTGTATTTAATTAGGTTTCGGTTAAGCGAATTTACTTGAATTAAAAGTAATTAGGTACAAGGACTAAATCACATTTGAGTTAAAAGTTGAATTATAGATTAAAAATTAATTAAAGGGCCAATGTAGTAGTTACACCTATATATATGTATAGTGGACGACATATGTTATAAAAATATATTATAATATTAAGAAATCTTAATTATTAAGTTAAATGTATATATGTATTATATAATAATAATTAGTATAGTAAAAAGAAGAAAGAAAAAGGAAGAAAGAAAGAAGAAATGAAGGAGAACGCACCACCTTAGGGTTTCTAAGATTCAAAGTTCAATTGGTTAGTCAATTTAGTCCATTTTCTTGTAATTTTTACATTTTTGGAATCCTAGTACCTAGGGCTACTCGACCCATGTTGAAATTTTAGCAATTGTTAAGATTTTAAATGTTGTTAATGTTGGATAGTTTTAGTATTAGGGATTAAGTTGATAGATTTTTAAGCTAGAAATTGTAGAATAAATTGTAAATTTTGAGTAATATGGACTAAATTGTGAAAAGTTTGAAATTTATGGGTTTAAGTGAAAATAAGGAGTTAAATTTGTTTTAAAGTGAAATTTGTATGAAAATATAGAATTAAATGTAAAGAATAAAAATTAGTCTCAGTTTAAGGACTAAATTGAAATTTAGGCAAATATTGAGTAAAAATTTAAATATTTAATATGAAATTGAATTGTGTTGTATTGATGAATTTTAATTATTTTAATTCCGTAGCTAACGTCGTACCGAAATCCTCGACTAAAAAGGGAAGGATAAAATCGACGTCACATAGCTCGGAATCCAAGGTTTGTATTTCTATAATCCAAACCTAGTTACTAATTGTTGTATTTTGATTTAATGCATATGGTAAGTGGCTGAGGTGAGTATTTGGCACTTTGATATTGAATTGAATTAAAGTTGATTGAAATGGATTGAATTGGTATATATATTATGAACGTATTGATTATTTGAATTGAAATGAATATATATGTGTAAATGTGATAATGTGCAAATATGATAATTGGATATTGGTTGTATTTCTTCGACTTCGAGTCGATGAGGCACTAGGTGCCAAACTGGTGTGTTGGTTGGATCCGTGTATCCGTCCGAGTTCGAGCCGTGTTAATAGGGGTAAATAAATAATAAAGTTCTACAATTGATATTGAAATGACATGATATAAGAAATGGAAGTGATATAGTGAATTGAAAATGGAATGTGAAATATGTTATAAACACATGGAATATATAAGTTATATACTCATGAATTGAATACGGAATGGATAATGCTCTTGTTTAAATGAAATGTGGTTGGATATGTGAATAGCTATTTATATAGCAATTGTGTGAATTGGGACATTGTTAATCAAATGAAATATGATATCATATGTAAATTGAATGTAGTATGAAATGATGTGCTAATATGTATGAATTCAAAAGGTTGGCATATGATAGTTGTAACCTTAGTCATTAATATGTGTTTATAATTAAATTGTGCATTTTGTATTCTCTTGTCTTTAAATGTTCGGAATATAAAAATATCACTGAGTTTTACTCAGCATACAGTTTTGTTTTTTCCGTGCGTAGGTTAGGTACTTCACTTTTGTTCACTGATTCAGCATCCAACAACGATCCCAAACTCAAATGTGGTGATGTATATCTTTTGTGTCGGCATGTACCTAGGATGTCTAGATGATATTTATTTGGTGGATGGATTGTAAATGAGGCTATAAGTGTAATGTTGGTTAGTATTTATGTAAACATGTGTTTGTGTTTGAAGCTATAGTATGGTATGGTGAATTGAAGCAATGCTTGATATATGCATGTTAATGATGAATTATATTATGATTTTTTAAAATGTTTGAAAATGAATGATTTAGACTACGGTCACTCGGTAATACTATAAAACCCTATTCTGGCGACAGATATAGGTTAGGGGTGTTACATTTATTGGTATCAGAGCTTGCAGGTTTAGCTGATTCTCGAACTAAATCGAGCTCAAAATTGAGTCTAGAGGTATATGCCATAATTGAGTCAAATTGAGTCAGAATTTGGATGCTGATATATTTGTTTTTGTTTTATAGTTGAAAATGTCGGATGATTATAATAACGATGTTGATCAAAAGATGTATATCGAAGATGATGTCTCCAATGAGTTAGATGGAATCGAATCGGTAACACCGAGTGTTAATCCAGTTAGTACTCAACAACCTAATGTTGAGTGAGGTAATATTCAGGAAAGAGGTGATTCACAGTTACTTAGAGCTATCGCTAATGCTCTTCAGCGTATGGCGGGAACCACATCCACTATGGCATCTGCACCTATTGTTCGTCGAGCTCCGATTAAAGAGTTGCATAGATACGGTGCGACTGAATTCTTAGGATTGAAAGGAGTTGATCCTTCTGCAGCTAAAATTTGGATTGAATCCACTATGCGAATGTTGCAACAATTTGAATGCAACCTGCGTGAAAATGGGATATATGTTGTTTCTCTACTGTAATGAAAAGCATATACCTGGTGGCAGTCAATGACAAGCCATGTATCCGTAGATCAGGCGAATTGGGAATTTTTACAAAAGAAATTCCAAAAGAAATATTTGGGCGAAATGTATATCGAAGATAGAAAACAAGATATATTGATGCTAAAGCAAGGTGAATGTCTATGGTTGATTATGAACAGGAGTTTTTGCGACTTAGTAGGTACGATGTTGAGTTTGTGCCGACTGAAATTGATAGTTGCAAGCAATTTCTACGTGTTTACATGATGAGTTACGAGTTCAGTTAGCATCACACAGAATTAATAAGTTTGAGGATTTAGTTAAACGGGCGAGAATGGTAGAACAAGTTTCGGGTTTTGATAAAAAGACTGAAACTACCCGTACTGTTGGAAAGCGTTCTGGAGCTGCTAGTTCAAATCCACAACCAAAGAGATCAAAAGAATTTCGTGGTAGCTGGAGGTCAAATTTTAAGTCAGGTAGAACTGATAGAAATCTTGATAGACAACCGACTGTGTCTACGGGTAGTGTGTGAGGTCCATCCAGGGATACTGATATTCCAAATTGCGAGCACTGCGAGAAAAAGCACCATGGTGAATGCTAGAAGTTAACTCGAGGTTGTTTTTGCTGTGGATCTACGAAACATTTTGCTAGAGAGTGTCCAAATAATGAGAAAGCTACACATGTTACTTCTCAGAGATCTATGCCTAATCCTAGGGGTCGCAGGTCGAGTTGAGGTGGTTCATTTTCGAAAGGGGGTACTAGAAAGGGAAATAATGCTGTTACTCATCATTCGGAGGTCAGAGTGCCAGCCCGAGCTTATGTTGTATGAACTTGTGAGGATGGCGATGCTAATGATGTTGTGATAGGTATCTTTTTATTACATTCAGAACCTGTTTATGCTTTGATAGATCCATGATCTTCGCATTCGTATGTTAATACTGAATTGGTTGAGTTGGAAAGTTTAAAATCTAAGACATCTAGAGTATCGATAGTGGTGTCTAGTCCATTGGGACAATATGTGTTAGTGGATCAGGTGTGTAGGAGATGTCCGAAGTGATACAGAATATAACCTTCCCTGTTGATTTGTTGATAATGTCGTTTGGCGATTTTGATATGATTTTGGGTATGAATTGACTTACGAAGCACGGGGTGATTCTGGATTGCTGTAAAAGGAAGTTTGTTGTTCAAAGTGAATACGGTAGTATGATTGAGGTGAATGGTGTTCGAACGAATGGTTCAACTCGTATCATTTTAGCAATTCAAGCTGATAAATTTCTCAATCAAGGCTATGAAGCTTTTCTAGCCTATATCAAGGCTGTGAAGCTTTTCTAGCCTATGTTATCAATTCGAATCTTGGTGATAGTCAGAGTAGTAAAATTTGAACTGTTTGCAAATTCCCTGATGTGTTTCCCAAGGAATTTAGCGGGATTACCACCAGATCAGGAGGTTGAGTTCGCAATTGAAGTGTTTTCTTGTACGGTTTCGATGTCAATGTCCCCTTATCGTATGGCACCCACGAAGTTGAAAGAATTAAAAGTACAATTGCAAGACTTGTTGGATCGCAGCTTTATACGCCCTATATATCACATTGGGGAGCTCTAATGCTTTTTGTCAAAAAGAAAGATGGTTCGATGCGGCTTTGTATTGACTATCGGCAATTGGATAAGTTAGCGATTAAGAATCGATACCCTCTACCCCGTATTGATGACTTATTTGATCAAATCAACTAAAAGGAGCTTTTGTCTTTTCAAAGATCGATTTGAGATCGAGTTACTATCAGTTGAAAGTGAAAGATAGTGATGTACCGAAGACGGCATTTCATACTCGTTATGGCCATTATGAATTCATAGTGATGCCTTTTAGATTGAAGAATGCTCCGGCAGCATTTATGGATCTCATGAATTGTTTTTTCCAACCATATTTGGATCAATTTGTGGTAGTTTTATTGATGATAATTTAATATATTCGAAATTCGAATCCGAGCATAAGCAACACCTCAAAATTGTTTTGCAAGTGTTACGAGAGAAATGGTTATACGGAAAGCTTTGTAAGTGTGAATTCTGGTTATCAGAGGTTGTATTTTTGGTCATGTTATCTTAGCAGATGGAATTAGAGTTGATTCGAAAAAGATAGAGGAAATCATTCAGTGGAAAGCATCGAGGAATATGTTAGAGGTTCATAGTTTTCTTGGACTAGCAGGTTATTATCGAAGATTTGTGAATGGATTTTCGAAGAAAGCTTTTCCAATGACAAAGTTGTTGCATAAGAATGTTCAATTTGTCTGGGACAATCAGTGTCAAGAACGTTTTCAGAAATTGAAGCAGATGTTGATTGAAGTGCTAGTTTTGACTCTACCAGAATCGGGAAAGGATTTTGTAGTTTTTAGTGATGCTTCCTTGAGTGGTCTTGGTTGTGTTTTGATGCAAGACGGGAAAGTGATCGCTTATGCGTCTCGTCAGCTAAAGATGCATGAACGTAAATATCTGACACGCGATTTAGAGCTAGCTGCTGTGGTTTTTGCTCTAAAGATCTAAAAACACTACCTGTACAGCGAAAAGTTTCATACCTATACCGATCATAAGAGTCTCAAATACCTCCTATCTCAAAAGGAGTTGAATTTGAGACAGCGTCGTTGGGTAGAGCTTTCGGAAGATTTTGATTGCGTTATTGATTACCACCCTGGTAAAGCTAACGTTATAGCTGATGCGTTGAGTAGAAAAACAGCGGTTGAATTGCAAGCAATGTTTGCTCAGCTTAGTATCAATAACGATGGAAGCCTATTGGCTGAATTAAAGATCAAATTGGTGATGTTTGATCGGATCAAGTCAGCGCAGTTAGATGATGAAAAGTTGGCGAAGAAAAGAGAAATGGTTCAGAATGGTATATTAGAAAATTTCAACATTGATGATTGTGGTTGCTTGAGATTTCATAACCGAATTTTTGTTTCGAATGTTTCAGAATTGAAAGAGTTGATACTTTGCGAAGCTCATGATAGTCCTTTTACTTTGCATCCTAGAGAAACGAAAATGTATCGCGATCTACGAGAATCTTATTGGTGGCCAGGAATGAAAAGAGATGTGGTCGAGTATGTGGCTAAATGCTTAACTTGTCAGCGAGTTAAGGCAGAACATCAGATTCCCACCGGATTACTTCAACCTATTTCTATTCCTGAATGCAAATGGGATAATATCATGATAGATTTTATAACGAGATTACCTTTACCTGTAAATAAGAAAAATATTGTATGGGTGATTGTTGATCGACTTAAAAAATCAGCTCATTTCATTGCGTTCAGGACTAATTGGTCACTTCAAAAGCTTGCTGAAGTTTATATTCAAGAAATCGTGAGATTGCACGGTGTCTTTATGTTGATAATTTCTGATCAAGATCCGCGATTCACTTCGAGATTTTGGAAATAGTTGCACGAATTTCTTATTACTCGACTTAATTTTAGTACAGCTTTTCACCCGCAGACTGACGGACAATCTGAGCGTGTCATTCAGATTTTGGAAAACATGTTTTGTACTTGTGTTATTGATTTTGAATCGGGATGAGAGCGTTACTTACCTTTGGCCGAATTTGTATACAACAATAGCTTCCAATGGAGTATTCAAATGGCTGCGTATGAAGCCTTATACGGTCGAAGGTGTCGAACACCTGTTTGCTAGATGGAATTGGGTGAAAGAAGAATGATCAGGCCAAAATTAATTCAAGAAACAAAAGACATAATTAAGAAAATTCAAGATCGATTGAAGACAGCTTTTGATAGACAAAAATCATATGCAGATTTGAAACGTTGAGATATTAAATAGTCTGTTAGCGATAAAGTATTTCTTAAAGTTTCGCCTTGGAAGAAAATTTTGAGATTTGGTCGAAAAGGGAAACTGAGTCCTCGTTTTATTGGACCGTATGAGATCATGGAAAGAGTGGGACTAGTCATGTATCGTTTAGCTTTGCTTGCGGAACTACAGAAAATGCATGACGTTTTTCACGTTTCAATGCTTAGAAGATATCGATCAGATCCATCTCACGTTATTTCGACGAAAGATATTGGGATTCAACCCGTTTGTCGTACGAAGAAGAACCGGTTGAGATTTTGGCTCGTGAGGTGAAAGAGTTGCGTAATAAACGAGTTCCATTAGTGAAAGTACTATGGCGTAGTCATAGTATTGAGAAAGTGACTTGGGAACCGGAAGAGACGATGAGATCTCAATACCCCCACCTCTTTTCAGGTAAATTTCGAGGACGAAATTTAATTAGGGGAGAATTGTAACGACCCAATAGTTAGGGGTGTCGAAAAGTATATTCTCGGGACTCTGTTTCCGTAAATCAGACTCATAAATATTTTTAATAAATATTTACAAAGTTAGTTGTGTAGTTAATTAGGTTTCGGTTAAGCAAATTTACTTGAATTAAAAGTAATTAGGTATAAGGACTAAATCACATTTGATTTAAAAGTTGAATTATAGATTAAAAATTAATTAAAGGGCCAATGTAGTAATTATACCTATATATATATATATGTACAGTGGACGGCATATGTTATAAAAATATATTATAATATTAAGAAATCTTAATTATTAAGTTAAATGTATATATGTATTATATAATAATAATAATTAGTATAGTAAAAAGAAGAAAGAAAAAGAAAGAAAGAAAAGAAGGAGAACGCACGGCCTTAGGGTTTCTAAGGTTCAAAGTTCAATTGGTTAGTCAATTTAGTCCATTTTCTTATAATTTTTATATTTTTGGAATCCCGGTACCTAAGGCTACTCGACCCATGTTGAAATTTTAGCAATTGTTAAGATTTTAAATGTTGTTAATATTGAACAGTTTTAGTATTAGGGATTAAACTGATAGATTTTTAAGCTAGAAATGAAAAAGGATTAAATTGTAGAATAAATTGTAAATTTTGAGTAATTGGGACTAAGTTGTGATAAATTTGAAGGGTTTAAGTGAAAATAGAGAGTTAAATTTATTTTAAAGTGAAATTTGTATGAAAATATAGAATTAAATGTAAAGAATAAAAATTAGTCTCAATTTAGGGACTAAATTGAAATTTAGGCAAATATTGAGTAAAGATTGAAATATTCAATATGAAATGGAATTGTGTTGTATTGATGAATTTTAATTGTTTTAATTTTGTAGTTAACATCGTACAAGAATCCTCGACTAAAAAGGGGAAGGATAAAATCGACGTCGAATAACTCGGAATCCATGGTTTGTATTTCTATAATTCAAACCTAGTTACTAATTGTTGTATTTTGATTTAATGCATATGGTAAGTGGTTGAGGTGAGTATTTGGCACTTAGGCATTGAATTCAATTAAAATTGATTGAAATGGATTGAATAGGTATATATATTATGAATGTATTGATTATTTGAATTGAAATGAATATATATGTGTAAATGTGATAATATACAAATATGATAATTGGATATTAGTTGTATTTGGAAAGTGAATTTGAACCCTGTTATAGGCTCTTAGTAGCTTTCTGACATGGCTTGCTTAAACTCCCTGTTATGCTATCCGGAGCTCCCTGTTAATAACTCTTCGGAGTTACCTATTAAGCTCAATGAGCTTCCTGTTATAAACTCTTATGAGTTTCCTGTTTAGCCCGGATAAGCTTCTTGATACTTGGCTCACATGAGCATCCTAATATATGGCTCGAGAGTGGGCTTCCTGATTATGTGCCCTAATTGGGTACCCCTGGATATGAATTGACGGATTTCAGTTTTGTACACTTTAAGTGTACTACATGAGCATATCTATCGATATTTCAAATAAATTCAACGGATAAAGTTCTAACATGGCTAAACTGAACTTGAAATGATTTGTTACGGAAATATACATGTAATATGGAATAATGATATGGAAAGCATATATATATATATATATATGAAAGTCATTAAATGATGAGCTCATTCATGTTCTTGGTATTATGTGAATTACTTAACTAACATGATTAATGAAATTGTGTGTTTTAAGCTATTAGCCAAATTGCTTGGATGCATTTTTGTATGCTTATCCTAAATGTAAATATATGGTAAGTTAAATTCCTATTATACGAACTTACTAAGCATTTGAAATGCTTACTTGGTTTTCTTTTCTATATTTTATAGTGCTCAGAAGCTCGTAAAGGTTGGAATCGGTCGGAGCATCATCACACTATCTTTCAGCCCGTTTTGGTATAAATAGAAAACTTATTTTGGTATAATGGCATGTATAGGTTAACTTGGCCAATGTTGGCATATGGTGGTTGTTTGTAATCTAGCCATTGAATGGCTAATGATAGTATGTTTAGTGAAAAAATATATATATGAGGTTATAATATGGTTAACATATGTTTGCTTGGTATGATTTGATTTAATTATGGAAGGCATATATGTATTACAAAAGGTAAGTTTGAATACATGTGATTATATATCTTATATAATGTTAATACTGGCTTGGTTTTAATGTCTTGAAGTGGTTGGTATATGTATGTACGTATTGGTGTAGGTTGAAGATAATTTGGGTGAGAAAAATGGTCATGAAAATGGCCTATTTTTGTCCACACGGGCGTGTGTCTCAACCGTGTGTGACACACGGCCATGCGCATGGGCGTGTGGTTTGGCCGTATGTCCCCTGCATCTTAAAATTTGAGAAACACAATGCTCAAAATTGAGCACACAGGTAGAGACACGGGCGTGTGTCTCAGCCGTGTGAGACACATAGCCTAGCACATAGGCTTGTGTCCTGACCGTGTAACCCTTGCACCTAATTTTCGAAAATTAAATTGTCCACACGGTCTAGCACACGGACGTGTGGTTGGCTATGTGACCCAAGTCAGAGAGTTACACGGGTAAGGACACAGGCTGGAACATGGTCGTGTGGCTCACATCAAATGCCCACACAGCCTGGGACATGGGCGTGTGTCCCTTACACCTAAGAAAATTTTTGAGATTTCGCGAAAAATTTTCTGTGATTCCGGTTTAGTCTCGACTCGATTCTAGTATGTATTTTGGGCCTCGAGGACCCATATGAGGGACATTATGATTGATTATGATTGATTTTCTGAAATGAATAGTAAATGACATGAATTAACTGTAATTGAACTGTAAATTCTGGTAATGCTCCATAACCCAGTTCCGGCGACGGATACGGGTTAGGGGTGTTACACTTGGTTAGTGCACTCATGATACTAACTCAATTAGGAACTTAAATAATAATTTAAATATAGATTATAAAGGTTAAAATTAACATCTATATACTCATATATAAAGGGAATGTCTAAAAAGATCTTTCTCATGCAGACACGTGAAACACCGACCATTTTTTTTTTATAAAAATGATTAATTTTCAGTTTTGGCTCTTTTAATATGTTTAAATCAAAATTTAATCTTTATAATTTAATTTCTAACATAATTTGATCTCTATATTTTTATACATCATTAATTAGTTCAAATAGTCAATATCATTAACTCTTCAATTAAAATGTTATATGCTAATATATAATTCAAAAGCATATTTTTAAATAAAAAAGTAGATGGATTAAATTCTTGAAAATAAAAATAAGAGGTTAAATTCCAAATGTATGAAGTGTAGAGACTTAGATACCAAACCGACTGGGGTATCGGTCTGGAGAAAGGCATTAAATGGTTGACCCGTGAACTAGTACAGTCCAGTTGAACCTAGCTAAAAATCTTATTGAATTGATTTTTTTATTTTTAAATACATTTTTATTTTAATGACTTATTTAATTGTGTACGAACCAATGATTTGATCAATTCAACCACTAATTTGGTTTTAAAAATTTTACTTAAAATATATTTTAATTTTTAAAATTTTACCTTATAATTTAACACAAATAAATAACTAAACCAGTAACTAAGCGTGGATGGAGAATGTTAGTTTTAAATTAACTAAACGTCATTTTGTAAAATTCATTAAACGATCTCTGGAAATTGTTAACTTTTGTCTGTTATAATTTTCTTAATTTCTTTTTACTTGAAAAAAAAAAAGCACACATTAAAAGATATCCAGTCCACTAAACATGAATGGGTTAGTTTGTTATAAACAAAAGAAAAGATGATTAGCTAATATATATATATATATATATATATATATACACAAAAAGAATGAAATGAGATAATTAGGATAGAAAGAAGTTTGAGCAAGGAGAAAAGACTAAATTAACTTTACATATTATATTTAATAATGGTTAAATTTTGCTATTAGTCCTTGCATTTTGTGAAAGTTGTGGATTTAATCCTTATACTTTAATTTGATAATTTTTAATCCCTATATTTTTCAAAGTTTAAAATTTCAATCCTCGTCAAATGATAATTGTTAAATTCATTAAATTAAATTATGTTATTTCCAAAATATGATGAGGTAAACATATAATCATATGTATAAAACCATGTCAACTTGTTATTTCCATATATTACTTGCTAAAAATCCAGTTAACGGATTAACAAATATCATTCGCATCAAGACCGAAATTTCAAAATTCGCAAAATATTTGAACTTAGAATGATTCAATTGAAGAATATTGACAAAATCTACAACTGTATGCATAGAATAGGACTAGTGGTTGAATTCAACAAAACGAATTTAATTGCTATTATTTGGGTTAGGACTGGAATTTCAAAACCTGGAAAGTACATAGACTATATTTTACCAATTCGAAAACTACATGGATTAACATTTATCAAATTAAATTATATGGACTAAATAAGTAACTTTTATAAAGTACAAGGACTAATAGAGTAATTTAACCTTTTTAATAGAGTTAGAATAGGAGAATTGAGTTGATAAAGGTGTTGTCTGGTCTGATAATTGCTCATCTCATCCGTTAACCATATGGTCGGGGGTTCAACCTCATTATGGGAATGAAGCACATTTCATGATCAGTCGTGTACCTATTCAAAAAGCACACGTGGTGAGGGGATTAATCATTGCTACTAACTACAAATACCTTGGCTCTGATCAAAAAAGAATTGACAAAGGATGTAGTTTTTTTAGGGAGCTTTTATTTTGGTCACCTAAAAATAAATTCTTGCAATTTCTTCACTCAATTTTTAGGGTGCTTTCATTTTAGTCACTCAAGCGTTGGTGGACTATACCAAGTGTTAAATCTATAACGACGGTTAACTGTATATGTTGCATCATGTTTACACTTTCATTTTGGTCACAAAAAAAAAAATCTTTTTTTAAGTATTGATTTGGGTAAAAGAACACAAAGAGTTAAAGTAAAAAAAACGGTAGAAACTAAAATAATGCATTAAAAATTTGTCATATTATACTTGTTTACCCAATGCCGAAAGTTTTAATTTTTTTGTTTCAATATTGAAACTTTAAATTTTAAAACATCAAATAAATTAAATAAATTGTTGAAAAAAATTTATTTCTTGATAGTGTAACTCGGTTTGTTACTATAATATTAAAATTAATTAAATATACTTCTAAAATTTAAAATTTTATTTTATGTTTCCAAATTAAAATCAAAGAAAATTAATTTAATTGACTATAATGATTTTTCTTTGCTTTTAGCTTAGCATGGAAGATTCAAGATCATAATCAAAAGAAAGTTTAAGTCTCGTAGACAATTATTAAATATGAGTTATTTGAGTTGATTTCATCATGGATAATATGGGAACATAAAATAAAATTTTAAAATTTAAAAGGAGATTAAAGTAATTAATTTCAACATTATAGAAATAAATCGGTTAGCATTATTAACGGATAAAAAAATTCAAACCGTTATGAATATCTTATTAAGTGAATGTCCATCATGATCAAGATAAAGTTTTAATGTACTTTAAATTCTAATAGTTATTAGAATTAGATCTCTAATTCTTTTATACTTCTTATGCCTATAAATAGAGACTCTGATGAAGATCAATAAAGTACATTCTCTATTGCTTTCATATTTTCTTTGTTTTTTATTCTCTCCATCTCTTTTTATTTTATAACACAAATAATTTATTTGATTGGTTTTGGTATTTTAGAATTTAAAATTACAATATAAAAAAATTAGAATTTCCAACAATGGGATAAACAAATATAAGTTAACAAATTTTTAATGCATTATTTTAGTTTCTATCACTTTTTTATTTAATCATTAAATTTGTTTTACTTGAATCAATACTAAAATAATATTTTTCTCGATGAATAAAATGAAAGCGACCTAGAAGTTAGATGACCAAATAAAAGTGTAAATATGATGTGGACATGATTTGTTGTATATTTTAGTTGTCGTTTTGCTTGAGTAACTAAAATAAAAATATTTTAAAAATTGGGTGATCAATTAGGTAGTTTATCCTTTTAAAAAAAAAATTATTGATACATCTATACCAATACATCTAGTTGTGTTTATTAAAATAATAAACTTTTAAATAATATTTATTAAAAATATTCATATTTTAAAAAGATAAATTGAAATTTTAAAATAAAATAGTTTCTTTAAATGAATAATTATTGTTTGTGATAGTTATTTATTAGTTTAGACAAAAGAAAAAAGAATAATTTGATGCATATTTATATAATAAAAGACATAGTTATCCTTTAATTGCATTTGATATTATATATTTAATTTGATTTTTTTTGTATTTTTTATTAAATTGATGTGTAGTTAATTCCTAATAGTGAGAGATTTAAATATAATATAAATATAAATATAAATTAATTTTTTAGTTAATAATATTTATTAAAAATAATCATATTCTAAAAGGAAAACAAATAAAAATTTAAAAATAGGAAATAGTTTCTTTTAAATGAATGTTGTTATTTGGATAATTATATATGAGTTTAGGTAAAAGAAAAATAATAATTTAGTTGATAGTTTTTTTTTATAGTAAATGGTGTAGTTATTCTTAATCGAATTTGAATCATATGTTGAATTTTTTTTTTAAAATTTCTTTTAATAAATTAATGTTTGTTTACTTCATCACATCAACTAAGTGGAATGAAATGATAAATAAAAAAAAATTGGGTTAATATATATTTGGTAGCTGTGTTGGGTTTTAATGTTCAATTCGGTACCTGAATTCTTTTTACGTTTCAGTTTGGTATCTAAATTTGGTTTCAATGTTTAGTTTGGTACTTAAGTTGTTTTAGTTTGATACTTGAGTTTTTCTTTATCCCATTTAAGTATCCGGTTTTGGTTTCAATTTCCAATATGGTACTTTAGTTTCTTTTCTTATCCCAATTAAGTACCTATATTTTTTTAATAGATCACACATGTTAAATATTTATTGGATCACATGGTCTAAGTACCAAATTGAACATTAAAGCTAAACTCAAGTACCAAATTGAGACAAAAAAAAACTTAAATACCAAATTAAATATTGAAATTAAATTTAAATACCAAATAAAATCTTAACCCAATAGTTTTTGTTTTTTTTAGAAAAGCCAAATGATTTTTGTAGTTATATGTTTGCATTACATTACTTAATACATGCATAAACAGCGAAGCACATTGTGGATTTGTTAATACAGCAAAAATTTGCTTGCAGAAAAATAATATTTATAAATGCTGTTACATGTGCCGATTTTTTTTCCAGTACATAGATGTACCCATTAATAACATTTACTCCCTCTTGTTTCATTTTCAGGATTTTAATTTCTATATTTTTAAAATTTTAAAATTTGTCTAATATATTAACAATATTTTCTTTTCAAATTCAAGTTTTTTACAAGTTATTTTTAATTACATTGCTGTTAAGTGAATTTTTATTTTATTTTAAAATATCACACCAATAATTTTAACAAAAAGATTTTAAAATGTTAATAATTAGACTTAAATTTTAAAATCTGAAAAGTATGACTAAATTATTGAAAATAAAAATATATGAACTAATTTCTAAATTTTTGAAAAGTATAGAGAGTTATGCCACATTTTAAACTTATATAAATTACAATCAGAAACCTATTATAAATATGCCATCTTTCATCCAAAAAAAAAACACGAGTTTAAACTTTGAAAACAATATTATTAAAAATGGTAATTACGAATTCCAAACATAAATTATAAAATGAAAATAAAAAATAATAACAAACCAATAGATCAAAATTATCATCAAATTTTAGAACATGAAAAGTTTTTGGGGCAAATAGGATTATATCTTTATTTTAATGTTAATATGTATGATAAAAAACTTTGATAAAATCATTAAGTGCTACGTTTTGTGACGAGACACGTTGCACTCCTAATGGTAGAATGTAGGTTCGAAATTTGGAGACAATATTATTAAAATGAACGATCAAAAAATTTAAATATAGACCATAAAACGAACATAAATGATGGAAAAAACCTTTGATATGCTATTTGAAAATTAACAAATAAAGATAAGGTTAATTATTTTTAGCAAAAAAATTATAGGGTCATGATTTAATCTTTTCAAAATAAATGAGATAGTTGAAAATATAAATCATTAAAAAGTAGGGTAAACTATATAAATGATTATTTGACTATTAGAAACTTTCTTATCAGCACCTAATTTTAAAAAATTACAAATTACCTTTTTTTTTTTAAGTCTAAACCCGTTAAATACTTAATTGTTGGCTGATGTGGCTGTTAATGACTTGTTTTTTTAACTTTTATTTTTTATATCCATCATTTCCATATCATATATAATTAAGTATTTTTTAGTTTAATTTTAGGGTTTAAAAATATTTTTTGGGGTTTCTTAAATATAATTTTTTTTAAAAAATTTTGGTAAAGGAAAGGTAAACAATGTAATTTAGTTTTGGGTTAATTTTTTTAATTATTATATAATGTGGAAATGATGTGGAATGAAAAATAATGTTAGAAAACAAGTCATTACGTTAACAACCAGTTAATCAATTGTTAACAATTTAAGGATTTTGGACTTAAAAAAAATAAGTCGTGTGATATTTTGTAACTTTTTAAATTTAAATAACATAATAAGAAAGTTTCTAATAATCGGGTCATCATTTATATAGTTTACCCTAAAAGTAATAATTAATTTATAAAAAAATAATTTTGACCATCTTAATATATATATATATATATATATTAAAAATTAGATTTTTTATAGGCTCTATTTTGAGATATTGATCATCTTTTGATGTGCTATTCAAAAATGAACAAATAAAGATATAGTTAATTGTTTTTAGAAAAAATATATATAGTTCCTTTCAAAATAAATGAAACAGATGAAAAGATAAATCCTTAAAAAATAACGATTTTCGATGAATATTTTGAGTTTTAAAAAATATTTTTTTTGTTGACTGATGATTAGTTTGTCATTTTATAAAAAAAAAAACAATTTTCACTATTTTTATAAAGGTTGTACTGTGAAATATTGACTATAAATAAACTAAGGGTGTTATGAAAGTACTTTCGTTTTGTATAGTATTCTCTAGATTGCAAATTTGACAATGAAATAATCATTTTCCTGGTTCAAGAAAAAAGAAATAATCATTTAAGTTCAATTCCGCTTTGGTCAATAAAATTTATCAACTTTTGGTACAAATAGAATATTGGAGTATATGGCATATTTCTAAAGAAGGTAATTATGATATTAACAGGCTGGTCAAAATGGTCCAAGATAAGAGGAACCGTCTACGTTTGTTTGAGAATTCCTCTTTAGAAAGAGATGACTTAATTTTATGTAATTAAATTGTTTCTTTTCTTTAAAAAAATAAAATACTTAAAGCCAATTTTCAAAGAGCATACGATTTGTTAACAGATGCATTAAAACCAATACTCATCCTTAAAAGTTTCATTACGTTTGTTTTCTATATATTATGTTCCATCAAAATGTCAACTCATTTAGACAACTTTATAGATGAGACTCCATCCACAACTTCAACTATAACATCTGCATCTTGTACATTAATATCATACTCTTCTATTGGTAAGTCTGATATTTGGATTCTTCCCCAAGACGCGATAACTTCTTTTTAAAATATATCCTCATACCCCAATATGAGCTAATTAACATATTTACAATCTTTCGGTGGAATATTCTCCTTTAAACTAGCCCTATCACTCGAATTAAGGGTATGTTTGTTTGTCAATAAAATGTTTTTTAGAAAATGATTTACTGAAAATAGTTTCTAGTGTTTGAATAAATCTGTGTAAAATATTTTCTGTTGTTTGGCAGATTTCCTGAACATATTTTCCAGAAAAGTTATTTTTACATATATTAATAAATTTATATACATATTAATAAATTTTTATATTTTAAATTATTTTTACATATATTGCAATGATCTATTTATAAATAAATAAATCAAATTAAATATATAATAATACTCAATTATTAAGTACATTATTAACCGTCATAAATTGAAAACAACCAAAGTCAAATAAATTATTTGTAATTGTGTTATAAAAATAAAAAACAAGGATTGGATAATTACAAATAAGCTTCCAAACCACAATTAATACTAAAAATTAATAATATTATCCAAATGCATAATTAGCAGTACACCACATAATAACAACAACATTGTTCAAGTGCATAACTAATATTACACCACATAAAAGTATCAATATCTTCAACCTTGAAAAAAATTTTGAAGCCAAATTTTTTTATGCTTCTTACTTTTAACTAAAAAAGCTTTGGTCTCGGATTCATGACTCACTAGATAATCAAACACAGAACACAATAAGTCATCATCAAATCCTTCTTCCTCCATCGACATCACTTGTTCGTAAAGTTGTAGTGTCTTATCCGTAGTAAATTGTTCCAAAGCATTAGCAATTTTTCCAAGTTGTTCACCCACAAATTTAATTTGTTCATCAACGACACTTTCTTGAACATTTTTTCTTTTACGTTTGGATGTGCCAGATGAAGATACATTTGTTCTTACCTCTTCAGCCTCTTCATTGTCGCAGTCTAGAGGCACTGAATCTTGGTTACCATCATCCAAATCTATGTCAGCAAATGTTCTGGCAACACTCCCTGTTGCCATATCTTTGCCAACAACCAAAGCCATTTCATCATAATGATCAATGCTTTTATTCAAAAATGGTTCATACTTGTTGTGTGCCTGTTGGATATTATACACAATTAGAATAACAAGTAAAAAATAATTGAAATATACTTAA
This sequence comes from Gossypium australe, assembly GCA_005393395.2. Lineage (NCBI taxonomy): Eukaryota > Viridiplantae > Streptophyta > Magnoliopsida > Malvales > Malvaceae > Gossypium > Gossypium australe. The sequence continues at coordinate 26,867,758 of CM016621.1, read as the reverse complement.
CATATATATACATATATTACCATTACTGTTGCATCATATGTCGCTTTATCACATGTGATCATTTTCATGTTATCATCCCATCCAAAACCACTTTCACATCGAATTTCGCATATAATCTGCCACTGGTTTTTTACAGTCCTCAAATGATTTTCCACATGCTTCGCATCGCATTGGACTTGGAATCTTTCAGAAATAGCTTCTACAACTCGATTAATAGAAACTGCTTTGAAAGTATTAGAAGGCTTATTTCCTTTCTGGGCCTCCTCTGCTAGAATTTCAAGAAAAACATGTTCCATCGGTTTTGTCCACCTAAATTGCTTGGAGGTCCCTTCTTTGTTGCCCTTACCCATTCTACATTAATAATTGTCATTGTCAATCATTTCAATATCTAACAAGTTTAAAACATAATAAATTCAATATCTAACAAGCTTAAAACATAATCAATATCTAACAAATTCAAGACATAATAATTTCAAAATCCAACAAACTAAAATTTCAATATCATTATCCAACCAACATTAACAAAAAAAATAACAATTTTAATACTAAAACATACATAACATAGAAACAATAACCCTAAGCCCTAAACCTACCTAATATTTCTAGCCATAAAATCAGTCCACATAGTTTGTGCAATTTCGTCTCTCTTAGCAGACCATTCTCTTGCTTCTTCTCTTTCTTCTCGCTTCGTAAGAGTCGGTATTATCAAATCAGACTCAGACTCCTCATATAATCCTTGATTAAGTAAATCATTAGGATCAACTCCCATTATATGATTATGAATGATACAACAATCCAAAACTATATCTACTTGAGTTTGAAAATTCCAAAATGGTTCAGCAGCTAATACACGAAACCGTTTCTTCAAAATCTAAAAAACACGTTCAATAGTGATTCGCAATGATGAATGTCGAAGATTAAAGAGTTCCTTTGCATTTTCAGGCTCTTAAGCACTAAACTCTTTTAAATGATATCGGACACCATGATATGGGGTAATATATCCATTTCGGATGCCATATCCAGCATCAGCAAGATAATATTTACCTACAACTTTACAAAACATAATTAATACTAATAAATTATGAGCTTACTAGAACCATTTGGTATTTAATGATAATTATTACCTTCCGAAATTCTTAATCCTCTTGAGCGTGAAAGTGCATCACTTAAAATACGAGAATCATGTGCACTACCTTCCCAACCAGCTAGAACATAGGAAAATTTCAAATCAAATGTAATGGCAGCCAATACATTTTGTGTCGTCCCCCCTTTACAGCAACAAAATCTTCCTTGAATGCTAAGTGGAACGGATGCACGAACATGAATTCCATCTAATGCTCCAATACAATCTTTAAAATACGGATAAAACCTTGGATTGTTTCTGATTTCACTAGGAGTTGACTCATCAGGTGATCTAATAACTAGTTTATACAATTTCAAAATAGCTCTCAATACAACCCTAAAGTAACAGTGAACTGTCTCAGTTGATCTATAATATCTAGATCCAATCACTCGAAACCTTACATTATGACCAATTATATCTAAATATATCACTACTTGCTCCCTAATATTCACAGATTTAGTTGATTGTAACAAATTATTCCTACTAAGAATATCACACAAATTAAAAAAGGCAATCGGTCTCATCCTTATCATATTATTACAATGTTGGTCACCACTATATAAAATACTATTAATATAACTTTCTCTTTCATAATCTCGATTCACACGAGGGTGAGAAGTAATTTCCTTCCTAGTTTTTAATTTTTTAATCCAAAGAACCTCAAAAGCTAAAACTGAAGCCACGACTCCGACAATTGCATTTTGATCTTGACTACGATCCATCTACACAAAACAATGCCACACAAATATTTGATCACTGCAAAAAAAGTGCAAGATTTTCATAAGATCACATATATGAATAAAGCTACCATGACTAAAGTGCATATATACATATATGAAAATTGATATCTAATACACTAATAGCTCATGGAAATATCTTATATTCATTTATAATTAATTAAAATACACCCTTTTTATATGGCTTTTTAAATTTATTTAATAATAATTATAGTTAGAATAGTAAAAAAAATTACATATAAATTTTAAAATATGTGTTTAATCCTTGGATATATGTTTTTTAGTGGTTTTAATTAAATTTATATAAAGTATGAAAAAATTATATAATTTTATGTAAATAGTTAACGTAATTTCTATTTTTTTAATAAAAAATGATTGATCCTACCTTAAAATTTGATTTTTAAAAACCGTTTTATTGATTTTTTAATAAAAAAAACCATTGAAAGAGGTAAGTAATTAATGAATACTTATATATTAATAATAGATTCATAATATCGATAACATTATATTATTCTATAAATTAAAAATAAATTTTAAGTTAATTTAAATTAGTTATTTTGTTTTTTATGAAAAATGTGTTTAATTAAAAACTATTTTTTTATGAAAAAGTAAAAAAAAACCCAAGTGAACCAATAATTTTTAAAAAAAAAATGAAAAGAAAAGAGTGTACCAAAAGTTCATTGATGTTCACTTGCAAGATATTCATTCAATTGCAACAGTGTGAAATAATTTATAAAATTAAAAAAAATAGATATTTGTTTGGGGCGTTTTGAAATTTTTTATGTTTATGGGATATTGTTTAAAAATAAGAGTAATTTCACTCCTATACTATATTACTCTCTCTTCAAAACATTGCCACTTACGGTTTATGCACATAAAATTAATTCTTAATTGAATAAATAAAGTGTTATATCTCTCATATTCAGTTACAATCAATATCCATATCTAATTTCATTAAAATATACCGTTAAAAAGTATATTTTCAGCAAAGGTTTTTCATAAGCAAGGAAAAGCCATAGCTTCAACCTGTTTCGATGAAGGATTAGCATCCATTAGCCAGAACAAGCAACCAAAGGAGTATTGTAACTCTTCTAAAAAAAGGTAAAGATAAATCACACAACAAACAGATACAAGGATGGTCAACTGATTCAAATTCCATCGCACAAGCAAGAAAACAAGACAAAAGGAAATCAAAAGTAGACACCATTACTAATTTTTTACAACTTTAATACATAAAAGTTAAAACCTTTTCCCAAATTCCAAACTTCAATGCCTGATTATGAAATTGTCATGCAGCTGGAGCACATGCACGGATCAGCTTAGTTACACAAGGGTGAACTACACGGATCAGCTTAGTTACACAAGGGTGAACTACACACACCATGCTTACTGCATGTTGATAAGCGCATATCATACCTTGCTCAGATGATATTATCAATATTTGCAAATTTCTTTACATTACAATGAAATTTTTGAAGTGATTAAGCAAGATGGTTGTTAAGCTTTCATGTAACCTATATGAAAAAAGAGGAAGCTTCAAATGGCTTAAGAGCATTTCTTGTGTCTCATAATCAAATTCAGCAGTGACTCGTACAGCGTAAACTAGCTCAGGTAAAGGAATAGCTTGAATGGTTGAAGGATAAGTTGGAAAAATAGATTAAAAGGAAAAAAAATTCAAAAAGCTCAGTCCTAAAACTGCAATGGAGCACAGCACAAATTAATAGTTTAAGCCGTAAGTCATACAACACTAGCACATTTGCTTTTCAGGCTCCATCAAGTGCCAGGGTTATACAATCAGGGATAAGTCTTAGTCATTCCTTTTCCACCATAGCCCAAAATTTTTACTCAAGCAACCATAAACAGACATGACAGCTTATGTGTTAGGACCAGTTATACTCCTGTGGAAGAAAAACTAAAATGAAAGACCAATATGTTCAACAATTTTGTCTTAACTCTAACCTATATCAAGGCATGTTTCAGGAAAACAACAACACTATTCAAATCCTAAATCATCTTTGTAAGCAAATTGATGTGGTTTAGGGTGAAAAAACAGCAGCAAATAGGTAGAATTTGGACTGAAAAATGTGTAGAACGAAGTTGGAACTCTAGAGAACTCAGGGTTATGGAAAACCTCTAGATTCCTTTATTAATTTCATAAGTAATAATCAGGAAGTTATGACTGTAAATATTTTACAGCTTATGTATACTAGACTTTCTCGCAAACAAAGTTTTAGTCTAGCTCTATATTTAGCCTTAAATATACTAAATTGTGGAAAAACATTTCATTCATGCATTACACCATATCTAATTATAACTCACACTCAAAATTCTTCCCTCTTAACTTTTTGAACAAAATCTTAGCAATATATCAAGCAAAAACAACAGACTCAACACTCTTCTTTAATCCATGCATTTTTAATTGTGAATTCCGGAAATCATTAAGGTGTCAAAATACCCTTAATAGAAAAGAAGCTGTCAAAACAAACTTCATGTTCAACAAAAATATCTATCTTCTTTAGTAAAGAAAAAAATCCATCAGCAGAGTCATAATGCATAGTCATAAAATGCAGCAATATGGGGTCTTCCCAAGTTTATACATTGCTTTATACATTGCAGTCATAAAATCCCTAATCAAGATCTGTTACATACAATATCTCTACCTGATTCAGAAGTCTATGCTAAAGTTATTTTGCCATTTTTTTTGGGAATATTTGGCTAATAAGCAAAGATAAACAAAGAAAATTTCACAGTAACCTGATTCACAGCACACACCATCGAATCGACAGCAGAAAAATCTAACAAAATTTTGATTCAAAAACAGAAGAATTACTTGAAACAACAACAGAATCTTGACGAACTGCAACAAGAAGGTGAATCTGAAGAGAGATCAAAAGAAAAAAAAACAATTAAAATTTCAGGCATAAAATCGACTAAAGAAACAAAGAAAGGCATAAAATTTCAGGCTTAAAATCTGTTAAAATGTGGACAAGTAAAGAACAAGAAGAAAAAAAAGAGCTTTACCTTAAGCCAAGACCCCAAAAAAAGAGTTTTATGCAAGAACCAGAAAATGCCTGCGAAAGAGAGAGAGAGAGATTGCATGAGAAAGAGAGAAAGAGAGGGAGAAAGGAAACGAAATACCAGCATGAGAAAAGAAGATATGCAGATTGCATGAGAAAGAGAGGAAGAGATAGAGAAAGGAAACGAAATACCAGCATGAGAAAAGAAGATATGCGACTGATGAGTAGAAGATAAAGAACGGAAATTGAACAGCAGCAAGAGAAGGGGCCTTACCTGGATGAAGGAGAAGCACGGGAAAATGTCTTACAGAAATTGAAACGGTAAGACATTTTCCCAAAATTGTAAGGGATTTTACGCGTGATTTGGAAAATGTTTTCCAAATGGAAAAGGTTTTCAGGCTACCAAACATTGGAAAAGAGGAAAATATTTTCCAAAAAATCAACTACAACCAAACAAACGCACCCTAAATTAAAATAGATCCTCATTTTTATAGCTTTCACTTAAAAAATAGAACATTAGGAGAAAAAATAACTAGAATTTGGCTCTTTTAAGCTAAATATCGATGGTTCCTTCTTAGGGAATCCTAGAGTAGTTGGAGTAAGAGCTTTAATACGAAACTATGAGAGTATTTGGGTCATAGGCTTTTATTGTCACATTCTGCTTTCGAGTAGCGTCGAAGCGAAACTTTTGGTACTTAATGTGTATTTGGTTGGGTAGAAAAAGTGGAGGGAGTGAAAAAATAGAAGGAAAATAAATTTTGAGTGTGCTTGGTTAGGAAGAAATGTGAATGGAAAGTAAATAGGGAAGATGATCATTTTGCATTCTAATGCATAAAAACCAATTCATTCAAATTGGAAAGATGAGAGAGAAGAAATGAGAGATGTGTATGTTAGTTCAAAATTATGCACTTTTCAAATATTTTATTTTCTTTCATTCCATTTTTCAACTTTATTTTCTTTCTATTTTTCCATCACTTCTACCAAACTCACCTATGAAAAGAAAAGTTTTATTTTTCATCTTTCTAGTTTTCCACCTCTTCAATTTTCCATATTTTCTATTTTTTTTCCCTTCATACTAAGCAAAGCCTCAGGGATGATCTTATGTTAGCTAAGAGTTTGAATATTAGGCGGTTGGAAACTGAAGTTGATGCCATTCTTGATTTTCATTTATTTTCTAATATTAAGGGTTGGTTTGGATGGATAGTAAGGTGCGATGCGGTGCGTTTAATTTACTTTTTAACTCATGCTACAATGTTACTACAATATTTAATTTTATCGCAACTGTTCGCAAGTAAACGCACTATCCATCCAAGACCATCATAACTCTTCTAATTCTATTTTATCTCCCTTAATCGATGAGACTAATGCGTACTTATCAAGAAAGGAGTGCTTCTGCGGATGCGCTTTCCCGCTTGAGGCTATTTTAGTTTTGCTGTCTAATGAAGTTCCTTTGTTGACAAAAAAAATTATCATATCTCATCGCTATTATTAGTCCGACTAATACAAAATTAATATCACCCCATCTAAATAGACCTTTATTGCTACTCATTTCGTTGCTAAGTAAGGGCATTTCATTTCAGCTTTCAGGCTTGGACTTCCATGGAAAAGGGTCTAGTTTTGTTTTAGTTGATTTTCAACTAGTAATAAAGTTATGTGTCGATTGAGTGCTTATCATGTCACTAGAAAAGATTAAAATTTAAATTTCAGCACAATAGAGGGACTGAAATTAGAATTAGACAACAAAGTCAAGCCAAAACGCGATCTGAGCCCTTAGCAGTTAACAACTCTGCCTCTTCAACCTGTGTGTATCAAAGCAGCCCGCTCTTCTCCTTTTGCTTCTTCATCCTTCTTTTATTGTTTTTGCTTTTTATGGTTCCTTCCAAATCTTATGCAATTAGAGCCAAAACCGCCGTGTAGACTCATTGAGTCAACTCGACTCCATTTTTAGTCGGATAATCCATCCCTACTCCTAGTGAAGAGAGGTGAAACGCAGCATAGTATTTCGTTACCCATTTCCGTAGATCCGAGACCGTGAGACTGAGAAACACGTTATATCCGACTCGGGAATGGCTTCTTCGGAAGCTGATTCCCGCTTGAGCCAAGTGGTAGCCCCGGTCCTCGAGAAGATCATCAAGAACGCTTCATGGCGGAAGCACTCCAAACTCGCTCACCAATGCAAAGCTCTTCTCGAAAGACTTACTTCTCCTTCGGATTCGCCTCTAGCTTCGCCGGATTCGGAGCCCGAAAGCTCGATCCCTGGCCCTCTCCACGACGGCGGCGCAGTGGAGTATTCGCTCGTTGAATCGGAGTTCATTCTGAGCCCTCTGATAAACGCTTGCGCCACCGCTTTCAACAAGATCGTCGACCCAGCCGTCGATTGCATTCAGAAGTTAATCGCCTATGGCTACCTGCGTGGCGAAGCGGACCCCAGCGGAGGCCCTGAGGCCCAGCTCTTATCCAAATTGATTGAATCCGTCTGTAAATGTCACGATTTAAGCGACGATGCTATTGAATTACTGGTTTTGAAAACGCTTTTATCTGCGGTAACTTCCGTCTCACTGCGAATCCACGGTGACTGTTTGTTGCAAATTGTGAGAACTTGTTATGATATTTACTTAGGGAGTAAGAATGTGGTAAATCAGACAACGGCCAAAGCTTCTTTGGTTCAAATGTTGGTGATTGTTTTTAGGAGAATGGAGGCTGATTCATCAGCGGTCCCAGTGCAGCCGATAGTAGTGGCTGAGTTGATGGAACCAATTGAGAAATCCGATGCTGATGGATCAATGACTCAGTTTGTTCAAGGGTTTATAACTAAAATTATGCAGGACATCGATGGAGTGTTGAATCCAGTGACACCTAGTAGGGTTTCTTTAGGTGGCCACGATGGTGCTTTTGAAACTACAGCTGTTGAAACCACAAATCCGGCTGATTTGCTGGATTCTACTGATAAGGATATGTTGGATGCAAAATATTGGGAGATTAGTATGTATAAGACAGCATTAGAAGGGAGGAAAGGGGAGCTGGCAGATGGCGAAGCGGACAGAGATGAAGATTTGGAGGTTCAGATTGGGAATAAGTTTAAGAGGGATGCATTTTTGGTATTTAGAGCACTTTGCAAGTTGTCAATGAAGACACCTCCTAAAGAGGCCTTGGCAGATCCGCTGCTGATGAGGGGGAAGATTGTGGCGCTTGAGTTGTTGAAGATTTTGTTAGAGAATGCCGGAACTGTTTTTAGAACAAGTGAAAGGTATCTTTGTTGTTCCCTCTTTGCACATGTTTCTCTGATTTATTTGATTGTTCTTATTTGCGTTTCTTATGATTAGGGCTTTTATTTCTCATTTAGTTTACTGTTATGCTCATGGAATACGTGATTTGTTATTCTCGATATGCCCTCTTAATATTAGTATAGGTTATAGCCAGAAATAACAGTAAGGTCTAGGCATTTAGGTATTGATTCTTGGAGGTTTGGACACAAACATTATAGCTTTTTATTAGATCTGGAAACATCCGAGGTGACTTCTCCCGATGAGGTGACATTAAACTGAATCTTGGTGGTATAGAATTTCTCTGGATAGTATAAATCCTTGTGTAGTAATGTTGTGGTCATGGACCGTTGAACGTTTAGCAAACTGCTCTTGGTGTTTTACTGAGGTGCCCTTCGTTAAGTAATTTAGTTCCATTACCTCTGTTCACTTTGGAAAGCTATGGTGCATTTGCTTGTTGTTTTCATTAACAATTTTTTTGGCATTCATATTGAAGAACCACCTTTTCTTGATTTATCTGAGATTTTATTTTTGTATTGATATCACTTTTTTTTTAAAAGAAATTTTGTGCCTTAACCTGGAGACATTATATAAAATATGATATTTTCAGTTTCCTTTACTAAAATTGACATAACTTGTTAATGCTTGTACACATTTCAGTTTTTGTTTGGTTTCAGTAACTGTTTGATATTTATCCTGAAATTGTAATTGGTTTCTCAGTGTATATGCTTGTATTGGTACAGGTTTTTAGGTGCCATAAAGCAATACTTGTGTCTATCCCTATTAAAGAACAGTGCTTCAACTCTTATGATTGTTTTCCAGCTTTCTTGCTCCATTTTCATTAGTCTGGTCTCAAGGTTTCGAGCTGGCCTGAAAGCCGAGATTGGAGTCTTTTTTCCTATGATTGTTCTCAGGGTCTTGGAAAATGTTGCTCAACCAAATTTTCAGCAAAAGATGATAGTTCTTCGTTTTCTGGACAAGCTTTGTCTTGATTCACAGACCTTGGTAGATATCTTTATCAACTATGATTGTGATGTCAATTCGTCAAACATATTTGAAAGGTATGATCCACACTCTTATAGTGGAATCAAAATTAACAAGTTTTTGTTTGTAGTTAATAGATTGTACATATTTTTATATGGTTCTTTCCAGAATGGTCAATGGACTTCTGAAAACAGCTCAAGGTGTTCCTCCTGGTGTAGCTACAACACTATTGCCACCCCAGGAAGCAACCATGAAACTTGAAGCTATGAGGTGCTTAGTGGCTATTTTAAGATCAATGGGAGACTGGATGAACAAACAGTTACGCATTCCAGATCCTTATTCTACAAAGAGATTTGAAGATGTTGAGAACAGTCCTGAACCTGGAAATGTTCCCATGGCAATTGTGAATGGGGATGAGCCTGCTGAAGGATCAGATTCTCATTCTGAAGCCTCTAATGAAGCTTCTGATGTTTTAACTATTGAGCAACGTCGAGCTTACAAGCTTGAACTTCAGGTATGAATTTAATAATATCTGGTAAACTGGTCTGACCTCACCTTTTTAGCTGATCATCATTCATGAAACCTAATTTAAAATTTCTGGCAGGAAGGTATATCTCTTTTTAATCGGAAACCTAAGAAAGGAATTGAATTTCTAATTAAAGCAAATAAGGTTGGTGATTCCCCGGAGGAGATAGCTGCTTTTCTTAAGAATGCATCTGATCTGAACAAAACATTAATTGGTGATTATCTTGGAGAAAGGGAAGATTTGTCACTGAAAGTGATGCATGCCTATGTTGACTCTTTTGACTTTCAAGGCATGGAGTTTGATGAGGCAATCCGAGCTTTTCTACAAGGTTTTAGATTGCCTGGTGAGGCACAAAAGATTGACCGAATCATGGAAAAGTTCGCTGAGCGGTACTGCAAATGTAACCCAAAGGCTTTCACCAGTGCTGATACAGCATATGTCCTTGCTTACTCTGTCATAATGCTCAATACTGATTCTCATAACCCTATGGTGAAGAACAAGGTGCATATACATTCTCTATTTCTCTATATGATACTGTTGACATTTAGGGCAATAAAATTGATCCCCCATTTCCTAAATTGAATTGTACAGATGTCAGCTGATGATTTCATAAGAAACAATCGTGGCATAGATGATGGAAAAGATTTGCCTGAGGAGTACTTAAGATCATTATTTGAAAGGATATCAAGAAATGAGATAAAAATGAAGGAAGATGATTTTTCTCTGCACCAGAAGCAGTCTGTAAACTCTAATAGAATATTAGGTTTGGACAATATCTTGAATATTGTGATACGCAAGCGTGACGAAGACCAGCATATGGAGACCAGTGATGATCTTATCAGGCACATGCAAGAACAATTTAAAGAGAAAGCTCGCAAATCCAAGTAAGAACAACTGGCTTTAAGCTTTCACATTGATGCTCTAGTGTTGACAGATTTCTGTTTACTTTGTTAAGCTGAACTCAGTCTTTATGTCTTCTCTATTTTTCCCCTTTCATTTTTCATTGGAATGAGTGAAATTGCAATAGGTATTTTCATTCAAAATTTACAGGGTTTAAGCTTTATTCTTGTGTTGAGTTTTAGTAATTATTATTTTCTATTTTAAACCCTTTCACTTTTACCTTGTGGTATTTTGAACAGGATTTCTCGCCTCACTTAGCAATACATGTTTCCTGAAAAGTGGCATTTTCCTTTTGAAGAAGATATATATTTCTTTTGATTATCCCTTGATTTCCATTCTACTGGCAATTTGTAGGTCAGTTTATTATGCAGCCACAGATGTAGTGATTCTTAGATTCATGATTGAGGTATGCTGGGCTCCAATGTTGGCTGCCTTCAGTGTGCCTCTTGACCAAAGTGACGATGAAGTAGTGATCGCATTGTGCCTTGAAGGCTTCCGCTATGCAATCCATGTTACTGCTGTGATGTCCATGAAGACTCATAGAGATGCATTTGTGACTTCATTAGCCAAGTTTACTTCACTGCATTCTCCTGCAGATATCAAACAAAAAAATATATATGCAATCAAGGTCCGTATTTTGTTTAGTATGTACTGAATATGTTGCTAGTAACCTTCTTTTAGTCTTCTGAGATTTTCCATTTCTTGTTCAATTTTGTGATTTCCCCCTGCATCTAACCCCTTCCAAATGCCTGTAATCTGGCAAACTATGTAATGCAGTTTATTCACATCAGTGAGAACGTTTTATTTCATTTTTAGCCATTGCAGATATTCATTTTAACTTTGGTACAGGGATGGTAATGAATGGTTGACTTGCTCAACCTCACTCCAAGAGGAATGTCATTAGTGCAAATTTGCTATTTTTTAACTGAATTTATCACCTCTGAGTCTTTGAAGTTGACTTGCTCAACCTCTCTCCAGAGGAATGTCATTAGTGCAAATTTGCCAGTTTTTAACTGAATTTGATCACCTCCAGTGTACTGTCTTTTAATATAGACTTTTCAATAAGTGGCCTTTGGGAACACACTAGTGAGATCCATTTATTTGATCTCAAATAAAAATTCCATTTTCTTGTGGATCTAACACTGAATTTTCCATTTACATTGTCAACAGGCAATAATTACAATTGCAGATGAAGATGGAAATTATTTACGAGAAGCCTGGGAGCATATTTTGACTTGTGTATCCCGGTTTGAGCATTTGCATCTCTTGGGAGAGGGTGCTCCTCCAGATGCTACTTTTTTTGCCTTTCCACAGGATGAGTCAGAAAAATCAAATCAAGCTAAGTCAACTAACCTTCCTGTTTTAAATAAAAAGGGACCAGGAAAAATTCAGTACGCTGCTGCTTCTGTGATGAGGGGTTCATATGATGGTGCTGGTATTGGAGGTAATTCAGCTGGGGCAGTCACATCTGAACAGGTGGACAATTTAGTCTCTAATCTCAACATGTTGGAACAAGTTGGAAGCTCTGAAATGAATCGTATATTCACACGTAGTCAAAAGTTGAACAGTGAGGCTATCATAGACTTTGTTAAGGCTCTGTGCAAGGTGTCCATGGAGGAATTGCGATCTACATCTGATCCTCGGGTTTTTAGCCTTACAAAGATTGTTGAGATTGCGTAAGATTCTGTCCACTTCTCTTACTTTGACTTATCGTTGTTCCATATATGGTAAAACATTGATAAATGAATGTTTGATAAATTAATGGTTTCAGTTAATTAATAAAATCTAGTAGCGCAAACTCAAGCCCGTGTATTGAAATAAAAACTTTGCCGAATGCATAAGATAATAAATTTATTATATGTTCTTTAGGTCCTAGCAGGGAACTTTTATAACTTTATCTTTTGATATCATACTATAAGAAAATTTTCACATAATAACTTTTATCTTTTCATTTGCTATTTCTCAAAATACTTATCTAAAGTTTGTTTTTTCTCTATACCTAAACCAACCTAATCTTACCTTTAATGTTGCGCAATGTGCAACCGCATTCAATACATTTTTGTTGTTGTAGCAAACAGTTAATAGAGGTGACTATTGCTTGAAATGCCTCTTTTCGTTTTCCTTAGTTATTATGTATGTACATTAATATATATTATAATATTAAATTCCTATACATGTATAAATATTGAAAATATAATTTTTTATAATTTAATAAATGTTAATTTACTGATAAATAAATAATTTATTCATTTTTTGATAATAAAGTAACCTCATTAAAATAATTTTTCCTTAGCCCCAACAATATTACTTTACGGGGGTTTTACTTAATTTGTTTATTTTCCTTATCTGAAAACTTTCTGATCTATTGACAGGCACTATAACATGAACCGGATCAGGCTTGTATGGTCAAGCATCTGGCATGTGCTCTCCAATTTCTTTGTGACCATTGGATGTTCTGAAAACCTGTCAATTGCAATTTTTGCAATGGATTCTTTACGGCAGCTATCAATGAAATTTTTGGAGCGAGAAGAGTTGGCTAATTACAATTTTCAGAATGAATTTATGAAGCCTTTTGTTATTGTTATGCGCAAGAGCAGCGCTGTTGAAATCCGAGAATTAATCATCAGATGTGTCTCACAGATGGTATTATCTCGTGTCAATAATGTCAAATCAGGGTGGAAGAGCATGTTCATGGTAATGAATTCTTAATATCTATCATATAAATCCTAACTTTTGAATATCATAGTCTGTTAACAATTTATTACTAAATGGATAAATTCTTTCCAGGTTTTCGCTACTGCAGCTTATGACAACCACAAAAACATTGTACTGTTGGCCTTTGAAATAATGGAAAAGATCATTCGAGACTATTTCCCATACATAACCGAAACTGAAACAACAACCTTCACAGATTGTGTGAATTGCCTAGTTGCTTTCACCAATAGTAGATACAACAAAGATATCAGTCTCAATGCAATTGCTTTTCTACGTTTCTGTGCTGCGAAACTTGCAGAAGGGGATCTTGGCTCCTCATCAAAGAAAAAGGAAAAGGAAAATGGGAAGGTTTCTCCATCTTCACCTCACAATGGAAAAGATGGAAGACAAGAAAATGGAGAGCTCATAGATAAGGATGATCATCTCTACTTCTGGTTCCCATTGTTGGCTGGTAAGGAATAATGTACTTGTTTTGATTTTACACATTTGAATTTGCTTGAGATTTCATGGTTACTCTTATCTTCAAACTTTAGAAGTGCATTATGTTCTGACCTTAACTTGCCTCACATTTTTCTTTGCAGGTTTATCAGAACTTAGTTTTGACCCTAGGCCAGAAATTAGGAAGAATGCTTTAGAACTGTTGTTTGAAACTTTGCGCAACCATGGTCACCTCTTCTCATTGCCTTTGTGGGAAAGGGTGTTTGAATCTGTCCTTTTTCCGATATTTGACTATGTGCGTCATGGTATTGATCCAGCGGGTGGTGACTCAAATGAGGAAGGAATTGTTAATGACATGGATGAACTTGATCAAGATGCATGGCTCTATGAGACATGTACATTGGCACTCCAATTAGTTGTAGATCTTTTTGTGAACTTTTATAATACTGTCCATCCACTTTTGAGGAAGGTTCTCTCTTTACTCATAAGTTTTATCAAGCGTCCCCACCAAAGCCTAGCCGGTATTGGAACTGCTGCATTTGTACGTTTGATGAGCAATGCAGGAGATCTTTTTTCTGAGGAGAAGTGGCTGGAAGTAGGTTATTCATTAAAAGAAGCAGCTAATGCAACACTTCCTGATTTTTCATGCGTTGTTAGTGGGGATAATATGGCTGGAACCAATGAGCTTGCTTTGAATAGCCAAGGTAATGAGGCTTCTGCTGGTTCTGACACATCTCGGGGCGGTTCAGAGAGCCTGAGAGCACAGCATATTTATGCTTCTTTATCAGAAGCAAAATGCCGAGCTGCTGTTCAGCTTTTATTGATTCAGGTAGACTTCTCGTCTTAATATTGAAAAATCATTAGAAACCTTTCCTTGTATCATAGAACATGTAAAGAAATTTGAATTTTTATACAGGTTGAGAACTATACTTTTTAATCTAAACACGTTGTCAGAATTATGGAACACAGACTTGATTATTAAGACCATTTTTTAAATTGCAAATTTCTAAAAAAAACTAGTGCTAACTGTTCGTTTTTTTTCATTTCCTTTTCATTTATATTTATATTTGCACAAATATCTAACTAGATAATTGGTTTTAAATTTTTTTAAAAGTTTTAAGTGTGCTAACTTTTACTTTTGGTCTGATTTTGCTGTTCTTATTCTACTGACAGGCGATGATGGAAATCTACAACATGTATCGAACTCATCTTTCAGCTAAGAACACCTTAGTCCTCTATGAAGCAATACATGATGTGGCTTCCCATGCTCACAGGATCAACATCGATTCTCCGTTACAATCCAAGCTTCAAGAGTTTGGGCCCATGATCCAAATGCAAGATCCTCCCCTATTGCGTCTTGAGAATGAGGCGTATCAGTTTTGCCTTACACTCTTGCAGAATCTGATACTAGATAGGCCTCCAAGGTACGAGGAGGTTGAAGTAGAGTCCCATCTTGTTGATCTTTGCCAGGAGGTATTACTGTTTTATATAGAAACTGCACGGTCTGGGCAGACTTCTGAAACATCTCCGGAGGAGCAAAGCCAGTGGTTGATTCCTTCAGTTTCTGGGAAACGGAGAGAATTGGCTTCCCGTGCACCACTGATTGTGGCGACTCTCCAGGCCATTTGTAGTTTGGGAGACACGTTGTTCGAGAAGAACTTGGTTCAATTCTTCCCACTTCTTTCGAGCTTGATAAGTTGTGAGCATGGTTCAAATGAGGTCCAGGTAGCTCTTAGCGATATGCTTAGCTCCTCTGTGGGCCCTGTTTTACTGCGATCCTGTTGACCTTGGTAAAATTGGACCGTCGTTTGGATGTGTGATATATTTGCTTTCGTTTACCTCTCATCTTACTCTAATAGTTTTCACCCTCTCTTTTAGTTTTATAATAATTGTTACCGGAAATATAGTTTCAGTGTATGAAGAGCTCTATTCATAGATATCATCTGGGGAATTTTCTGTTGTATGATAGTTATTATTATTTTCCCTTGAAATGATTTTCAGAACGTTACTTTTTTTTTTCTGTAAGAAATTTCTTATTAAATACGTGAGTTCGACACTTCTCAATTTCTTGATAGACAAGTGATTGAAATTCCGGTTTAGAGTCCTATTATTGTCCATTACTTGGGAATTTAAAATTTCTAGACTATGTTGAGAGCTTGAGATTGGTAAAAGAAAGGCATGCTTGGGCTTGAGGGGTTAAGTAGTGGAGGAAAGCATCAACTACCATGATTTGTCGTTGTATAAAGTGTAAAGAGTTTGGGATAAGAACTCGAAAATGTTGAAACTAGTTGCTTGGCTTCCTTCCAAAGAGCTGAAGGCAAAGCTGCGGCGGCCGCGACATCTAAAAGCCAAACACGGCCATAGTTATGCCGGCCCCCATTCGGTAGCTGCTTGTTTTGTTTCAATTCAGCTGGCATCCACCAGACAAAAGAGACTTAATCAACAATACCACTACGTTAAAAAGACTTCGTCAAAATTTTGATTCTCCATTACTACCCTTCTCCCTATCCGTTTCACAAGGTTGAAAATGACGGAGAATATCCCTTCTCAATAGGGGTTATTTGGTCTTTTCCCAAAGGTATTGTCCCCATAAAAATTATTGCTAGTTGACAAATTACTAAGTTTCTTGAAAAGAGCCATAACTTTCCGTTTTCAGCTTTCTACCATCGAAGATTGCAAACAGCCACCATTCCTAGCACGACAAGTACCATACTTTTTACGAGCTTTCCTTTCGTTGGATTATGCTAAGTTCTTGCAAAACCTGTTGGATCTCTCTGTTTAAGAGAGTTAAACTGTTCCTTCACGTCGACCGGTGCAAGAGAAGATCAAAGCACCGCCGGTTACCATCGAGTTGCGATGTGATAACATCGTCTTTTGCTACCATGGAACTGTCAAATCAGTTTAAACAAGTCTTCAAAGTGATGGACGCAAATGGCGATGGGAAGATATCTTCATTGGAGCTCAGACAAGTGCTTTTATGCCTCGGACATGAAAAATCCACGGCCTCCAAAGCAGCGGAAGGTATGATCAGAGAAATGGATTTCAACGGCGACGGTTTCATCGATTTGGATGAGTTCATGCACGCGGTTGTCAACACCACCAGCGACGGAGCAATTTCTAGCTGCAGCAGCGGCGACGACGATCATTTAATGGACGCTTTTCTCATCTTCGATAAAGATAAAAACGGATTCATCTCGGCCAAAGAATTGCGCAATGTTTTGATTAGCCTAGGGTTCAACAAGTGCAGTCTTAAACAGTGTCAGCGCATGATTAGAGGCGTCGATAAGGATGGAGATGGATTTGTGGACTTTAAAGAATTTCGATTAATGATGAGCGCCGCAGAACGCAGCAGCTGAAACATCTTGCAGAAAAAGTCAAATAAAACGCGTAATCGTTGAATATTCTCATTTCTCAGGTACTCATAATAATTCTTTTTCATTTTTCCCATATTCTGTCTGTCTAGAACCTTTTATCATTTGAAACTCAGTCTAAATCTCTAATTTAATCATATCCCTTTGACCTAATCCAATTGTTTCTTCGTAACCTTAATATTATTTTCTATCGAATATTATAAAATTCTAAACCTCATATTATTTCATACCATGCCTTAATTCGTAATCATATCACTCCAATTTTTAAGTTACACCTGTTTCCCACCAAGTTTTATTTTTTAGAACGCCTAGTACAATTATAGGAAAGCTGTAGAAAGGTGATGGTCAGATATTTCTCACAAATGCCGCAAATTTTACTGAAATAGAGGCCCATAACTCATTAATCAACGGTGCTCCTTGTTTCCCTTCCTTTTCTTCTAATCCAGGAAGCTTAATCAAGACAAGTATTTGCGGCAATGGGTCCTACCATCATTTGTCCCATGCCATATTACTTTCTCATTTAATTTGCTACTTCACTTTTTAAATTTTAAAATTTATTAAGTTGAAATTTGTTATATTATATCAATTTGTTATTTCTACATATTACTTAGTAAAAATACTGTTAATGGATTAACGATTATAATTTGTGTCAAGATTGAAATTTCAAAATTTGAAAAGTATAGGGACTTAAAATGAGAAAATTGAACATATGGACTAAATCTACAACTGTATGCTTAGTATAGGACTAGTAATTGAATTTAACCAAATGAATTTAACTGCTATTATTTAGGTCAAGAGTAAATTTCAAATTTCAAAAAGTACAAGGACTGAAATTTACCAAGTCAAAAAGTAAAGGAACTAAATCAAATTAAAGTATCGAGACTATCCACATCTTTCGTACAGTACAGATGTAACACCACTAACCCGTATTTGCCGCCGGAACAGGCTCACGGAGTATTACCGGGGCTTATAGAACATTCTCATGCAATTTGTATTAAACATGCTATTCATACTCCAAATTTTTCTTATTGTCCCTTAAATGGGCCCTCAAGGCCCAAAACGAGTATTATAATCGAATCGGGACTTAATCGGAACCTCTAAGAATTTTTCGCAAAAGTACAAAATTTTTCTAAGGTACAGGGCTCACACGCCCGTGTGGTCCAAGGGACACGCCAATGTGACCCTAGGACACGTCCGTGGTACAGGCCGTGTCCGATTTAGGGTGCTCTCTGACTTGCGCCACACGGCCATGCCACACGCCAGTGTGCTAGGCCGTGTGGATAATTAATTTAATTTGAATTAGGTGCAGTGGACACACGGCCTGGCTACACGCCCATGTTCTCGGTCGTGTGTCACACACGCCCGTGTGTCCACCCGTGTGGACAAAATGAAGTCATTTTTTAGCTTCATTTTCTCACCCAATTTTGCCCACAACCTACACCAATACTTGCATGTATATACCAGCCAAATCAAGCATTAAAACCAAACCTAAATTAACATCTATCATGGCATAATATTACATGCAATTCATTTTTATAATCATACTTTTAATGCATAGACAATATAAACATACTCCATTCATCCACACTTTACACATAAGCATTGAACATTAGATAACTTATAACATACTAAATTAAATCATTACTAGCCATTCCAATGGCTAAATTACAAAACATCACTTACAAGTCAACATTTGGCCAAATAAGTCTATACATGCCATTATACCAAAATAAGATTTCTAAGTATACCAAAAAGGAGATAGTGGATAGTGTGATTATGCTCCGACCGATCCTCCAACCTTCACAAGCTTACGAGCACTATAAAACAGGGGAAAATTAAACGGGGTAAGCATTTTCATGCTTAGTAAATTCGTATATCGAAAACTAAACTTACTAGTTATATTTATTCAAACTAGTATACATAAACATACATTTCATCCATTATAGGTAGTTCACCTAAACATATACACTTAATCAAACAAGTTAGTCACATAACATCATTTAAATATCAAGTAAACATAAATGAGCTCATTATATACAACTTCCATTAATTCCACCTTTCCATATTTCGAGAGTCTTTTTCGTCGAACTAATGAAATTTCGATGGACATTCTGATGATGTATATAAGGTATGCATATGAATTATCGGTCAATTCGTATTCATTATTACCCATTGGGCATAAGTCCAAAGAGCACACTCTCGAGCCACATATTTTACAACAGGAATACCAGTCCAGGCTAAATCCCGATTTTCAACTGACGTTCACAAGAGTCATTTAGGATTGCCATTCCAAGCTAAATCCTATTACTGACCTGTGCTCTAAAGAGCTTAATTAGGGTTACCCGTCCGGGCTAAACCCAATCTATGACATATGCTCGAGAGGCTTAAATTCAGGATTACCCGTCCGAGCTAAATCCTATTTGTAACTTTGTCATATTATACCCATTTAAAGAAATCACCATAATCCATCGAATTTCAATATTCAACCAGGATATGATATTTTATCAATGTTTCCAACTTGTAATTATTTCATTATGTACATCATCACATACATATTATCACAATCACACAATTCAATTCAAACATATTAATGTACCAAATTAAGTTACACGAACTTACCTTGACAGTTGTTCGGCTTTAAATTCCAACTAATTCAAAACTTTTTGTTTCCCTCGATCTAATTCCGTAGTTGGTCTTTCCAGGTCTATATAAGCAAATTTAATTATTAACTCATCACATTTTACAAACATTTGCATCCTACTACATCCTAAGAAAAATTACTATTTTGCCCCTACTCTTTTAAAAAATTTCAATTTCGTCCCTAGGCTCGGAAAATGAAATTCATGCCATCTAATCCTTTTTCCAAGCCTAACCAAAATTTAATAACAATTTTTACAGCACACACATTTCAAATATTTCAGAATTTTTCATGGGTCTTACCACTTTTTCATTTTAGTCCCTAAATCAAGTTTCCATTAAAAAGTGCTTTGTAAAAATTGTTTATCTGTTAACTATCTTTCATTTTCTACCATAAATTTCAAATTTTTAGCATTTACATCCATGACAAAGTTTCTACACTTTGTTATCTTTACAAATAAATCCCATAAATATAAAGATTAGGCTATCCCGATTTTAAAAATATAAAAATCATTAAAAATGTGACTTGATTTCATATCTTTCTAAGCTTGAAAAGTTCTCTTCCTCTCTCCTAGGGTTTCTATAAAAAAATTGGGGAAGAAGATTAATAGAAAAGATGATAATCTCTTTTTATTTTTCTATCATCTTTTAATTTTGTTGATTTTCAATTTAGTCCCTAGTCATTTCTAATTTTTCCACGGATAAGTCACCAAAAAAAATCTACATACTTTTATTAATGATTTAATTAGCATATAATGACCTCTAGTTTTGAATTCCATAGCTATTTAATCCTTATAGCTAATAGAATTTAACTTTCGCATTTTATGCAATTTAGCCCTTTATCTAACTAACCACACAATCGATAAATTTTTCGTATCAAAATTTTCACGTGACCTTCCTATCATAATACCAACTATAAAATAAATTTTTATTTTTGGGCTCGAATTTGTGGTCACGAAACCACTGTTCCAATCTCACCGAAAATGGGCTATTGCAACTCTCCCATTTTAGAATTTTTTATCCTCAAAAATTCTTACCAGAAAAGAGGTTAGGATACTGCTTCCTCATAATATCCTCCGGCTCTTAGGTAGCTTCCTCTAAACCATGCCGTTGCCAGAGCACTTTTACCAATTCTACCTTTTTACTTCTTAGCTCTTTCGTCTCATGTGTAAGTATTTTGATCGATTCTTCATTGTAGGTCATATCAGGCTGAATCTCAACTTCTGTTGGAGTAATAACATGTGAATGGTCCGATCTATATCGTCGTAACATGGATACATGGAAAACATTGTGAATCTTATCAAGCTCAGGTGGTAATGCTAACCGATATGCAACCGGCTCGATTCTTTCAATGATTTCATAAGGTCCGATGAACCGTGGACTCAATTTCCCTTTACGACCGAATCAGAGAACTTTAGTCCATGGTGACACTTTTAATACTTTCAAGAACACTTTATCACCAACCTGAAATTCTATCTATTTTCTTTTCAAATCGGCATAGGACTTTTGATAGTCTGAGGCTGCCTTCAAACTGTCTCGGATTATCTTCACTTTTTTCTCGGTTTCACGGATTAAGTCAACTTTGTGTATTTTTTTCTCGCTTAACTCTGTCCAATACAATGGAGTTCTACATTTGCAACCATATAAAGCCTCATACGGTGCCATTTTAATACTGGACTGTTAAATATTATTGTAAGCAAATTCAATCAAAGGTAGATACATTTCCCAGTTACCTCAAAATTCAAGTACATAACATTGAAGCATGTCTTCTAAAATCTGTATCACACGTTCAAATTGTCTATCTGTTTGAGGATGGAATGTAGTACTAAAGTGTAAACGAGTGCCCAGAGCTTCTTGCAACGTATTCCAAAATCGGGATGTAAACTGGGGATCTTTAACGGAAATAATAGATATTGACACTCCATGTAGTCTTACAATCTCAGAAACATATAATTCAGCCAATTTATCCAATAAAACGTCCATATGTACCGGGATAATGTGTGCTGACTTCGTCAGGCGATCAACAACTACCCAAACAACATATTTCTTTTTCGGTGACAAGGGTAATCCCTATACAAAGTCCATGGTAATCCTTTCCCATTTCCATTCCGGTATTGTAATTGGCTGTAATAATCATGAAGGTACTTTGTGTTCAGCCTTTACTTGTTGACATATCAAGCATCTAAATACAAATTCGGAAATATCTCTTTTCATTCTTGGCCACCAATACATTTTCTTCAAGTCATTATACATTTTGTTACTACCAGGATACACAGACATAACACTACTATGCGCTTCATGCAAAATCTTCTGTACTAGTTCTAAATTCTTCGGTACACATATTCTGTCTCTGAACAACAAACAACTATCCTGAATCAATCTGAAACTCTAAATTAGGATCGGACTCACTTTCCACTCGTTTGGCTTGTAACTTATCATCATCCTTCTGAGCCTCACAAATTTATTGCCGAAATGTTGGTCTAGCTCTTAACTCAGCTATAATTGAATCATCATCAGGCAAGGACAATTGGGCGTTCAATGCCCGTAAGGAAAACAAAGATTTTTTACTCAAGGCATCTGCCACTACATTAGCTTTCCCCGGATGGTAATCGATAACGAGATCATAATCTTTCAATAATTCCAACCATCTCTGTTGTCTCAAGTTCAATTCTTTCTATTTCATTAAATACTTTAGACTTTTATTATCCGTAAAAATATGACACTTTTCACCAAAGAGATAATGGCGCCATATCTTCAGTGTAAACACAATGGCTGCTAACTCAAGGTCGTGTACCGGGTAATTCCTTTCATGCGGCTTCAACTGTCTAGATGCATAAGCTACAACTTTAACATCTTCCATCAATACACATCCCAAACCGTTCAATGAGGCATCACTGTAAACTACAAATTCTTTACCCGATTCAAGTTGGACTGGGCGCTTCCGCCAATAAGGCTTTCAATCTATCAAAACTCTGCTGGCACTTATTGTTCCACTTAAATCTCACATCTTTTTACAGTAATCGAGTCATCAGAGAAACTATCATTGAAAACCCTTTAACAAATCTCCGATAATATTTCACTAGCCCCAGAAAACTTTGGACTTCAGAAACATTCCTTGGTGGCTTCCAACTTACAATAACTGAAATTTTATTCGGATCCACCCGGATACCTTCTGTAGATGAAACATATCCAAGGAAACTAACTTCCTTTAACCAGAATTCACATTTACTGAACTTGGCATACAATTATTTCTCACGCAGAGTTTGCAAGACAATTCTCAAATGTTCAGCATGCTCATTTTCATCCCGGGAATAAACCAAAATATTATCAATAAAAACAACCACAAACATGTCCAAGTATGGTCTGAAAGTTTTGTTCATTAAATCCATAAATACCGTCGGGGCATTCGTTAATCCGAATGGCATCACCAAAAATTCATAATGCCCATATCTAGTTTTGAAAGCTGTTTTCGGCACATCCAAATCCTTTACCCGTAGTTGGTAGTAACCAGATCGTAGATCAATTTTTGAAAATACAGTGGCACCTTTTAATTGATCAAACAAGTTATCTATACGAGGTAACGAGTACTTATTATTTATTGTGACTTTATTAAGCTGTCTGTAATCGATTTATAATCTCAATGATCCATCTTTCTTCTTTACAAAAAATATCGGTGTACCCCACAGTGAAAAGCTGGGTCGAGCAAAACCTTTATTAATTAATTATTGCACTTGCACTTTCAACTTCTTTAATTTAGTAAGAGCCATTCTATATGGTGCTATCGATATCGGTGCTGTCCCTGGTACAAGGTCTATAGAAAATTCTACCTCTCTAGCTGGTGGTAAATCCGGTAATGCTTCTAAAAATGCCTCAGAAAATTCACAAACAACCGGCACTAACTGGATTTTCAACTCAGACACTTTAGTATCCAGCACATAAGTAAGATAAGCCTCATATCCTTTTCTAATATATATTTAGGCTGATATTGCTGAAATCACATTAGATAACCCATCCAGTTTCTCATATTCAACCCGAAGTAACTCACTATTTTGACACTTCAATTCAATGTATTTATACTTACAATTTACCACTGCATCATGTTGTGTTAACCAATCCATTCCCAATATTACATCAAATTCATTAAAAGGTAATAACATCAAATTAGCCAGAAAACAATGACCCTTTATTATCAACGGGCAATTCTTACAAATTTTATCCATCATAACATGCTGACCCAAGGGGTTTGAAACTTTAACCACAAATTCAGTGAATTCAACAATCATACTTTTAACAGTCACAAGTTTCGTGCATATATATGAATGCGTTGAACCAGGATCAATCAAAGCAATAATATCAGTATCAAGTAAAGAAAATGTACCAGTGATAACGTCTGGTACTAAGGCATCTTCCTTTGCATATATGACGTATGTCTTCGCCGGAGCCCGTGCCTCAGATTTAGCCATTGGGTCTTTTGCAGCACTACGACTACCACCGGCATTTCTTGGATACCGTGGTGGTCTACCCTTCGAGACAGTATTACTCAGCTTCGGGGTCTGCTCAACATCTTTCTCAACTCTTTCCGGCCAATCCTTGAGAAAGTGACCAAGAGACCCACACTTAAAACATGCCCCATTTCTCATCTGGCATTCTCCAAAATGCGATTTGTTACAGATATTGCATCGTGGCTTGGGGTTTCCAACACTCTCAACACTAGTTGCTAGTGGAGATGAAGACCTAGGGTTGGAGCGTTTTGAACTTCTTTCCTTTCCCTAATACCCCGCTGATGAGACAAAATGTTCTTGGTAACTTCTTGATTTCTTTGAGGCAAACGATTGCGTCTTGCTCATAAATCTTTTACTCGGTACCCGGCTTGCTTCTTCTCTTTGCTTAATTCCTCAGCCCTATGGGCTCTTTCAACCAACACTGCAAATTCCCTTTATTCCAGAATCCCAATCAACAACTTAATATCTTCATTCAGCCCTTCTTCAAATTGTTTGCACATATCAGCTTCAGTCTGAACCCATTCAGTAGCATACTTGCTCAGTCTAACAAACTCTAGTTCATACTCGGCTACTGTCATGTTTCTCTGTTCGAGTTTTAAAAATTCCTTCTTTTTTTGATCTAGGAACCTCTAACTAATATATTTTTTTCTGAACTTGGTTTGGAAGAACTCCCACGTAACATTTTCTCGCGGTACAACAAAAGATATGGTTTTCCACCAATGCTAAGCTATATCTTTCAGCAAGGATACCGCGCATTTTAAACACTCGGCAGAAGTACATGAGAATTCATCAAGAACCCAAATAGTATTTTCAGCCAGAACTCAGCCCTCTTTGGATCATCGTCGACCGTAGCCCTAAATTCTTCAGCCCCATATTTTCTAATCTTATCAACCGGAGCCTTACCAATTCTAACAGGTTAATACCCTGTGGTGTTTCATCGGGTTGTAAAACAGGTGAGGGAGGTTGTTGAACAGCAAGGCGTGTTCTCATGTATTCACTAAACCATTCATCCATCATTTCAAAGAAGGCAGCTTTTGCCTCTTCACGACCCTCAAACATAGGCCTCCTACTACTAGTAGTTGTTGTTCGTTGTGCAGAAGCTTGAGCAGTGCTCTTAGCTTCCTCATACTCATCTCGAGCTTGGTTGGAAGACATTACTATATGAAAATACATTAAAAAGTGGTCAAGAGATATCACAATGTCATGATTTATATAATGGCATGTATAGCTAGACTCGTACTTGCTATATTAAACTGAGAATTAGCTAAATCATAGCTCTGATACCACTAAATGTAACACCCTTAACCCGTATCTACCGTCGGAACAGGGTCACGGAGTATTACCAAGGTTTACAGAACATTCTCATGCAATTTGTATTAAACATACTATTCATATTCCAAATTTTTCTTATTGTCCCTTGAATAGGCCATCAAGGCCCAAAACGAGTATTAGAATCGAATCGGGACTTAAGCGGAACCTCTAAGAATTTTTCGCAAAATTACAAAATTTTTCTAAGGTACAGGGCTCACACACCCGTGTGGTCCAAGAGACATACTCGTGTGACCTTGGGACACGCCCGTGCTATAGGCCGTGTTTGATTTAAGGTGCTATCTAACTTGTGCCACACGACCATGCCACACGCCTGTGTGCTAGGCCATGTAGATAATTAATTTAATTCGAATTATATGCAGGTTTCACACGACCAAGACACACGCCCATGTTTTAGACCGTGTCTCCCATAAGGCTGAGACACACGCTCGTGTCTCTGCCCGTGTGATCAATTCTGAGCATTCTGTTTTCTCGAATTTAAGATGCAGGGGACACACAGCCTAGCTACACGCCCATTTACTCGGTCGTGTGTCACACACGGCCTAGACACACGCCCGTGTGGACAAAATGAAGCCATTTCTTAGCTTCATTTTCTCACCCAATTTTGCCCACAACCTACACCAATACTTGCATGTATATACCAGCCAAATCAAGCATTAAAACCAAGCCTAAATTAACATTTATCATGGCATAATATCACATGCAATTCATTTTATAATCATTCTTTTAATGCATATACAATATAAACATACTCCATTCATCCACACTTTATACATAAGCATTAAACATGAGATAACTTATAACATACCAAATTAAATCATTACTAGCCATTCCAATGGCTAGATTACAAAACATCACTTACAAGTCAACATTTGGTCAAATAAGTCTATACATGTCATTATACCAAAATAAGATTTCTAAGTATACCAAAAAGGAGATAGTGGATAGTGTGATTATGATAGTGTGATTATGCTTCGACTGATCCTCCAACATTCGCGAGCTTACGAGAATTATAAAACAAGGGAAAATTAAACGGGGTAAGCATTTTTATGCTTAGTAAGTTCGTATAACGGAAAATAAACTTACCAGTTATATTCATTCAAACTAGCATACATAAACATACATTTCATCCATTATAGGTAGTTCACCTAAACATATACACTTAATCAAACAGGTTAGTCACATAACATCATTTAAATATCAAGTAAACATAAATGAGTTCATTATATACAAACTTCCATTAATTCTACCTTTCCATATTTCGAGAGTCTTTTCCGTCGAACTAATGAAATTTCGATGGACATTTGAGTGATGTACATAAGGTATACATATGAATTATCCGTCAATTCGTATTCATTATTACCCATTGGGCATAAGTCCAAAGAGCACACTCTCGAGCCACATATTTTACAACAGGAATACCGGTCCAGGCTAAATCCCGATTTTCAACTGACGTTCACAAGAGTCATTTAGGATTGCCATTCCAGGCTAAATCCTATTAGTGATCTGTGCTCTAAAGAGCTTAATTAGGGTTACTCGTCAGGGCTAAACCCAATCTATAACATATGCTCAAGAGGCTTAAATTTAGGATTACCCATCCGGGCTAAATCCTATTTGTAACATTTGTCATATTATACCCGTTTAAAGAAATCACCATAATCCATCGAATTTTAATATTCAATCGGGATATGATATTTTATCAATGTTTCCAACTTGTAATTATTTCATTATGTATATCATCACATACATATTATCACAATCACACAATTCAATTCAAACATATTAACGTACCAAATTAAGTTACACGAACTTACCTTGACAGTTGTTCGGGTTTGAATTCCAACTAATTTGAAACTTTTTGTTTCCCTCGATCTAATTCCGTAGTTGGTCTTTTCGGGTCTATATAAGCAAATTTAATTATTAACTCATCACATTTTACATACATTTGCATCCTACTACATCCTAGGAAAAATTATTATTTTGCCCCCACTCTTTTCAAAAATTCTAATTTCGTCCCTAGGCTCGGAAAATAAAATTCATGCAATCTAGTCCTCTTTCCAAGCCTAACCAAAATTTAATAACAATTTTTACAGCACACACATTTCAAAAATTTCAGAATTTTCCATGGGTCTTACCACTTTTTCATTTTAGTCCCTAAATCAAGTTTCCATGAAAAATTGCTTTGTAAAAGTTGTTTATCTATCAACTATCTTTCATTTTCTAACATAAATTTCAAATTTCCAGCATTTACATCCATGGCAATGTTTCTACACTTTTTTATCTTTTCAAATAAATCCCATAAATAGAAAGATTAGGCTATCGCGATTTTAAAATATAAAAATCATTAAAAACAGGACTTGATTTCATATCTTTCTAAGCTTGAAGAGTTCTCTTCCTCTCTCCTAGGGTTTCTATAAAAAAAAGGGGAAGAAGATGAATAGAAAAGATGATAATTTCTTTTTATTTTTCTATCATCTTTTAATTTTGTTGATTTCCAATTTAGTCCCTAGTCATTTCTAATTTTTCCATGGATGAGTCACCAAGAAAAATTTACATACTTTTCTTAATGGTTTAATTACCATATAATGACCTCTAGTTTTGAATTCCATAGCTATTTAATCCTTATAGCTACTAGAATTCAACTTTCGCATTTTATGCAAGTTAGTCCTTTACCTTATTAACCACACAATCGATAAAATTTTCATATCAAAATTTTCACGTGACCTTCCTATCATAATATCAACCATAAAATAAAGTCAAATAAAATTTTATTTTTGGACTTGGATTTGTGGTCACGAAACCACTGTTCCGATCTCAACAAAAATGGACTGTTAAAACAGGGACTAATAGCAGAATTTAACCTATTAGTTAACACCCTAAACTTTCTCTAGGATTTAAGTGTACAAGTTTGAGTCTTACCGTGTATAATTCATGCGTGAGTTTTCCTTTAAATTTATTCCAATTGATTATTAATTATGTGCTTATATTGAAATTGTTGATATATAGTCAAATTATTTCTATAACAACATTTTGTTATAACGGTCAAATTTGTTTTAAAATCAAATTTTTATGTTCTGCTTTTACTTTCTATAATATCTTTTCATCTTTAACAACAATAATAAAGTATGTAGTATACTCTTTACTAAATTAGTTCTCTATAAATCTTCTCGTATCAAACGTTTAGTAAAATTAGTTTTATTCCAGAGTGAAATAAAAATAATAAATTTTAATTAAAATATAATTTCACTAAAATATTTAAAATTTATATAAAAATACAATAAAAATATTTTATTAAATAAAAATAATCTTTAAGAATTGGTTTTGCATTTGTAAATTTGTTTAAATATATTTTTATTCATTAATTAATAATATTATTAATCTATACTATATAATGAAGCTTTTAATTGAGTCGGCGTCACTTTCAATCGGGTCCCGACTCAATTGTGAATTTATTAAAAGTCCATTTATTTACACGGCAACAACTATCATTTTGAGGATATTTATGTCTTTTTATATTTTTAATAGATCTAGAAAAGTATATGCATGTGATGGAGGTTTGAACTAGAGGTGCTCATGAGCCGGGCCAGGCCGGGTTGGGCCAATGCAAGGTATCTAGATCAATTTTCTTAGTTTGGGCCCGACCCGATTCTGAAAATGAGCTTACATTTTTTTCCAAGCCTAGCCCAATTTAAGAAAGATAAACTCGGGCCTGACCCGACCCATGAGCAAGTCTAGTTTGAACCCAAAAAACTTTTAATGTTTGCTCTCAACATTACCATTTCAACTGAAGTTATATTTAAATTTTTTATTAAATTTTAATAAATTTATTGTATAATTATTTTCACTCACATAGTGTATATCATAATATAGTATATTATAGTTTTTTTTTTTAATTTAAAAATTATATGATTTGAATCTTAAATATTGTTATAAGTGCTTTAGATGTCATTATGAGTTAAAAAAAAAAATTGACAGACAAAAGGATATTTTACATATATGGTTGATTGTAATTATAAAGTTAAAAAAAGAGCTTAATATATCATTTGGTATTCGAGTTTAACAGTTTTTTTCTTATGTGGTACATGTGTTATTTTTTTGTCCAATTTAACACTTGTATTTGACAGAAGTATATTTTAGAACCAAAGATGCGGTGTTAATCTTTTTAGTGTTTAGTTCACGTTTTAGAGTTTATTTGTTGGAAGTTTATTGATAATATTAGTAGGTTTGAAATTTTCATGATTTTGTTAATAGAATAAATTTAGAGTTAATTGTGAATTTGTTTAATTTTGCATTTAGTTAATGTTTTAAGGTTGATTTGATTAAAATTAATTGCTAATATTATTAGATAATTATGATTTTTCATCAAATCAGCTCTAAAATTGAATTAAATACTAAAAAGTTAATATTATTATCTTCAAATACCAAAATGCATAACTTTTTTCAAATATAAATACCTCATTGAACCAAAAAATAACACAAGTACAATATTTAAAAAAAATGTCAAATTTATATATCAAATTATGTATTGAGCCGAAAAAAAAAAAACACCCTTGGCCCAAAGGTGTCTAACAAGCGAATTGGGGTTTTTACATGTAAACAGGACATGCATTTTCTTGCTCTTCGTGCAAAGTGTTATTAGCCCAAATGGTCCTTAACTCTAGGCCACAAAGGCCTGTAACAGTCACACAACAGGGCTTATATTATTATTCAAAGTTTCTAGCCCAAAACTAACTAGATCTGGCCCTTAAAAGTCTAAATCACAACTTCAGCCCAAACGGCAACGTTTGGAGATAAATATATTTATTTGTTGATTTAGCAATATTAAGTTATGGTTTTCAAACTTCAATTATTAATTTATATAGCCTTTTAAAAAAACTCAAAAAGACAGCCGAAAAAGTAAGTTGTGAAAGTTATAATTTATTTTGTCTTAAAGCACCCACATATCACACATCAATGCATTTCGTTAACCTTATTTTTCTTATATTATTATTACATTTTTCCAAGTTCCCATCTACCAAACCAAAAAAAAATAAATTATCATTACAGAACCTTCCCAACAATATAATCAGCACTCCCATATATGTGGGAGCAAAATTTTATAAGCACCCACACCCCTTTTTAAAAAATTTTCCTATATATTTATATATGGCTACTAGGGCAAATTTTTTTTTTTTTTTGTATTTAATTGCCTTACAAAAGGTTTGTTTGTAGATGGATCATGTTTTCATTGCATTCTAGGCTATGCTATATCATACATGTAATTGATTGCATAATAATTTTATGGTATATAGCTAAGTCCACCATTGCGATCTTTGTGGAGGTGGAGATAAATTTTGGTAAACTTCCCAAAAAAATGAAAATTCAGTTCGAGATGGCCTAATTGATGCATATAATATAAATAAAAAGCGTGGATTAAGATTTAAGAAGGCAAGTTGGGAAGAAACCGTTGACATTATGCTATACCATTTGCAATGGTAGTGATTGAATTTAAATGAATCCAAAACAATCACTATCAATTCACATGGAAACCCCTCAGTTTGGTCGGCTGTTTAAATCAGTCCCTTAATTTATACAAGAAATAATAATATTCCCAGTGCTCGATGTGGCTTCCATTAATTTAATTAACTATAAAAATGAAAGCTTTTAATTGGACTTTCCCATGGAGAAGACAAAGAAAAATGGGTGCAACCATCTCAAGCCACTTAGGCTAACCCTAATATTTTATTTAAAAGAAGAAGAAGAAGAAGAAGAAGCAGTTTTCTGTGAGAACATGCGAACACAATGCTAGATTCGAACCAATAAGCAGCCCTTCACATGATGAAAGCACATTTTTCATTTTGAGGTGGTCCACTCTCTTGATGGATTAATTGTTAATTTGGACAAAGATAAATGGGTTTTGATTAAAATATTGTTTAAAAGGGAGATTAAAGTGTTTTTTTTTCCCCATTTCTTGTTTCTAAAGGGAAGACTATGTCTTTAAGTTCTTGAAAACATAACCCTCTTTTCTTCACAAGATTCAATTCACGGCTTATTATTATTATTTTTAAAAACAAGTCCTCGTTTTGTTGGACTTGGTAAATGGGTCTTGTGAACTCAAAGGGAAATTAGCTTCGGGACCGATAAATTTTAAAACTAAACAAACCTAAAATTAATTGTGAAATTTGTTAAAAAAAATCAAATTGAATTGAAAGTTTGTATTTAACTGAATTGACTACAACAATTAAAAAAAATGTTTCAATAGAGTAAACGACTGAAGTGAGATTTTGCTAAATAATAAGCCAAAATTAAAAAAAAAATTCATAAAAAGTCAAATGGATGACATTTTTATTAGAAAAAAAAAACTTATTAAATATATTAACTACCTTAAATGTAAAGATAAAATTATGGATTTGTATTTATTCACTTACTAATCAGTGAATAATATAATGAAAGATCATAAAAAAATTAAAATTATTTTATTTCTATGATAATAACATTATTTGATAACTGATAATATATAAAAGTGTTAACCTTAAAAGTTAAAAACATTATTTGATTAAAAGAGCTTTTAAAAAATTATTCCAAAATTATTATAAAGACAAAGGATATAGAGAAGCTTTACTTAAAAGATGGTGGGGAGCTTGGAACTTTTATTTTTATACGTGTATGTTCATAACCGAGACCATTACGTCATTTTCTATGATAAGGGAGACGACAAAGAGCATGAGATGAGATGATGGCATTCATTTAGGATACACAATAGGACGGATATTATTAAATTCATAATTGTTAATATGTTTAATTTTGTTTTTGTTTCGTTACGCTACATGTTAGATACATTTATAAATCATTCTATTTCATACTTCAATGTGTGTTTAACCTATTTTAAGATTTATTGTATAATATATATATTATTAGATTTTTTATCTTTGAACAAATAAAGGGAAAATAATGATTTCAAAATGTGAGTATATGGGAGCAAATACCAAAATTACTCGAACCCACCTATCAATGGTGTGTATATATATATTAAGTTTGTTCCCCTTGAATAAATAGACTCATGTTAAAATTCTCATAGGACCTCATCAACATGCTAGGCCTAGGGGGTGTTTCTAATTCATTTCCAAAGCTGGGTGAGTGTTGCGGGAGTCAGTTTTTGTTGGTGTTGGTGGCACTGCCACTGCCATTTCTGGTACCGCCCATGTCATTGCCACCCACGCTTGCTTAATTTTGTTTCCATCTCTTCCCTTTCTTCTCATTCACGCCCACACGCCCTGCTTTCTCATTCATCTTTTATATATCATACAACAAATGTAGCACTAGGGACGATGCAGTGTCCGCTTTCAGAATGCTGCTCGCTCTCTAGTGAAGGCTGGGTTATAGTTATAGAGGTGGCAACTAGCTATCCATCTAACGTGAAAGCCTCGCAACTTGGTCGAGAAAAGCCAAGGGTTCCTCGTTCCCTCTCATTATTTTACAATCCTTTCTATATACTGTGCACTTCAACTCCACTTATGATGGACTATTTTTTACTTTAAAATACATACATTTAAATTAAAATTGAACAATCTGGTGGTGTATACATAGGTTAGATTTAGGTGGTGAAGGCTAGTATATATTAAGACATGGGACATGAAATGGCATTTGTATAAGTAGACAAAGGCAAACTAGATAATGGATGGATGGATTTGATTCCTAGAAAGGCGAGTCCCCCTTACGACACGCCCTGACTGACTCTTCTGACCCATTTTTTGCTCAACTCCAATTTCCCATGTCCCACATGCACCTTCCCCTTTTTGCTTATTATTTTCCTTCCACCAAAACTACCCCCCATTCCCCTCAGTTCTCTTTTTTCTCATTCTTAACGTGAGATTTTCTAGAATAAAGTGAGATTTAGATATAATATTTTTATGCTTTAAACATTTTAATTTTCTAAGGTTTAAATAGTTTTCACAATTTAGATTTTGTCGAATGATTTTTATAGCAATCTCAAAATAATGTATCGCATGCCTCTTGAGTTCATATTATTCTTACAAATATCTTTTCATCTCTTTAATTTTTACAAAAATTAAATTTATTTAATTCCAATGCACTTCATACATAGTAATGTAATATGCACCCATGATTAATTTGTATTTTTAAATTTGTTTCAACTTCTTTCCTTACACAAACTAAAAAAATAATTTTTGTTTATAACAATCACAATTTAATAAAATGGGTGTTTTGATAATCTTATGCTATAACAATTCCATTATTCAAAGTAATTTGATATTCTGTGATATAAATGACCCCAATTTAAAGTTTGAGCATTAAAAAGATGAATAAAAAAAATATTTTTTAGCAATTGAAAACTATTTATCAATTAAACAATGTAAATTGATTTTAAAATATAATATCACATGATTACTCTACCTATTTAATTACGGAGAATAAATATGAAATTGAATAGAGTTAAATGAAAGATATGTTGAATATATTAATTCATGCCACATTATTTAATTAAACCATCTTTTCAAATTAATAATTTCTTTCAACTATTACTATAATCAACATTTTATTTACTCTTTTTTTAAATATATAAATTAGTCGATTGTGTCTTGTTGCTAATGCAGGAGGACATAAGTTTGAGCGTATTAAAGCGCATTATTCTCCTATTTATAGGCTAAAAAGATATTATGAACAAATATATGTATTGTGTCAAAAAAGAATAAATATTATCAGAATTGTTCAATATGTATAAATTAATTAATAAATCTTGGGTGGAAAGGGATTGTAATTTTTTCTTTAAAACTATATTATTGAGAGGATAATTACCAACCCAAAAATATTAGTGTAAACAACGTTATAAAATGTTAAAATTTATGACGTGACATAAAATTATTAAAAAAGTTTGCGTTGTCTATCATACAATTATTTCTCAGAAAAAGAGAGATTAAAATGGATTGGAAGGAACTATAGAAATGCAGTAACTTCAAGTCACTCCTCTTGAACATCATGCAAAGCAAAACAACATTTTGTACTTGCTTACCTTCTTTCAGTTTCCAATAATAAATAATACCAGTTTTCAAGCCCATATTCTCTCTTTTCTCAAGAGTTTTACTGTATTATTTAAACCATACACTAGCTCTCAATCCTACATAAACTATTTATTAAACAGCTTTGAAACTTGTCCTAAAACCGGTTCTATTTATACCATCCTTTTGAGAACTGCATGCTGATGTTTTTAAACAGTTAGGTTTGAACTTTGGACGATGAAACAAAGAGTGTCCCATGAAAGAGACCCTTAATGATGGAAAACAACAACATTCCCTACTCTCTCTCTTTTTTACTTCAGTTTTCAGTACTTGAAACCTAGTATAAAAGGCAACGATTGAGGATGATGGTCTTGTCATCATCATCGAACTTGTTTCATGTAGTAGAAAAGTACAGAACTTTTTGGGCGACCCCTGAAGATAGAATTTTTCAGAATTGGTAGCAGTTAAAGAAAGGGAAAGAAGATAGAGAGAGTAAATGAAGGAACTGTGTGTGTTGCAGGCTTTTAAATCTCGAGAACATTTAGTAAAAAAAATAAAGGGTGTGAGAAGAGAACGTGGGGTGTTGGGGTCCCTATGGTGGGGACTGATGGGGGAGAGAGACAAAAGAGAGAGAGAGAGAAAAAGGGAGGGCCCACACACCGCCCATGCGCATGTTGTCTTACCAAAACTAAACCCATCATCATCATCATCATCGATGCAATGCCTGCCTTGACCTAACCCTAACCCAACAAACCCACACACCATAGCTACAAAGCACAATCGAGACCCAAACCCATAAACCACCTTTCTCTTCCATTTTTTTGGCTATTTTCTTAACCCCCAATCACTGTTCATCTTCGTTTCCTCCCAAAACCTTAACCAATTCAACTTAGATCTTCATACCAGAAAGGGAAGATGCGGTTGATGAAACAGCTGAAAAGTTGCTGCCAGGTGATGCTTCTTCAAACCCTTTTTTGTTGAAACCTGCAGTTACTCAATCAGTCAAAATTGGACAGAAAAAGAGGAAACGAAGATATCAACCTTATTAGAGTTTCGGTGGGTTTCTTTCTTCCATGTGTGTTAGCTGATTGTTTGATTAGTTTTGAGCTTTGAAGGGAAGAAACAAAAGAGAACAAATGGACCCAGTAACAGCTCATGGCCGCCCGCTTCCTCCTTTCCTCACAAGAGATCTTCATCTAAACCCGCAACATCAATTTCAACATCACCACAACCAACATCAACAGCAAAGCTCCGAGGACGAACAAAGCCGTGGCCAGAAACGAGATCGAGAAGAAACAGCCACCACCATGGGCGGCGGTGCCACCGACACGAGTGAAGGCAAAGAACTGGCTGTAGTCCCTGGGGCCGAAGGTGAAATCACGAGAAGACCACGAGGGAGGCCCGCGGGTTCCAAGAACAAGCCTAAGCCACCCATCATCATAACCCGTGATAGTGCCAATGCCCTCCGATCCCATGTCATGGAAATCGCAGACGGCTGTGATATTATGGAGAGCGTTTCGACTTTCGCCAGACGAAGACAAAGAGGGGTTAGCATTTTGAGTGGGAGCGGAACCGTAACGAATGTGACCTTAAGGCAACCAGGAGCACCCGGTGC
The DNA here is from genome assembly GCA_005393395.2 of Gossypium australe. NCBI lineage: Eukaryota > Viridiplantae > Streptophyta > Magnoliopsida > Malvales > Malvaceae > Gossypium > Gossypium australe. The sequence goes on along the minus strand of CM016621.1, from coordinate 26,831,608 downwards.
AGTCGTGACTTTACATGGAAGATTCGAAATTTTATCACTTTCAGGCTCGTTTTTACCTCCTCCGGCACCGCCGGCTGCATCGGGGTTGACCATATATTTAGCCGGCGGTCAAGGTCAGGTAGTTGGAGGAGCGGTGGTGGGTCCACTCGTTGCTTCAGGTCCAGTGGTGATGATGGCAGCTTCTTTTGGTAATGCGGCATATGAAAGGCTTCCATTGGAGGAAGAGGAACAACCAGCCGCCGGACCGGTTCCAGGAAGTGGACCCTTAGGCTCACCAGGAAGCATGGTTGGTCAACAACAGCCGCCTCCGCCGCCGCAGCAGCAACAACTATTACAAGATCCAAACGGATCTTTTGCTCAAGGATTGCCACCAAATCTTCTAAACTCAGTCCAATTGCCAGCTGAAGCCTACTGGGGCACAGGTCGTCCCTCTTATTAACCAAAAGACAAAGTTTCAGTGTTTTTCTTTCTTCTTTTTTTCCTCCTTAATTATCCTCATTTCTCCTCTCTTGTTTGTTTGACCTTTTGATCATCACCTTCATTCTTCTTCTTTTTATAAGACAGTTGGTGTTTTACTATAAATCCCAAGAATGTTCATCATCATATGGGATTCATCTGGGTTTAATTTGAAGAAGGATGTACAAATTTCATGGATTTCTCTTTGATGGGCTCTTTCTTTTCTCTTTTTTTTTTCTTCTCAATAGAATAGCCTTTTTTGAATTGTCAGTGTTACTCATTATAGTAGCTTAACCATGAAGAAGCACACCAAAATAAAAAGAAAAAAAAATGCCACCTTTTTGTTAGGGTTCCTTTATTTCTGCATAATACTTTTTTAAGTCTCAGATTCTGTTAATGATCCAATCCTTCAAATTTAAAAGCATCAAAATTTTCTAGTTTTATTAGTTTGTAGTTCACAGTCATAATAAAACAGTAGGGTTTTTTTGTCTTTTTTTCTTGTTTATCTTCCTCCACCCTAAACACAAACTAAACTACTACCACTATATTTTTATTAAGGGTTTTTAAATATGAACATAAATTAGTATATTTTATGAATATATGTATGGTTCATCTAATCTAGTGACTGTTTGAAGGTTGGTCGACGGAAAAGATGTCAAATCATGATACGAAGAAAGCAAGGTGATTGGGAGGTTATGGGCTTAGGGTTTGCTGCCATTCCATTCCACTATGATTTATTTATTTTTCCCTAACTTGCTAGGGTTCATTATAGAATCTAAGATAAACATCGGATACTGGGCTATCAGTGCACAGCTCTTAATAATACCAAAAAAAAAAAAAAAAAACTCATTTTCGATGCAACCATCACCATAGACAAACTGATCTCAAGCGTTAAAGTTTTTTATTTTTCTTTTTTTGCCTTATCTCTCTCTCTCTCTTCTTCTCTGAAAAAATAACTGTCATTCACTGCCCTCCATGTACAAGTAAAAAGAGTTTTGTGTGTGATGTGAACCAGTGAGAACGGAAGGTAAGTTGAAGTTATCAACCAATATTATACATAAACAATATTTAATAAGGGGTTTGTGTTAAATATTATTAAATCTATCTTCACCGTAAAAGTGGCATCATCTACTCTGGCGCTGATCTACTTTATTATGAATATATAATTTTAAAAATTTTATCATTTTTATGAATAGGAGATACATTCATTATCACCTCACTATGTCCCGCTTCATTTTAAATTTTACTAATTATCTCAACTAAATATTTAAATATAATTCTTCAAATAAAATATTTAACATACAATATATGGTATTTTGTTATTAAATTTTTACTTTTTTAATAATTTATATAGACAAAGATAAAATAATAATTTTATATAGTGGAATGGAGCGGGATGGGACAAGCAATTGTTATAACTTCTCCATACCCACTATTCAACAGAAAAAAAATTCACTCAACCTGCTTGCATCTACTTTTTAAAAAAAATAAAAAATCACTTCATTCAAAGTGGATCAATTCAAAATCTATCAAACAGTTGGAATTTTGTGATCCCAATTCCCCTATTTGTAATATATATACATATATTTTTAGTTCCCATTTCTTCTAATTAATGATCACAGTTTTTCTTCGTAGGCCATCTTCAGTTACATGTATATTTGATTTATATCATTAGCTTTTCTTAATTTTAATTCCTTTCCTTCTTTTTTTTTTTTAAGATTTTTAATTCCTTTCCTCTTCCTTAATTAACAGTCCTTGTATGTGCATATATTGTACTTTTTTGCTTAACTATAAAATTAGCCTCTAAACTATACTTTCTTTTTTTCATTTAAATAGCCTCTAAACTATACTTTCTTTTTTTCATTTAAATAGATTTTTTTTCATTAAAATGATATTTATATTATCAATTTTGTCTCATTTAACTCAAAAAATATACGATGTCCAGTAATAATGTGATTGATATCATGTTTTAGATAAATTGAGACAAAACTGATAGTTTCCGAAAATACATTTAAGTACCTAAGTGGAAAAAAATGATATAATTGGAGTCAATTTTACATTTTAAATTTTTTTCGATTTGTGATTAATATACCACTCTCTCTCAATGCAAAATTTTTTAGTTTTATTTTTTTAATGAAAATAAAATCACTAACTTAGAATTAGGGGAAGACATTGAATCCAAAATCTGTTTAAATAGTATCTCTAGTGTGATTATAAGGACCAATTACTAACATTATTTTATGGTTTTTATTTAATAGTACTTTTGTTTAATTCGGAATTAAAAAAATGGTTAGGGTAACTTTTTAAAAAAAATATATTTATTTTTATTATATTTTATAAAATATTTGTCAACACTCTGATCATGTTTGTGGAATTTAAAAACTCCACTGAGAAAAAGCGTATTGACAAGATTATTGTATCCTAGATAAACAAATCTTGTGCTTAATTTTATAGTAACATAAGATATCTTTTGTTTTTAATACGTAGGACTTTTTTGGTTAGTGTCATGTATCCGCATTCAGAGTGTTTCCTCAAAATCGAATATAACATGAATTTTGGATGCGGGGTGAGAATTTTATTAGAAAAATTGGAATGAAGAAGATGTGAACCCTAAAGCTTTCGAACAAGCTGGGGGTGGACCATATCTATGTCTAATGTCTAATGTGTTTGAGACAATGCCATTCTGCTTGCTTCTTCATCATTAACATCCATATTAACTACAATTCAATCATTATATATCAGATTCCATTGTTTTTGGCTTTCATGAAACCACTTATTATCTGTATCTAATGAAGTAATCTTGTATATTTAAATCAATGTATTAAATATTAATAAATAAAAAGTTAATTTCTTATTCATTTTAACACCTTGGAAGAATAAATTACAATTGAAAATGAATCAACTATTGTCATATTATTAATTTTTTTTAACATCTAATATATTTATTTTATTTTTTTCCTTTTAAAAGAATACTTGGAAAAATGAGAGCTTGACATCCGACTCCTTTAGGTAGGGATTTTGGAGTTTTGGATGATTAGTTGAGTCTTATTACCCACATACGCTTTTTTTTTTGGTAGAATGACGGAAATTTGAAGACATTGGAAAATCTTTTTCCTCAGTTAAGTTCCTTATAAGAATGTTTCCTTTTTTATTCATATTTATTAAGCTTTCATTTTTAATAATAGTTTCTATACACATTTTATTTTAATATTTTTAAGAATAACTATAATATATAAAAATAAATAAATTTTCATTCAATTCCATCTAACAAATCAAATAAAAAATGATTTTTTTAAAAGAAACATTTTATCTGAGAAAATAACCTAAATAAAACACATAAAAAAATGCCATCAATATCTTCCATGTCTATGCATAGATAAATTAAATTAAGCTTGAATCATAAAAATTGAAAATGTATCCAAATAACATTTTTTATCAATAAAAAAATTGTCATGCAAACATAATTGAAACAGTAGTATAAAAATAAGTCAAATTCATATAATAAAGTCACCCTCTTTCTGAAACATAAACTTGCCACATTTGGTAGTAATATTGTTTTTTATGGTGTTACTAGCACTAGTTCCTATCATCAACTCTTTCAATTAACTCAAAATCAGGATCAACACCCATTAAATAATTATGCAATATATGGATGGATTGGATAAAATGGTTCTGTCATTCCTGTGTTATGATAAAATGTTTCTTTTAACTTCTTAATGAAGAGTGAAGATGGTTGAATAGTTCTCCAACATTTTCAGGACCGTGAGCAAAAAACTTCTACCTCTAAATGGTGCAATAAGTCCACTTCTTAGCATAAAACTTACATCCACTAGAAATATTTACCTATCCAAACCAAAATTAACTAAATAATAAATTTAAATAATTTATTTGAAATTAATTTTACCTTAGGAATGACAAGTTTATCTTCCCTAATTAAAGCGTCTTTAATGACTATTGAATTTGAAGTTGTTCCATCCCATCCAGCTAAAACATATGTGAATTTCATGTCAAATCCACGTGCAGTTAATACATTTTGTGCTGGATCAATACCTTGGAGCATATCTTTTGAAGGAATTTTAACACAAATATGTTTACCATCAATCCTACCACCACAATCCTGAAATTATAAAGTCATAAATGAATTTTATTTATAGTGAGTGTTTACTTAAAAATTACAAAATTTGAAATATAATTTACCTTAAATATGAGTAAAATTTGTTGCTATTCAGTATTGCATGTGCGATTTCAGAACCATTTGGTTGTTTCAAGAAATTATTTTCTAAGCTAACAATAGCTCTTAACACAACATGAAATTGTCGGCTTATGGTCTCATGAGATCTATGAAACCATAAATTAATTGGACAAGTTCGCTCATTGTGTCCTACCATATAGAGAAATTTCACAACATGTGAATTATAGGATCCGAATATAAAATGTCACGTTCAAATGCCAAAATAACCTATTTTACTATTTCATTTTATTAAAATGGTAGTGTAGTGGTAAAATTGTTTTAAAAAAAAAATTTCGCAACATTTCTTCTTATTTTACGTAAAAAAAAACTGCAAAATTTAGATTTCACAATATTTATCCGTATTCAAATCATTTCCCAAATCAAATCCTAACACTTCGATATTTCGAAACATACCGCAAACTAAGCATATCACATTAAAACCATTTAATTAACTAATAATATGTAACATCCTTAAAAAAAAAAAAAGAATTGGAGCATGATTAATGGGAGCCATGGCAAAAGCATGAAAATTTCATAAACAAACAAAATTTGAGATAAGCATGGGTTGATTTTTAATTTGTAAAAATCCTTCAAAAGAATGTGCATAGAGGGAGTGGCTATTAAGGTGAAAAGATGACTAATAAAAAGTTACCTTTTGATATAATTAGTGGTAATGTTGACTCACAACTAATTAAATTTCCTCATGAATATGCATATTTCTTGTCATGGTGGGGTAAACATATATTTTGTGATAAGGGGTATGAGGTGGATGGCATGAGAGATGAATTAAATTCTTTAAAATTAGGTATATTGGATGAACATTCAGCCCTTCAATTTTGTTTGTAAATGAAGAAGCAAAAACCTCTTAGCCATATCTCTTCTCCTTTCTTGTGTATTGGACATTTCTTCCTTTGGTTGAATCTGTGCTCTAGTAGTTTGGCTGAATAACACATCCTTGCCAACTAATCTTTAGCCTTAAGTCAAATCGGTGGAAGTCGGATATATCATAGTTAAGTTGCTCTTCTCTATTCGTTGACCTTTGGAAGTAGTGGTGTCGGCGATCAAGAAGGTTTAGTCCTTACCGTAATCAGGTGTGTAATCCCTTACTTTCTGAATACATGTTTGAAATGAGGTGTGTAATCTCATACCTCTCTAAATGTTTGCATGAAATGTTCTGTGATTCGGTCGAAAGACTGAAAAGCCGCAAACCAGCATCTGTGGCCACTCGGGCGTACGTACGTTCAAAGTGGTAACCATATTTTGTAACAAAACAGTTTTGGTTAACAGCAGTGACGTGATTTTGAAAAATCACCAAAAATAGTAGGAACTGAATTAGAAAGTGAAGGAGATATGTATTGAAAGATAATTGAGTAATTATGGGAAAATTAGTAATTACCCAAATTAGTAATTAAGCCTAGGTTGCGAAAATTACCATCATACCCTTAGAGGGTAAATTACCGAATTATAAAAACGCCCTTATGGGCCGAATTACGAAAATGCCCCTAATGGGCTGAATTATGAAATGCCCCTATGGACCGAATTACGAAAATACCCTTAATGGGCCAATTTGATAAATTGCTATATGGGTCAATTTGGTAAATTGCTATATGGGCCAACTTGATAATTTGCTTAATGGGCCAATTTGATAAATTGCTATATGGGCCAATTTGATAATTTGCTATATGGGCCAAATGTCTTATTTGATAAATGGGACATATTGATATGTGATAAATGGGCCAAAACTGCTAGATCGTTAAATGAGCTAAATTGCTATTTTGACTAACGGGCCAAATTAATACTTGTGATATGGGCTTTTTGTTGAAATTTACCTTATGAATATATTGTTATGCATTATATATATATATACATGACTGCATGGGTTGGGATAATTGACGAAGAGAAGAAAGGCCTGTTGCCAAAAAAAAAAAAATCTAGTTCGGTGGCTCTGCCACAAATATTTTAAATGGCTCAATGCCTCTAGTTCGGTGACTCTGTCACAATCTAGTTCGGTGGATCTGCCACAAATATTTTAAATGGCTTAATGCCTCTAGTTCGGTGACTCTGTCACAATCTAGTTCGGTGGCCATGCCACAAATATTTTAAATGGCTTAATGCCTGCAATTGATGTGTTGGCGGGGTGGGTTGACTTGATCCCCACAGGTGTGATGGCTGGTACGGGTGGTGTGTAGCGGATGGAAATTAGGCTTGGTTGGGAATTGCATATTCCATGCATTCTTATATTTGATTTATATAATGTACATTTGTAAATGGGCTCAAGCCCAAATATATGTTTATATGGTTATGGCCTAGTGGACACGGTAAGTGGGTTACACACTGAGTTCTAAGTAGAGCTGTACATGGGCCGGGCTACCCGGCCCGGCCCGAAGGCCCACCCGAAAAACGGGAGGGTTCGGGTAAAAATATAGGCCCGAAAAATGGGCTTGGGTAAAAAAATAGGCCCGTTTAAAAAACGGGCCGGGCTTCGGGTATGAGTTTTTGGGCCCGGGCCCAGCCCGGCCCGGCCCGAAAATGTTAATATTATTTTTAATTTTTTTATTAATAAAATTTTAGCCTTCCTCCCCTTTTTTCACGTGACTTTTTCTTCTCGTCTTACTCTCCTTTTTTCCCTTTCTAAAATCAAAATCCCTAACCTTCCTCTTCAGTCTTCATCTTTCTCCCTCCACCCAATCTTTGTTTTGCCGTGTTTTCAAGAGTTGGCAACTTTGGTTGTAAGGTAAATTTTAGTCCTACAGCTTTTACTAAATTAAAATTTCTGGTTTGTCTTCATAATTATACTTGTTAATTGTAGTTTATTGCCATAAAAATTTCCAGAGATTTTGCTTTATTTGCTGAAATGGACTGTATTTTAATTTTACTAGCTATTTGTTAGTTAGCTAAAAGGGAAGATCTGTTTGATTATATGAAAGGCTGAAATCCCTTTTCTTCTTTTAGTAAAATGTGTAATTGATTCTGCTTGTTGCATACTTTGCATTCGAGAATCGCGAGAAAAATCAAGAAGAAGCAAAGAGTTGTATTTATTAATAATGATACTTAAATAATGACTAATGTCTTTTCCTTAAGTCCCTCCCCGCTCTCTCTTTCTCTCTTTCAGCAATTTTTAGATATTTTTCTCTCATTGTTCCCCCCTCGTTGTATTCATTGCTTTCCTTTCTGGCCTTAAAAATGGAAAAATTGGGTTACTTGTGGAATTATGAAGAGGTTCGTCCCTTCCCTGCCCCCCCCAATTTTGTGTTATATTGCAGGAGAAAAAAGAAAGCTTTTTGATTCAATTGAATTTCAGTTGGCTATATTTTGATTTTGATTGAACCTTTTTTTTTTTTCAAATTCTCCGTGTCTATAGATGCTGAATCGAAAACTTGATTATGTTTAATTTTAAAGTTCAAATCGCTACTCTTTCATCTATCCTTAAACCGGAACATCTAGGCTCTAGGATTTGAATAGCAAACTTTACATCATTTGTTACTGAGTTTGAATTAATTAAGTTAAACTCTAAGTTCATTGTAAATTTGTTGGTTTAATGATATGATCGTATCATATCATTCCATCACTGCAATTGTTAATCGTGTGTTAGATAAATTGGATCTCACTTGTTAAAAAAATAGTTCTATTAAATTTTATTGGTAGTGTTTTTGTAACACCTTAGAATCAAGTTATGCATAAGATGAACACATTCGTGTTTACAAGTTGATATATATACTTTAAATATGTTTCACGTGAGATCCGTATTGACATTCGTGTTTACAATACTGATTATTTGATAACTCAATTTAAAATAATTTAAAATAAAATAAAAAAATAATATGGGCCGGGCCGGGCCGGGCTCGGGCTTGCCAATTCCATTTCGGGCCGGTTGGACAATTTTTCAGGCCCATATTTCGGGCCGGGCCGGGCCTGGGCCTATAAAACGGGCCTAGAATTCTAGTTGGGCTCGACCCGAGTCCCGCCCGGCCCGGCCCATGTACACCTCTAGTTCTAAGTAACTCACCCCGTTTTCCTTACCCTTCTTAGGTAATAATAATTAATGGAGGCTTGGGCCGGGGATGACTTCGTGTGGAGGCCATACTACGAATGATGAGTTATAAAAACTCTGAACTTCTTTTAAGTATTTTTAATTAAGTACTATTTCAATTACGATGGAATAAGGCCTATGGTATTATTTTTATGGATTTTTGTGCGTGGATGGATTTTTATATGTTTTAATTACTTAAATGGGGTTGTTAAATTTTTATAAATGTTTTTCTTAAACTTGCGTATAAAAAAAGGATTTTTCTTAAATATCACTTACTCAATAAATTTTGTGAAAACTCTTTTATAAATTTATTTCAACCAATTATTAAAGTTTTAACCAAATATTTCTCTGAAAATGAAATTGTAAACTCTTATGTTTTAAAAAAAAATCATGGTTTTCAAATAAATCTCGATTTTTGATAAACTCCAACTTCAAAATCGTTTTGAAAAAATTGTTTTCATTAAAAGCATTTATGGCTAGACGTAAGTTTGAATTGTGTGGCATGCCAAGTCTAGTCTTAACGCATAGGCCGGGTTTGGGGTGTTACATTTAATGGTATCAGAGCTAGTTTCAAATCTCGGCTGTGGTTTGGGTTCAACAACAAATTTTGTTTAAAAACTGTTTAAATTTCTAGATTTTATGTGTTAAAGGTAGTATGGCACCACGAGCATCTGGCACCAAGTGAAGTAAGTATTTGTATATTAAATATTTATTATGGTGATATGACCATAGGAACACTCTAGAACTTCTAGTTTTAGATGTTGAAAACGGTATAGATTGAGACTATAGGAAGTGATTACAAAAACAACTTTACCTCTTATATCTCATAAAATATCGTTATTAAATGCTGAAATAGTATATTGATTCATAAAACTTGTAATCAGATTAAACCGAAATACCCAATATGAGCACTAGAGGACGTGGACGTGGACGTGGTAGACGTGGCCGTGGTAGGGGCCGAGGTGCTAGGGTGGCGTTTGAAGCGTCGGGTCTTATGCCAGAAATGGATGCACCTGTGTCACCTGGGAGTGAGACTGGATCTCATGATCATACGAGAAAGGATAATGCTTTGACTCAAGCAATGTTGCGATTCCTAGAAAGGGTCACTGGGGTTAGAACTGGTCCAGTAATTCGTGGATCAATCTCGGAACGACTTAAATCAAGTGGTGCCGAGGTTTTTAGAGGTGTTTCTAGTGTAGCTCCGAATGTTGCGGAATATTGGCTCGAGGCTGTAGAGTGGATCATGGATGATTTGGAGTGCACCACCGAGCAGAAACTAAGAGGCGCTGTGTCCTTGTTGAGGGACGAGGCATATCAATGGTGGCTCACTATTCGAGAAGGCACTCAGGCTGAACTTGTTACTTGGGATTTCTTCAAGACTGAATTCCAAGGAAAGTACGTCGGGACAAGTTATGTAGATGCCCGGAGGAAGGAATTCCTAAATTTGGTTCAAGGAAATAAGACGGTGGCAGCCTACGAGGCAGAATTTCTTCGCTTGAGCCGTTATGCTCGCACAATAGTGTCGACTGATCATGAGTGCTGTGTACGCTTTGAAGATGGGCTGAATGATGAGTTGCGGGTACTGATAGCCCCACAACAAGTACGGACTTTTGCCTCACTTGTGGAGAAAGCCAAGATAGTCGAAGAGGCTAAGAAATCAGAACGCCAGAACCGGGAAAGAGTTAGAGGCAAGAGGGATATTAAGTACACGGGCTCTACTAAAAGGTTTCAGAAGAGGCCCCGAAATGATGAGCCAGCTCAAGCTAGAGCACCTGTGACTACTAATCGGAGTCGAGATTGTACTGAATGTGGGAAGCGACATCCCGGGGAATGCTGGAGGAAAACTGGTGCCTGCTATAAATGTGGTTCCAAAGACCATCAGTATAAGAATTGCCCTCGACAAACTGATACGACTCCAGTAGCTCGTAACCCTGATGCTGAACCAGCTAGAGGCACTCAGCAGCCACCGATAGGCCGTGGACCAGGTCATGGTGGTAATGGTGTTGGACGTGGTCAAGGTGCACCGGGTCGAGGAAATAGCTTTAGAGGTAACGCGGAAGCAAGACAGCCGGGGTTGGTCTATGCGGTCAGGCGTCGGGAAAATGGCGATGCACCTGATGTGATAACTGGTACGTTCTATATCTTTGATGTACCTGTTACTGCTTTGATAGATATCGGGTCTACCCACTCGTATATTGCTAGTGCCATATCTGGAAACCTAAATATTAGATCTGAGATTTCCGATAGAGAGATGACGGTAATTAGTCCTTTAGGACAATCTGTAATCGTGAATAAATTGTATAGAGACGTGCCCTTGGAAATTTAAAGAGAAATATTCTTGGCGGACTTGATGGAATTGCCTTTCGGCGAGTTTGATCTTATTTTGGGCATGGATTGGTTGGTGAAGCATCGGGTGCAATTGGATTGTGCTGAAAAGCGAATGTTAATAAGGACTGTGAATGATGAGGAGGTAGTAATGATAGGCGAGCGAAAGAACTTTTTGGCAAATGTGGTATCTGCTTTAAAGGCAGAAAAGTTGATGCGAAAAGGGTATGAAGCGTTCCTAGCCTTCATTAGTACTTTGGATGCCAAGGAATTATCAGTAGAAGATGTGAAAATGGTGAAGGAATTTCCAGATGTCTTTCCCGAAGAACTTCCGGGTCTACCCCCAGATCGGGAAGTAGAGTTTGGTATTAAACTTTTGCCCGGAACGGCTCCAGTGTCCACTGCTCCTTATAGAATGGCGCCTAAAGAGTTAGCGGAGCTTAAGGCTCAAATTCAGGAATTATTGGATCGAGGATTTATTCCACCGAGTGTGTCTCCGTGGGGAGCACCGGTCTTGTTCGTCAAGAAGAAGGATGGGTCGATGCGTATGTGTATTGATTATAGACAGTTAAATAAATTGACGATCAAGAACAGGTATCCATTGCCGAGAATTGATGACTTATTTGATCAGTTGAGAGGAGCTTCAGTTTTCTCCAAGATTGATTTGAGATCGGGTTATCGTCAACTCAAGGTAAAAGAGGCAGGCATTCATAAGACGGCATTCCGAACTCGTTATGGACATTATGAGTTTTTAGTGATGCCGTTTGGCTTGACCAATGCACCAGCTGCATTTATGGACATGATGAACCGAGTCTTTCAACCCTATTTAGACCAGTTCGTGGTAGTGTTCATAGATGACATCTTGGTATATTCGAAGAATGAGGAAGAACGTGACTCACATTTGCGCATAATATTGCAAATATTGTGAGACAATCAACTTTATGCCAAATTCAGTAAGTGTGAATTTTGGCTGAAGGAAGTAACTTTCTTGGGTCATGTGGTGTCAGCCGAAGGAATAAGAGTTGATCCTCGGAAGGTAGAGGCTGTGTTAGATTGGAAACCACTGAAGTCAGTGGCTGAGATTCAGAGTTTCTTGGGATTGGCTGGTTACTATAGACGCTTTGTTGAGGGGTTTTCATTGATTGCTGCACCCCTAACTAAGTTGTTGCGAAAAGGAGTACCGTATGTGTGGACTGATAAACAACAAGAAAGTTTCGAGAAACTGAAGAAGATTTTGATAGAAGCGCCAGTATTGATTCAACCTGAGGCTGGAAAAGAGTTTACCATTTACTGTGATGCGTCACAGATGGGTTTAGGATGTGTGTTGATGCAAAGTGGGAAAGTGGTGGCGTATGTTTCTCGTCAGTTGAGGCCGCATGAAGTCAACTATCCTACTCATGACTTGGAGTTGGCTGCGGTGGTGTTTGCTTTAAAGATTTGGAGGCACTATCTCTACGGTGAGAAGTCGATCATTTATACGGACCATAAGAGTCTTGAGTACCTCCTTACCCAAAAGGAGTTGAACTTGAGACAACGAAGATGGGTGGAGTTGTTAAAGGATTATGACTTCTCAATCGAGTACCATCCTGGAAAGGCTAACGTGGTGGCATACGCGTTGAGTCGTAAGGTAGTATCAGAGTTGAGAGCAATGTTTGCTCATCTCAGTTTGTTTGAGGATGACAGTATGCTAGCGGAACTTCAGGTGAAGCCTCTGTGGTTGGAGCAAATCAAGGAAAAGCAGCTATCAGATGAAAAGTTGGGTCCTTTAATGCAGCAAGTTGAAAGTGGTATAATAGGGGATTTTGGATTGAACAAGGATGGCGTGCTATGTTTTCGTGGAAGAGTTTGTATGCCCATGAATTCAGATTTGAGACAAATGATTCTACGGGAGGCGCATAGTAGTCCTTATGCTATGCACCCCAGAGGAAGTAAGATGTATCGGGATCTTCGTGAGCAGTATTGGTGGCCAGGGTTGAAACGGAAGGTTACTGAATTTGTGGGGAAATGCTTGACTTGTCAACAAGTGAAGGCGGAACATCAATTGCCATCGGGGTTATTACAACCGGTAAAGATTCCTCTATGGAAATGGGAACGGATAACGATGGATTTTGTTAGTGGGTTACCCTTAACACCTACTAAGAAAGATTCTGTTTTGGTGGTAGTTGATCGATTAACGAAGACTGCTCATTTTCTACCAGTTCGTACAGATTACTCGCTGTAGAAATTGGCTAAGCTGTATGTATCTGAGATCGTGAGGTTGCATGGGGTACCAATGTCTATTATATCGGACAGGGATCCCAGGTTTACATCACGGTTTTGGAAAGCTTTACATAAGGCTTTGGGAACAAAGTTAAACTTTAGTACGGCTTTTCATCCTCAATTAGATGGTCAGTCAGAAAGAGTAATTCAGATTTTGGAAGACATGTTACGTGGTTGTGTAATCGACTTCAGAGGTAGTTGGGAGGATTTCCTACCGTTGGCAGAGTTCGCGTATAATAACAGTTACCAATCCAGTATCCAAATGGCGCCTTATGAAGCTTTATATGGTCGTAGGTGTCGTACCCCTACTTGTTGGACTGAATTGGGGGAAAGACAGTTGTTGGGTCCTGAGTTGATATCTGAGACAGAAGAAAAGGTGAAGGTGATTCGAGCGCGGTTAAAGGAAGCTTCGGATCGACAAAAGTCGTATGCGGATCTGAAGCGTAAGGATATTAAGTTTGCGGTGGGAGATCAAGTCTTTCTGAAAGTCTCACCTTGGAAGAAGATTTTCAGATTTGGAAGGAAGGGCAAGTTGAGCCCTAGGTTCATTGGACCGTACCGTGTGTTGAAGCGTGTAGGACCAGTGGCATATCAGCTTGAGTTACCTCCGGAATTATTACAGATACATAATGTATTCCATGTCTCAATGTTAAGACGTTACCGTTCGGATCCATATCACATAGTGCCGGTGGAAGAAATTAAAGTAAGACCTAATTTATCTTTTGAAGAAGAACCAGTTCAGATCTTGGACCGAGACATTAAAGTATTGAGAAGGAAGACAGTTCCGTTGGTTAAAGTTTTGTGGCGGAATCACGGTTTCGAGGAAGCCACGTGGGAGCCAGAGGATGTGATGCGACAGCAATACCCTCACCTCTTTTGATCAGATAAATTTCGAGGACGAAATTTTCTTTAAGGGGGTAGAACTGTAACATCCTAAAAAAAAAAGAATTGGAGCATGATTAATGGGAGTCATGGCAAAAGCATGAAAATTTCATAAACAAACAAAATTTGAGATAAGCATGGGTTGATTTTTAATTTGTAAAAATCCTTCACAAGAATGTGCATAGAGGGAGTGGCTATTAAGGTGAAAAGATGACTAATAAAAAGTTACCTTTTGATATAATTAATGGTAATGTTGACTCACCACTAATTAAATTTCCTCATGAATATGCATATTTCTTGTCATGGTGGGGTAAACATATATTTTGTGATAAGGGGTATGAGGTGGATGGCATGAGAGATGAATTAAATTCTTTAAAATTAGGTATATTGGATGAACATTCAGCCCTTCAATTTTGTTTGTAAATGAAGAAGCAAAAACCTCTTAGCCATATCTCTTCTCCTTTCTTGTGTATTGGACATTTCTTCCTTTGGTTGAATCTGTGCTCTAGTAGTTTGGCTGAATAACACATCCTTGCCAACTAATCTTTAGCCTTAAGTCAAATCGGTGGAAGTCGGATATATCATAGTTAAGTTGCTCTTCTCTATTCGTTGACCTTTGGAAGTAGTGGTGTCGACGATCAAGAAGGTTTAGTCCTTACCGTAATCAGGTGTGTAATCCCTTACTTTTCGAATACATGTTTGAAATGGGGTGTGTAATCTCATACCTCTCTAAATGTTTGCATGAAATGTTCTGTGATTCGATCGAAAGACTGAAAAGCCGCAAACCAGACAAAACAGTTTTGGTTAACAGCAGTGACGTGATTTTGAAAAATCACCGAAAATAGAAGGAATTAAATTAGAAAGTGAAGGAGATATGGATTGAAAGATAATTGAGTCTATTTTTTTATAAAAGAAACGGAGCAAGAAAAAGATTAGTATATTTTGAGATTTTTAGATTTCTGTGAGACTGGTTTCGAGTGATTTTGAGATCCCCTGTTCTGACTTTTAAAACTCACTATAAATTGTAGAAAAATAATTACAGGACATGGTTTATATTATTAGAATCCTTAGTGAGTCTATTTTTATTTGGATCAAACGAAACCAGTATTTGAGTTCTGTACAATAAGATATCTGAGATTTTGTGAAGAGAGGGTAGAACTGTCAAACAGTGAAACAAGGGATAATTTGAAGAATAAACTGTACTAATTGGCTAAGCCAAAAATTCTGAAAATATTACAGTAAGAAGTTATATGAGTCTAGTTTCAGGGAAAATTTACGGATCTAAATTTTGAGTTTCCCAACTCAAGTTATAGTCAGTTTAGTCAGTACGACGCAGATGGACAGTTTTGATTTTTATGCCCCAAATTAGTAATTAAGCCTAGGTTGCGAAAATTACCATCATACCCTTAGAGGGTAAATTACCGAATTATAAAAACGCCCTTATGGGCCGAATTACGAAAATGCCCCTAATGGGCTGAATTATGAAATGTCCCTATGGACCGAATTACGAAAATACCCTTAATGGGCCAATTTGATAAATTGCTATATGGGTCAATTTGGTAAATTGCTATATGGGCCAACTTGATAATTTGCTTAATGGGCCAATTTGATAAATTGCTATATGGGCCAATTTGATAATTTGCTATATGGGCCAAATGTCTTATTTGATAAATGGGACATATTGATATGTGATAAATGGGCCAAAACTGCTAGATCGTTAAATGAGCTAAATTGCTATTTTGACTAACGGGCCAAATTAATACTTGTGATATGGGCTTTTTGTTGAAATTTACCTTATGAATATATTGTTATGCATTATATATATATATATATATATATATATATATATACATGACTGCATGGGTTAGGATAATTGACGAAGAGAAGAAAGGCCTGTTGCCAAAAAAAAAAAATCTAGTTCGGTGGCTCTGCCACAAATATTTTAAATGGCTCAATGCCTCTAGTTCGGTGACTCTGTCACAATCTAGTTCGGTGGATCTGCCACAAATATTTTAAATGGCTCAACGCCTCTAGTTCGGTGACTCTGTCACAATCTAGTTCGATGGCCATGCCACAAATATTTTAAATGGCTTAATGCCTGCAATTGGTGTGTTGGCGGGGTGGGTTGACTTGATCCCCACAGGTGTGATGGCTGGTACGGGTGGTGTGTCGCGGATGAAAATTAGGCTTGGTTGGGAATTGCATATTCCATGCATTCTTATATTTGATTTATATAATGTACATTTGTAAATGGGCTCAAGCCCAAATATATGTTTATATGGTTATGGCCCAGTGGACACGGTAAGTGGGTTACACACTGAGTTCTAAGTAACTCACCCCGTTTTCCTTACCCTTCTCAGGTAATAATAATTAATGGAGGCTTGGGCCGGGGATGACTTCGTGTGGAGGCCATACTACGAATGATGAGTTATAAAAACTCTGAACTTCTTTTAAGTATTTTTAATTAAGTACTATTTCAATTACGATGGAATAAGGCCTCTGGTATTATTTTTATGGATTTTTGTGCGTGGATGGATTTTTATATGTTTTAATTACTTAAATGGGGTTGTTAAATTTTTATAAATGTTTTTCTTAAACTTGCGTATAAAAAAAGGATTTTTCTTAAATATCACTTACTCAATAAATTTTGTGAAAACTCTTTTATAAATTTATTTCAACCAATTATTAAAGTTTTAACCAAATATTTCTCTGAAAATGAAATTGTAAACTCTTATGTTTTAAAAAAAAATCATGGTTTTCAAATAAATCTCGATTTTTGATAAACTCCAACTTCAAAATCGTTTTGAAAAAATTGTTTTCATTAAAAGCATTTATGGCTAGACGTAAGTTTGAATTGTGTGGCATGCCAAGTCTAGTCTTAATGCATAGGCCGGGTTTGGGGTGTTACATAATATTATAATTATAACAACCAAAAGTTAATTTTTTTTTTATGTCACAAATACATATCTATAGCCAAATAACTTTACTAAAAACCAAGTACATGCCAACTTGAAACAAAACAAAATATACGAACTTTGTTGAGTTTAGGATTTATCGGTTGGATGCTGACAACTTTGAGTACAAAATCTCAAAATAAACCTAGCCTACATATGAAAACAAGACCATTCGGTGAGTGTTAATTTTAAATGGTATTACTATAACTTACTCAATATAGCGTGAAATTTAAATAATTGGACTCAGATGATTTGTTTATTCCTTAGACCAATTCAAGTATGTTTCATATCAAAGTTTATCCAATACATTAATATACACATGTATCCTAAACAAACCATGTAACATCCCGTTTTCAATGATGTCGAAAACACTGATTTCGGGACCATAATTTCGACGAATGAGTCATTATTTTTATTATTATTTTAATATCTTTGGGATTATATTAAGGTCGTATCAAAATTACGTTAAGAAATTTTGATGTTTAAAGGGTTAATTAGGTGAAAAGGACTAAATCATAAAAAAGTGTAAAAATTGAGTTCTATTAGTTAAAGGTGCCCAATGGTTATGAAATCTTAAACTAAGGGACTTGAAAGGTAAATATACCATTTAAAGCGTTAGTGGATGTGCATGGGTAAGGTTTTATTGAAATTTTGATAGTTTTTAAAGGTTAAAATAGTAATTTGGTAAATAAAGCTATAATAACTAAAGGAATTATGCTCATCTTCTTCCTCATTTCATTTTACCACCGAAAATAACCATTGACATAGGGTTTGAGCATTCGGCTAGGCTTCCATCTTGCATATCAAGATAAACCACAATCGAACTTAAATCGAGGAAAAACTAAAGCTTCAGATTAGTTCGACTTTACTTTTACGCCCTTGATTATTGAGGTAAGTTCGTATGAACTGTAATCATTTTAATGTTATCTAAATTGAATGTTATCATGTTGATTTAATATAAATAAACTTATATATAAATGTATTTATACTATGATGGATTGATAGATATCAAGCGTCGGTTGAACCTTAAAAATTCTTAGGATACAAATGACATGTCATTAGGAATTTCATGTTTCGGGTGCTAGTCTTGAATGTCCTGCCGATGGTTGAGGTCCTGCATTTGTTGCGGATTCTCCATAGCTAGTGTGAGCAACATTGTGTAGCTTACGTTCCGACCCACAGCTCATGTGAGCAGACCCATTTTACAGCTTGTGTGAGCATTGATGAAAATGAAAGGTTACGGTTATATGTAAAGGCACACTATGTGTGAGCTTTCCTGAGTATCCGATGTAATTCTAGATGGTTCAACAAGTAAGGAAATGAAATGAAATGGTAAGTATGCAAATGGAATAAATCATGAAATTATGGAAAAGTTGAGGAGTTAAATGTATGCACATACATGGAAATCTACTTATTTATGGTTGAATTCATTTGTTTATGGACAAGTATATTAACTTGTGAATTGATGATGTTTGTATAGGCTTATGCAAAGCTTATGGTTTTGGTTGATATTATGTTTATGCTATAAATTATGCAAATGAAATGGTTAGTTGTGTTTAAGTTTATACGAGCTTACTAAGCATTCGTTGCTTACATAGTTATTTTCCTTTGTCTTATAGATTATTGGAAGCTTGATCGGTTGCAAGCTCGTCGGAGGCCTATCACACTATCCAGCAATCTTTTTGGCAGTTTTTGTATATTTTGGCCAAGGTTAATAATGGCATGTATAGAATCTATGTATTGTATCTTTTGGTATGTTTAAGCTTTTGAGGTTATGTCGGTTTAGTGCATTTCAATGCTTACCAAGATATTTCATTTTGTTCACTTTCATGTGCTTGTGTATAAGTCTCCTTTTTGGTATGTTTATGAAAGCTTGAAAATGGTCAATTGAGATATGTTTTAGTACTTATGGGAACTAGGACTTTATGCATGAAATGAGGTAATGTTAACTTGTTTTGATAAATGATGTTTTGATGCAATTGTGGTGCCTTTAAATGGCATATTGTTTAGATGATTTAAGATGTTTGAAATGGCATGTTTATGTGTATTTGAATGGTGTTTAAGTCCCTTGAAAGTGTGCACAAATGAATAGGTTAGTTATGCTTGAATTGGTTATGAAATGGCTTGATTTTAGGTAAATTTTGGGTTCATATGGCCTGGGACACGGGCTGTCACACGGCTGTGTGTCATTTGAGATTTCTTAGTATATCAAGTTAGTGAGTTACATGACCTAGCACATCGCCTAGCATACGAGCGTGTGTGGCAACTCAGAGAGTTACACGGCCTAGCGGTACACGAGCGTGTGTGGCAACTCAGTGAATTACATGGGTGAGGACACGGGCTGGGACACGACCGTGTGCCCTTTGTTTGAATGTTACACGGCCTAAGGCTATGTCACATGGCCTGGTCACACGGTCGTGTGACCCCTATTTTTCAAATTTTGTAACTTTTTCTTAAACCTTCTGTTTTGTTTCAAATTAGTCTTGAATTGCCTCAAAGCTATTTTTAGGGCCTCGAAGACTCGATTTAGGGACGAAATGCTTATGTTTGATATGTTATTGAATATAACTTATTTATTTAATTTTATATTGATAAATGTTTCCCGATTATACGATAATGCTCCGTAACCCTAATTAGGCGACAGAGACGGATTAGGAGTGTTACAAACCAAATGTGATATTGTAACTGACCAATCTATTTTAACGAACTTATTAACACTTTATGCTAATGATGTATGCAACCTTATTCGATTTTGTCTCATTTTTTTCATATTGCATTACATTACCAATTTGAATCAAACCATTCTTCCTATTCACTATTGATGTTCGCTAATACATAGCTCGGATTTGAAGTAATTTACGGAAACTATTAATACTATAATTCAACACCCAGTGCCTCAACAATACGTCCCGAACTAAACAAATTACTCCCAGCGCTCATCGGTTAATCCAAAGCAATAATCGTGCCCAGCACTCATCAATACATCCGATGGTTAGTGTGCCCAACGCTCATCAACTTATAGTGGAAGTAATTTCGGTACATCTGACGTAAACAATTCGCGCCTAGCAATTACTACAACAATCCATAGTCTAATTTCATTCTTACTTCAGTTTCCATTCTATTGATCTCAATAACAAATCTTCCGTTGAATGTCATTTCATATAAAACATTGCATGATTCGTCTCATGTTCAAGCTAAATGCCCAACTTTACTAAATTATACTATTTCAATTTTTTATATAATTAACTCTCTATCACAATAATCAATCTCAATATTGTATTTCTAGTTAGCCACTCATGTGTAATTTCCTTCATTTTACAAACTTACCTAACAATGAAATTAAAAGGAAAAATAAATAATAAGTTGAGTTGTGGTGATACTTACAAGGAATTTTAAACTATTCATCGGTGACTTTAGCTTTTTCCTTTACTTTTGAAGAAATCGGATCGTCAGTAGCTACGAATTAACATAAACAGATAACACCATCAATAATTTACCCAATTCATAGTCAATTATTAACTCAAATAAACTTTACATTTCATTTAATTTAAATTCTTAAAACCGAAACAAGCATAACTCTCCATTCTACGCTTCAATTTATAATCCGACTTCATTTCCTTTTATTTTAAACCCTTTTTTATTGATTTCTAACAAAATCTCATAACAACTTTACTTCATATGCACTTTATTTTCTCATTTGAGAAATCTAATATCTAACTTCAAAATGTAGTCCTTTTTCATGTATACATTAAAAATCTATCAATTTAACATAAAAAACATAAAAAAATCATTAATGGTAACTTTCTAAAACCTTAACAATTTTATAAATTAATACACAAATTGGTTAAATTATGATTCCTCAATCTAATAAACATAAAATTTATAAGAAAAGTAATAAATTACATTCACCAACTTGTGGGTTAAAGCTTGAAAACCTTAAGCAAATTTCCTCCATTTCTTTTCTCTCTTTTTTGTCGTGCGTGGAAGGATAGAGAAGACATCTTCTCTCTCCTTCCACTTAAATCATTTCACTTTATTATTATTTTTATAATAAATAATAATATCATAATAACCCCTTTTTTTAAGCCACAAATTTGGCATGTTTTATTGCCATATTAAATTTTTGGTTTATTAATAATTTTAGTCCCTTTAACTATTTTCAAATTAAAATTTATAGTGATCTAACTTTATAATTTAATCCTTGGACTAGATTAAATACTCAAATCAACTAAATTACTTATCCTCAATTCAATTCATTTATAACATAACTCCGTAGATAATTTTATTAATTATTTACAGACTCGATTCATTAAAATGAACTGTATCAAGTTGTTACATAATTTGTTTCTCAGTCGAGGAATTTCTAGTGTCTTTGAGACGCTTAGATACTCGAAGCATGTGACATAAGCTAAAAAATGCACTTGGTCCTATATATACAACATTTCTATAATGTTAGATCATTACTTAGCTTGTGCATTAGATCATGGCGAACTTGGTCTCTTTCCCCACTATCTTAGATAGTTACATTGTTGGCATGGCCTAAATGATAATACATATTCATTAAACACACTGTTTGAATGATATGACAAAGAAGATTAATAGTTGCAATGCGTTGTCTTTGTGTCCAAATATGTAATTCTTTCAAAGCATATTCGTTAGTTTTATCTACCGATTCAAAATCATTATCCATATTCATTCTTGAACTTCCGTCCCAATTAATTTTTCTATTCATCTCCTAAAAACAATAATTAATGGTAAAAAACTCATATTCATTGATGTATTTAAAAGTAAACCAAATGAAGCCTATTCAGCTTGTAAATAACCTCATGAAAGACACATCAAAGACCTACTATATGGATAATAGAACAGAAAGAGACGAAAGAAACCCAAGCTATTCAGAACTTCAAAGAGTAAATCCACCAACCACTATCATCTTTGAAAAGTCAAGACTTATTATTATACTTGAGCTAAAAAAAAAAGAAATAAACAAGCCCAATATCCCCCATTAGTGACATGTATTTTATAAAGATCAAGATCAGTAAAAAAGACTGTTATACAACTAGTCTATAATAGGATTCTAAAGAAGCAAACACTAACATAAGCAACCATAAAAGATTGCTTGCAATCCCATTCTAGTTATCCATAGCGGCTAAAAGCAATGGCTTAGCAAGATGAACCAATTCTAGTTAATGGATTTCTTTCACTTGTACTGCGATACACATAGTGACGAGTAAGCCGATAAAATATAAAAATTTCAAATCTTATATTTTAGAAAATTTTAAAATTTTAAAAAAATCTAAAAATATATAAAAAAATAAAATTTTAAAAATTTTCTAAAATAATAATTTTGGGTCCTAAATAAGTTAATTAATGATTCAAGTTTATCATATTAAAGTATCTTATTTTTTAAAATTATTTTGATTTGAAAAAGTTTTCAAATTTATGTGCTTTAACGTTAAATTAGTTAGAAGTAAGCAAAACTTGATTCGATTCAAAAAAAATTGAAAAAAAAATTGAATTTCAAGTTAATTGAATCGAGTTATTTGAGTTAACTTGAATAAGTAATTCAAGTTTTGAGTTCGAGTCGAGTTTAATTTTATAATTTGAATAGCGAATTGGTGTAAATACTTTTTTGGTCCCTACCAATTTTTAAAATGGGCAAATTGGTCTCTCTCAACAAAAATTATAAAAAAAAAGATCCAAAATAATTTTAATTTTTAAAATTCAAAATATTTATAAAAATTCCAAAATTTATATTTTTAGAAAATTATAAAAATTTAAAAATTCTAAAATATATATATAAAGAAAGTTAAAATTTTAAAATAATAATTTTGGAGACCTAAATAAATTAATGATTCAAGTTTATTATAGTAAAATATCTTTTTTTTTAATTATTTAGCTTAGAAAATTTTTTCAAATATATATGGTTTCAAATTTATGTGTTGTAACATGAAATTAATTATACTGTAACAAGATTTTAATTTGAAATGAAATTAGTGTGCCAACACGATGGAGCCCCACCGCATCCAAAGAGAGCTTTAATTTCAATCATCCAGTGCTCAAATTGGGCTCGTAGATCCATTTTCCCCTTCTTTTCACTGGTTCGTTCTTCTAGAAGTGGGGCCCGTTTCAGACCACTTTGGACAAGCATCCATCCATCCGTTGTGTTTTGCAAAGCCCCAAAAATGTTGTTTCATAGTCTCGGCTGTCCATGCCCACTACTTGATCTTTGATGAGCCCATTATATACACTGTCCCAACTTCACTCTTTTCTACTACTTAATTCATTATTTGACCTTTAAAGTATATTCGCTCCCTCATTTTGATACTATAACCTTTTTATTATCTAAATTGGTACTTAAAAATACACTCATTTCTCAATTTGATATTTAAAATATATTTCCATTATATTTTTTAGTTATTTTTCTGACAAATTTTATATCTAATCACAAAGCGTCATGTGTATTTTTATGTAAAAAAAAATAAATTTTTTACTAAATGTATATACACATTAATATATGTATATATATATATAAATTAATAAAAAATATAATCTAAAAAAACATATAAATTATAATTTTTTATAAAAATTAAAGTTTACAAAAAAATACAATAATTGAAAAGACATTAGTTGAAATTAATATTATTACAAAAAATGTAAAAAAAATAGTAAAAACTATTTTTGAAAAACTATAAATAATTTTTAAAATATTTTTTAGAAAATTTAAAATATATAATTATAAAATTCTGAAAATGTATTTAAATTTCAAGTTTTTTTGTGATTACTTGAAATTTAAATACTTTTTAAATTTTTACAATATTTTTTAATTTTTATATATTATTTTGACTTCTTAAAATTTATAAATATATATTTTATAATTTTATAAAAAATGTTTTTTTAAAAAATATTTTATGTATTATATTATTTTTTACATTTTAATAAATATAATATATACAATATTAAAAAAGGACACGTGACATATTTTAATAGTACCACATGCCCGGTCAATGACCGGTCAACTTCCGTCAACGATCGGTCAAAATTAAAAGTATTTTTTAATATTTAAATATTTAAAATTATAATTTCCTTTTTTTTAAATTTAAATTTAATGTTTTTATTTTAAATAAACCTAATTGCCATGTGTTTTTTTTTTGGCTAAAACATGTCATGGGGCATTTTTCTATTAGTCAAAGTTGCGTAACATATTTTTTTTAACATCAGTTACAAAAATTGACCAAAAATAGAGGAAATTGTTATTTTAGGTACTAAATTGGGACAAAAAAAAGTTAGGTATCAGAGTGGAAAAAAGGGTATACTTCAAGGGCTAGATCGTGAATTAAGCCTTCTTTTAACAGCCCTCGAGAGCTGAGTTAAAAGCTTGGGTAAACTATAAAAACAGTCACCCAACTATTAAAGTGTTTCTGGTTTGGTCATTCAAGTTTAATTTTTTTTTTTATTTTAGTCACTAATGTACAATCAAATTTCTAGTCAAAAGTTTATTTTAAAATTTAGAGTCAATTTTATTGATAACTTTGAAAGAAAAGTTATAATCTTTAGAAATTTCTCGAATACAAAGAAAATTTCTTTTGATTTTTTTATTTGATTTGAGCTTCGATCCAAAAGTTGTCTGACTTGATCTTGGATGGATGTGGATTGCTTCAAGTGTTGTGTTGACTTACTCTTGAATTGGGTTTGAACCTTCTTTCTTGAGTTGATTTGGATTGAAAGGTGGCTTTATTCATAAACAACTTTTGACTTCTTCTCCATGGTTGAATTGAATCGGAAGGTTGCTTTTCCTCAGATTAATGCGTTATTCTTTAGAATTATTTCAAGTTCTTCTACTTCTTCAAATATTTTTGTAGAGATTTTGTGCGCTTTTTGAACTTGTGTATTGGCTTGGGGTGACCTAATACCAATTACTTAAATAAAAAAAATTTCCAGTAGAATTTAATTGCTTTATTTGATTGTTCTACAATAATACTCTTTTATTTATTATTTATCTCTTATTAATTTAATTAATTAGAGATAAAATAATAATTTAATATTATCACTTAATTATTTTATTTTTAATTAGTGATAATATAAAATTTAATATTTATATTATATTAAATTAAATTAATTAGAGAAAATAATTATGACATATGAACCTTCGCCCCACATGACCAACATTGACCTCTCCCCCGAGGGTGAATTAGAGTTTCGACAGCTTCTGCACAAAACACCTCGCCATGCAAGCTCATCATCAGATGTCCGGGTATTGGAAGTTGGCATAGAGTACCCCAATAAAGATGCTTTTCTTGCTACATGGAAGTGGTATAGCTTCAAGAACGTCGTGAACTATCATGTCACAAAATCTCGTACGGAGAAATTTGAGGGAAAGTGCACAATGCGTGAAACGAGGTGCAAATGAAAAATCATGACATATTTTCAGAAGAAAACAGGCTTGTGGAGGATAAAGAAGTATTTTGGTCCACATACTTGTGTTGCAACAGGTGCGCGATGCGATCACCCGATTTCCTAACATAATGTGACCTAACCGAGCTCTTCATTTTTTCCAGTAGCGTAACTTTAACTCGTAATTTGTAGGTGAAAGTTAAGATCATCTGAGGCTAGACTTCGACATGATATTTAACATAATTCTAACTATGGTGAAAGCAAGTCCCAGGATTTTCGTCCCTATGTTGATTGCCAACATCCGTAGCCAATACGATTACACGCTATCGTATTACAAGGCATGGGTTGCAAAACAAAAGGCTATGAATAAGTTGCATCACGGCTAGAATAGGTCGTACAATGTTTTGTGGCAATGGTGTCAAGTACTTGATCGGTACTTACTTGGTTCTATAACCTATCTAAAATGCACCCATCGTACTTCGGCAATCATCTGGTCCCTAGGAAAAGAGTTTCCATCGATTCTGCCATCGCGTTTGTAATAACCCCCTCTAAAAAGGCAGATGATTAAGTTTTCTTCCTTAGCTGATTATGCCCTCACGCTAGCTCGTGGCTCAATATATGTGTCTTATCCGAAAGGGGAACCAGAATCTTGTTGCTATTGAGCGACATGGTAGCCTTTGGGATCGCAACCACCATAGGTACTGTATAAGGCATGTCGGTTCCAACTACCACTCAAAATGGCCTTCAGAAAGTGAGTAAGATCAATGCATTGACATAGGTACGTAGTTTCCACTATTTTCGTAATCATGCTAAACTATATATGGAGTATATTATTTGCATTCATGGGTATACTTTTCTCAACAGGGTATGAGCTCATCCAACATCGTTTCCATGAGATGTTGGATAACTTGTGTGCTATCAACAGCGCTGGTGCAGACTACCTCGCCAACATACCCTTCAAACAGTGGATACAATCATATGACGGAGTTCTACGGTACATGCACATGACAACGAACCTAGCCAAATGCATCAATTCAAAACTGAAGGGAACACGTCATTTGTCGATAACCTCGGTTGTTAAGGAAACATACTTTCGCTTGGATGCCTTGTTTCCAAATTGGGCAATGACATATACTGGGTAGATAGTGGGTGATCACGTTTGGTGTGAATATGTCATAAAAGAAATTAGACAAAATGTAGAGTGAGCGAACACTATGTATGTAGTGTACTAATTGCATCCAAACCTGAGATTTTGGGTCACAGAGTACGCTCTCGACCAAGACATGTCAGGGGCATCATACTATATTGACCTACCAGAAGGGATATGCGATTGTGGGATTTTCTAGGCACTTCGATTCTTATATGCACATGTAATTATCGCATGTTCTATTGTACTAATTGAGTATAACCTTATATTAACGATATGTATAGACTAGAACACATGCTTAATGTATGGAGATCTAAATTCTCACCCGTCCCAGATGAGAGTATGTGGCTGCCAGTGTCAAGTGCCCCGTTCGAATTGGCCCCGAACGTGAACATGTGTCACATCTTGAAAGGTTTTCCCACTTCCACTCAGATATACACCAATAAGGATGTTCAGAAGAGGGACAATCAATAGAGGTTATGCAGGTACTGTAGAAACCTAAGGCATACAAAGGCAACATGTTTCATATTGAGGGATTCACTAAGGCCTTAATGTTGCTAGCATTCATTTTTTTGCGATATAAAATTGATTACAATGCTTCTTTTTTTTGTACAAAATTTGTTCTTTCTTTTTTTATCGCTTTTCATTTGTATTTGTCACCAACTACTAACATTCATATAGTGGAAAAATTGTTACTTTAAGTGCTACTTCAAGTACCAAATACAATTTCTTTGGCGATTAAACTTTTACCATTTTTTATAATCTAATAATTCACTAATTCAATAAAGGTGCGTATCCAGAGTTACATATTTCATATCAAATATTATATATGGAAAATTATGTATAATTTACATTTGAACTTAACAAATAAAAATATTAGTTGCAACAAAAATATAAAAAAAATTGATCTTTTTTTTATTAATGTCATTTATATTTACATCACAAAAAGTAAATGAAAAATACATCATCAGCATCGTCGGGCCGAATGTGTGCCATAGGGCGGTGGCTGACCGTTGCGCGTAGGATTTCTGTGTATAAGTAGTGGTGTTGGCTCCTCTTCTTCATCGTAATCATCATCCTCATCTTCTTCGTCTTTACCTCGACCCTCGTACTCATCTTCATCTTTATTGCTGTCTTCATCTTCATCTCCACCCTCAGCTTCATCTTCGTCTCCATTGCATTTCTTCGTGCTTGAGTGCGGTGCTATCCTAGCCTCCCGTTGTATGTCCTCCACTCCACGAGAAGGTGGTTGTGCCGATGACCTGCCTTGATAAAACAATGACGCGGTGGGTGTTTGTGACACTATCGCCCAATAACCGTACGATATCGTGAAACCCAAATACATCAGCATTGATATGGGCATCGATACTGCATTGATGATGGCATTGGTGTCACCATCAATGACGGTATGAAGGCATAGAATGCTGAGGGTAGGGATGCCCTAAAAAACATACACGCGAGAGGTGTAGATGCAAAGTGCTGCGGTGGTGCACAGTGTGGTGCTTGTGAAAAAAACACGGGGTTAATAAAATGAACATGAATAAGTGGAGTGAACTGGCCGAGATGTGGTGTAGATATCGGTAGCGCTTGTTGGGTTAGAGCTAGAGACGAACCCGTCACGGCACCTCCTTCAGATCTACTCTGTTAGGGTAGTTGTTGTGGCATCTTCTAACAAAGTTGTCTACTCCTAACCTCCACCGATAGCAGATATAGCTTACTGCTGACTCTGAACCATGGCATGTACTCCAAACAGAATGTCGTGCCCGATGAGAAAAAAGATTCATGGATAGGTAAGAATTTCATCCTACAATCTCAAATGTCGATGTATTCATTGTGGTAATCTCGCCAATTTTTTTTGATATTCCCCTGTAGATCAAGCTTGTGTAGTGCTTCCATGTCTCGAGGTGGTAGCAGAATTTTTTGCCTCCACTCGAATTGTTGCATCAGTCAGTCTGATTCATACATCTCCACCACCACGTACACTATCAGTGGAACCTTCGCGTCCCATAGACTCTGAATGGCCAAAAATTCTAGTGGGACGTATTCTATGATATCTGGATTGGCGTATAGCATCCATTCAAACTGCATTACACAATTGTAAATTCTGTTATGTACGAAATTTTAAATTACAAATCATTGAGTAATTATTATATGTTTGAAAAAATTCAGTAACTAATCTCGACTTTCGAGCGTTGATCTAATAGTAGTCGAATATCTTTGAGCTGCTTCAGTGGTCCCACATAACTCGACCCATGGTTCCACCTATTTGAGTGATATGTTAATTCAAACATATAATAACTAAACAACATTTACTGGATTAAATACATATCATTAACAAATGATTTTTACCTTGTCACCAATGGAAAAAGGTCGTTCACTCGGGAACGTAGAAATGGTAGTCACCACTACGCCCATGACTACAGCAGGAGCAGGCAACCACCGATTGACATCTTATCCGGTTTTGTCGCCCGACACAACTTCTAGTACAATGTGGCCAACACAGCTGATCCCCCACTCAATCGTCCGCATTCTTTGAAGTCGACTAGGTGTAGTAGCCACTTTATGTATACCAAATTTCGAGATTTATGGGGCATTAGAATGCCTCTGATTAACCTCAAGATAGATGTTCAGGCGTATTGTTCTTTGACAACGTTGAGCGCGTTCGAAGGAAGTTATTTAAAATTAGTTTCCAACCACTTAATATCTATCCGACCACCTTAAAACTTGTTCGACACCTTCCCCAAAAATGTCTTGCAAAGGTTCTCTTTACTGAGAACGACCGTTGATCCCGTAGCGACTGACTTTTCCTCCGGTAAACCGATTTGTAAAGATATGTCATTAAGTGTGATTGTACACTCGCCGCATGGAAGATGGAATGTATGTGTCTCAGGTCTCCATCTTTCCACCAATGCGTTGATAAGTGTATGATCCAATTTGCAGCCTCTGAGCATACAAGACACATGTAAGAATCCCCCATCTTGCAGGTAGCCACGAATTTTGGTGTCTAGGCTTTTTCACAAATTATGTATGAACCCCTCCAAAACATGATCATCCGCCTATTTATATAGAAAAAATAAAATATTTTAAAAATTAAAAACTTCAAATTTAACTTAATTGAAAATAACGAAATTTAAAATTTTTTCTTACCATTATCGCTTGAGCGGCGGATATGTGCTTGTCGTCGAAACAAATCAAAGAGCTTGTCATTCGTGAAAATTTAATCGAAATGAATATACGAAATAATTAAATAAAACTATAGTATTTTTGAATAAAGTGTATAGGGAAATTTTGAACAAAAGTTGAGAAATTTGAGAGATTTGAGAGAATTTAGAGTTTAGAGAGAATAGAGAGAGTTGGATTTAAGTGAAAAGAATGAAAAACGGTCTGGTATTTATAGGAAAAAAAAAATATCATTGGCTCTTTTAAAAAATTTTACCATTGCCAATGTTTAAAAAGTTGTTGGGAAAATAACCTTTGGAGAAAAAGCGAGCCCAGCTGAACGCACTTTCACACATTCCATATAAAAATGACCTATTTCCCTAATTTAGCCGATAAACTATTCATTTTAATTTTTTGATAAGATTTTATTCATCCGAAAAAATAAGCAAAATTTGCTACAAAGATTTACAAAATGCAACAAAAAAAATAGGATATAATCAAACCCCAATTTTTATACGTTAAACCGATATTATTAATAGCAATCTTAGCTCTGAATAATCTATCTTGAACAATATTCTTTAGTTGTGAATATAAAACTTGTATTGATGTTGACGAGCCACCACAAAGTCTGTAATTTCTTTCTTGCCACATGAAAGAACTCTATGCAAGTCTGATAATGGTGGAATGCTGAATTTTATGTGTTTCCATTTGCTGAATCCATCAAGCTCTTAATGTCAAGAACCTGACACCTTATGCAACTCACATGCCTGCAAAATCCCCCTTCCCGAACTCTTTTGAATAAGAGCAACTCAAAGTTATGCTCCCTAGATTCTATTTCCTCATCATTACACAACACATAAAAAGACTTAACAATCAAACCTCAAAAAACCATTCTACTTTTATTTGTTAATCTATTTTGAATAGCTAATTTGGGAATAGGGGCATAATTAGGGGCTGGTAGGGCTAACCTCCCTAAAATGGAAAATTTTTTATTTAGGTTTTTTAAAATTTTTAAAATTTTAAATTAGTAAGGGTAAAATTACACTTTGCCCCCTAAAAATATAAAATTTTGATTTAATCCTTTAAAAATTATAAAAATTTAAGCTATTAAAATTATAAAATTACATTTTTACTATTATAAAAATTACAATATAATTTCAGTCCCTAAAATTTTTTTCTGATTTCGCTAATTTCTAGGAATGCCTACAAATAATAAGATTACCCCAAGCAATGTTATCCCAGGGAGCTTTGCTTTATTATATTTTAAGTTCCCAACACTTGTTTACTTTAAAAACATCATGAAACCCCCAATCAATTGTTTACTTTAAAAACATCATGAAACCCCCAATCAAAGAAACGAGACTTGGAAGCTTGAGTAATTTGTTTCATGCTCAACTATGGACTTGGTAAACACTACGACCCTTAAGAATGTAAAAATGAACCCAAGTAACTGAAAGGGATCGAGCTTTCATCCACACACACTAGATTTTGCTCCAAAGAACCAAAATTTTAATTTCAAGCCTATCTTTAGTCATGGGAAGTTTTATTTAAAAATAAAATAAAATTTTCAATTAATCATTGTTATAATGATTTTAGTTGTTTAAACTTTTGTTGAAAGTTTGAGTTTAAATCCAAACAACACTTTCTCTTAATACTCCTTATCCCTTGATAAATAATATAATTAATAATTTTGTTATTATATAATAATTCATTATACAAATATATTTTGTTATCATGATCAATATTTTTCTAAAAATATTAATAATAATATTTTTGGCTAAACTATATAGAAAGTCATTTAACTAGTAGCGTGTTTCTGTTTTAGTTATCCAAGTTTATAAATTTCTATTTCAGTCACTAACGTTATTAAAATTTAATATATTGATCACTCTTCTGTTAAACTACTAACGAAGTACTAGCGTAGCCCTTTTTCCATTGGTTATATAATAAAAAATATTTAGCTCTCTAATTTTTAAAAATTCTATCGATTTGGTCCTAATTCTAAAAATTCTAAAAATTCAACAAATTTAACCCTCAACTTTACACATTATGTCAAATTATTATTTATTTAAAAAATTCAAAATGAAATAAATTTAAAAATAAAAATATTTAAAAGCTTCATTTTTCAATAAAATACATAAGATTTTATAAATAAAATGTATACAAAATTATAAATAAATGAATGACCCTTTTTCTCTTTTTCGAACATAAAATTTATTTATTAAAATAATAATTTTTAAAATCCCACAAATAAGACTTAAACCAGATTCAAAATTTTCCTTATTTATAATTTTATTATAGAAATAATAATTTATTTATTATCTGTCTAGCTTTGTTCATTAGTCCTCACTAAATTTGTCGAGTACTAGGCACCGCGTTCACCCACAAACATCGACACCAATAACCCTTACTCCGAACTCCTCAATTCCCGAATCCTCCATCATGTCCTCGAACTGAGAATCGATTGTGGAGTTGTCGGCATGGCCTTCTGCCAACTGGGTACCAAGATCTTATCATCACCTATCTATCTCCAATCATGTCCACCCTCAAGCACAACCTAAAGACATCATTCTTACCCTTTTTGATCTCAAGCTTTAATTTTTTATCCAACCTAAACATGGTGGTCAGCAATGTTGAAAAAAGGAAAAAAGTTGAATTCGCTTAAGTCTTCTTCATTGTTTTCCCCCCTTAAATTGTTTTATTTATAAAATTATTATTTTAATAAATAATGTCATGTTAGAAAATGAGAAAAATAAATATTCATTTATTTATAAATACTTTTATAATTTTGTATATATTTTTATCAAAAAATAACCATTTAAATATTTTTAAAAGTTTTTAATTTTAATTTTTTAATTTTTAATAATCAAGACTAAATTGACATAATGTGTAAAGTTAAGGGTTAAATTTGTTTTTTTTTAGAAATAAGACTAGATTGATAGAATTTGTAAATATTGGAAGGTTAAATTTGTTATTAAGCCAATGAAAAAAGGATCACGCCAACACTTCCTTAGTGATTTAATGGATGTGTGACAAAATATTAAATTTTGATAGTGCTAGTGTCTAAACTAAAATTTTTTTAACTTGTGTGATTAAAATAAAAACACGTTAATAATTGGATAAATATTTATATAATTTATTTTTTAAAAAATTAAAAACTGTTATAAAATAAAAAGACAGAAAGTAAAGAATAAAGAGAATAGGAGAGCAAAGAGAGAGTATTTTTATTGATCAATCGAGATATTTACAAAGCTTCTCCAAAGTTTTTATTTATAGGCATAAGAAGTATAAATGAAGTAGAGATATACTTCTAATGACTATTAGAATTTAAAGTACATAAAAACTTATCTTGATCTTGATCTTGATCTATGGGAAAAAAAATTCCTAGTGAAGGAAAAAGAGTACACATATCTATAATACGCATAATATGTTGCCTCATTAAAAATCTTACCAAGAAAACCTAACGGGACAAAACCTCGGTTAAGGGAAAAAGAGTACAACGCGTATTTACTCCCCCTCATGAAAACATCATATACTTTCTCATATTCTATGTATTTAATCTTGAATACTAGTCTTTCAAATGACTATTTGAATGTATTTGCTAAACATTTATATCACCATTCTTTTGAAAGTCATGAGTAAGGGAAAATTTGGGGAAATATATTTTGATCTCTTCAAGAGTTTCAACAATAATCATAGCAAACTTTAATCATGATTATTCTATAAAAACACAAATAGATATTTTGGATCATTTTATTATCCTTCTTCAACTACTATTCACCCAGACAAATTTACCACAAATGTTCAAATTATTTCAATTCATATAAATGAACAATTTCTCAAGAATTTCAATATGCTTCTAGCATTCTTAATCCTTCAAGGATTTTAATATAAACTTTACTATGTAGTGATTCATAAAAGGTTGTAACAACAACCATTAGACGCAAGTTAAATCTTTTATGAACTGTCAGTTTAATAATATATCTAAAGGTTATTGTATCCACCACAAAAAAATGTTATATCTTTTTATAACCAATGCCAGGACTTAGCAAAAGCTTTATATTTTTATTTCGTTTTGCAAAACTACTTCATTTGTACCCTCACTGGCTTTATACATTTAGATATTTGGACTACTAGTCCAAAAACTCCAAGAATTTGAGTTGCGTCTTTCTATTTTGACCAATCTATTCCATATCTATATTTCTCAATAGATTTCTCAATAGTATTGCATGCAAAACCATTGTCGACCACTTTTATTATTCGATTTCACATTTTCTCGAATTGACATAACTTATCGAGATATCTTATTTTCATTATTTTAATCTTCAGTTTTAGGTACTTGAATATCTTCTAAAGTTTTACTTATTATTTATGTCTTGGGAATCTTCTGGAGCACTCACCTTCACTACATGGCCATCTAGATTTATTATTTTCTTTTATGAGAATTTTCATATTTGGAACTTGTAATGAGTTATCCTTATTAAACTTCTGATTCAAATTACTCTTCCCCTAACTCATTACAAGTTATTATTTCTCTCCCCTAATGTCAGGAAAACTACCGAATCAAAATATTAATCACAAATCATGTCATAATTGAATCTCCAAAACATTTAAAACATATAATAATACAAGGACACTCATAATTAATATATATTCCCAACTTTCTTTAAGGATTCACTCATCTTTGTGTGTTGTGGTGGATCAATTGGAATATATACGCACATGCAAAGTTCAAAATGAGAAATATTTAGCTCTTTACCAAAAACCAATTGCAATAGGGAATATTTATAACTTATTAGCTTGATGCGTACCACACATAAATCAACATAATCTCATGTTGAAATAGGAAGTTTAATTGTCAAAAGTAATAGTTTTGTAACACCCCAAACCCGGCCTAGACGCTATGGCCAAATCCGAATATGTCACAAGGTAGGATTTTGAAAACTGAGTTGTTTCGATAAAACTTTTAGTTTTTATAACTCGTATTCTTTCATAGTTATTACCGAAAACGTCGTTTAATTAGTTCATTTGCCAAAACAAAATTTAGAGCGGAAGTCTTTAAATCGTTATCTTTTAAAAATGCAGTTCGTGTTTTTAGAAAACCTTTGTTTTCGTAAAACCGTGGTTTCAAACATGTATATTATCGAAGCATGCAAAATCAAACTCTCAATTTACAAACTACTCAGGTTTCAGAATTACAAAATTCCGAGGGCAACTTCAATCTATAAGCAACATGCCCAATACGTTCGATGATCTCGTACGGTCCGATAAACCTCGGACTTAGCTTGCCTTTCCGGCCGAATCGGAGTACCTTCTTCCACGGAGAAACTTTCAAGAATACCCAATCTCCGATCTGAAACTCAATTTCTTTGCGCTTCGAATCAGCATAGGACTTTTGACGATCCGAAGCAGCTTTCAAAGTATCTCTGATAACAACCACTTTTTGTTTAGTCTCTTTAATCAAATCAACCCCGTGTATCTTATTTTCACTGAGCTCAGTCTAATACAACGGTGTACGACACTTGCGGCCATATAGAGCTTCATAAGGTGCCATTTTGATACTAGATTGAAAATTGTTATTATAAGCAAATTCAATCAAAGGTAAGTATCTTTCCCACGTACCTTCAAACTCAAGGATACAACATCTCAACATGTCCTCAAGTATCTGAATGGTTCGTTCAAACTGACCGTCTGTCTGCGGATGAAAGGCTGTGCTAAAGTGGAGTTTAGTACCCAAAGCATCTTGCAACTTCTTCCAAAACTGCGATGTGAATCTCAGGTCTCTGTCTGAAAAAATGGAACTCGGCAAACCATGTAATCTCACAATTTGAGATACATACAACTTAGCAAGTTTATCGAGCGAATAGTCTGTACGAATCGGCACAAAGTGAGCTGATTTGGTCATTCTATCCACTATAACCCAAACTGCATCTTTCTTGTTTGGTGTCGTAGGCAAACCGGATACAAAATCCATAGTGATTCTATCCCATTTCCATTCAGGTATCATGATCGGCTAAAGTAACCCAGAAGGCACTTGATGCTCAGCTTTTACTTGCTGACAAATTAAACACTTTGAAACAAATTCAGATATATCTCGTTTAATGCCAGGCCACCAATAGAACTATTTCAAATCATTATACATTTTCGTGCTACCTGGAAGTATCGATAGTCGACTATTATGGGCCTCATTCAAAATCATCTGAATCAATTCCACATTCCTCGGAACACATATTCAGCCTTTGAAGTTCAAACAATCATTTGCGTCAATTTGAAACTCTGACTCTGCATCATTTTCACACTGAATTCGTCTAGCAATCATATCTTTGTCAATTTTCTGTGCATCACAAATTTGCTGAATAAACATCGGTCTTGTTTTCAACTCGGCTATGATCGAACCATCACCAGACATAACCATATGTGCGTTCAACGAACGAAGAGCAAACAATGATTTTCGACTTAAAGCATCTGCAACCACGTTAGCTTTTCCCGGATGGTAGTCAATTACTAATTCATAGTCTTTCAACAGCTCTAACCATCTGTGTTGTCTCAAGTTCAAATCTTTCTGAGTCATCAAGTACTTCAAACTTTTGTGATCTGAATCAACATGACATTTCTCACCGAATAAGTAATGACGCCAAATTTTCAATGCGAACACAATGGCTGCTAACTCCAGATCATGAGTTGGATAATTTCTTTCATGAGGCTTCAATTGTCTCGAAGCGTAGGCTATGACTTTGCCCTCCTGCATCAAAACACAACCCTAACCATTCAAAGAAGTATCACTATAAACAATAAATTCTTTACACTATTCAGGCTTAGCTAACACCCGAGCTTCGGTCAAAAGGGCTTTCAACTGATCGAAACTTTTCTGACACTTTTCCGACCACTCGAACTTGACATCTTTCTGTAGTAGCTTTGTCAAAGGTGTAGCTATCATGGAAAAAACCTTTGACGAATAGTCTGTAGTATCCCGCGAGTCCCAGAAAGCTTCGAATTTCTGAAACATTCTTTGGTGGCTTCCAATCAAGTATAGCCGATATTTTGTTTGGATCAACCCGAATACCTGATGCTGAAACGACATGACCCAAAAAGCTGACTTCTTCCATCCAGAATTCACACTTACTAAACTTTGCATACAACTGTTGATCTTGCAAAGTTTGTAACACCAATCTCAAATGTTCGACATGTTCGGTTTCATCTCTGGAGTAGATCAGGATATCGTCTATAAACACTACCACAAACCGATCCAAATACTGTCTGAAAACCCGATTCATCAAATCCATAAAGACAACAGGTGCATTAGTAAGTCCAAAAGGCATGACTAGGAACTCAAAATGTCCGTACCTCGTCCGGAAAGCAGTCTTTCACACATCGGAGTCTCTGACTCGCAACTGATAATAACCTAATCTCAAATCTATCTTCAAAAACACTGAAGCCCCTTTTAACTGATCAAACAAGTCATCAATCCGAGGCAACGGGTATTTATTCTTTATAGTCACCTTATTCAGCTGCCGATAATCAATGCACATTTGCATAGTTCCATCTTTCTTTTTCACAAATAGAACTGGTGCACCCCAAGGAGAGAAGCTCGGTCGTGCAAAGCCCCTATCTGTCAACTCTTGTAACTGTGCTTTCAACTCTTTTAACTCAGTAAGTGCTATCCGATACGGAGCTATCGAAATCGGAGTCGTCCCCGATACTAATTCAATACCAAACTTTATCTCTCGAACTGGCGGCAAACCCGGTAATTCTTCGGGAAACACATCTGAGTATTCACACACAACTGGTACAGATTCAATCTGTTTTTCGGACACTTTATTATCCAACACATAAGCCAAGTAAGCTTCACATCCTTTTTTCACATACTTTCGAGCTAACATCGAGGATATAACGGTAGGCAACCCGCTCAAATCATTAGATTTAACCCGTATGATTTCTCCGTTCTGACATCTCAAATCAATAATCTTCCTTTTGCAATTTACCACAACATCATGCAAAGTTAACCAGTCCACTCCCAAAATTATGTCGAACTCGTCAAAAGGCAACAACATTAAATCAGCTGGAAAGCAGGAATCCCGAATCATCAACGGGAAACCCTTACACATTTTATCAACGAAAACATATCTACCCAAAGGGTTGGACACACGGATCACAAACTCAGTAGACTCAACAGGCAAAGTCTTACTGGATGTTAGAGTTTCACACACATATGAATGAGTCGAACCAGGATCAATCAATGTAATCACAGTAGTATCATAAAGTGTGAAAGTACTGGTAATAACATCTGGGGAAGAAGCATCCTCTCTGGCTCGTATAGTATAAGCTCTAGCTGGTGCTCGGGCCTCTGATCGAACTGCAGTGTCCTTCGTCCCTCTCTGACTGCCACCTACATTGCCTGAATGTCTGGGTGGTCTACCTCGTGCTGACGTGTTGCTCGGTTTAATATTCTGAACCGTATTTTGGTCGGCTAGCAGCGGACACTCTCGAATAAAATGATCTGATGATCCACATTTAAAGCAGGACCGATCACGGAATCTACAACGCCTAGAATGCCATTTTCCACAATGCTTGCACTCAGTCCGGTTCTGTTGAACATTACCAACACTAGCCATCGAAGTGGCTCGGGAACTCACTGGAGGTCGATCTCGTCTAGACAGGTCTGAAGTAGCTTTATGTCGGCCGAAGTCATCTTTGAACTTCTTAGACGCTGAATGGAAAGTCTTACTCGATGATCTTTTTCGAGTGTCTCTAGCTTCTATTTCAGCCTTTCTTTTCTCTTTTCCAAGCTCTTCAGCTTTGCAAGTTCGTTCGACAAGTACTACGAACTCTTTGATTTCAAGAATGCCAACAAGCAACTTTATGTCTTCATTCAGACCATCTTCAAACCTTTTGCACATAATGGCTTCAGTTGATACACACTCTCGGGCATATCGGCTTAATCTGACAAATTTCCGCTCATATTCAGTCACAGTCATGCGGCCCTGTTTTAACTTCAGAAATTCTTTCCTTTTCTGATCAATGAACCTCTGGCTAAAATATTTCTTACGAAACTCGATTTGAAAGAAATCCCACGTCACTTTTTCTTTCGGAACCACTGATACTAGTGTGTTCCACCAGTGATATGCAGTGTCCCGTAGTAAAGATATAGCACACTTCAGACATTCATCTGGAGTACAGGATAGCTAAACTCACACGTGCTACGGTAGTCCTAGAATCGACTAAACTGTAAGCTCTGATACCAATAAAATGTAACACCCCTAACCCGTGTCCGTCGCCGGATTAGGGTTACGGGCATTACCAGATAAATCAAAACTTTTATTCAATCAATTAGGTCCTAATTGAACATCCCTATAAAATGATTTATTACAGACAATCCCATAAACATATATATAATTAAGCTCATTTCAATATCATGCACACATTTATTTACATGGCCGAATATACAAGGACATATATATAAAATTGTATGCACATTATACAAACTGAACATTATACCAAACTTATTTATTTCATTTTCGTTTTATAACAATCAAAAAACATATGCTTTCATGCATTTATAAACCGAACCTAATTGTTCAAATAGCATAGTCAAACATACAATACAAACGCATATATGTATGTACTAATTTTCCTGATTCATAACAAAAATATCTCATAGTTCATAAATTCATGGAACATAAATCTAAAACTTGTCCATCCAATATCATACTATTCAAGCCGAACATAAGTTCATCTTCACACTCAAATTATAACATAAAAATGCACTTCCAAATACGTTGATTTCATAACCGTATAACCTCATTTCCATTCACTTCTCAATAACTACTTACAAGCCAATCATTTCAAGTATATAATTCATAAAACATACCTTAAAACAATATAAGTCATCATCGAATATACATAATTATTTACTAGCACATAAGACTCATTCATTAACCATACCTAATTCTCTTAAGCATGTTAACTACATTTGAATATGTTACAAAGGCTTGGCCGAATACACATGCCTGCATTACTCAATATAATTCATACTTCGTTAATCAACTAAAGTTGACATACATACTTAAATTCCAAATAATACTCAACTACACATACCTACTTTGAATTATACTTGCAAATATTAAATTAAAAGCCGAAACTCTTGACTAATTTAACACAAACATTGACATTACAACAAGCAATCATATATTACGCATAATTCACAAGATATAATTAAAAGAACAGCCCCTAACTGAATAAATGAAGCCAAACATATTAATCACATAGGCAAGGGTAAATAGAGCCGAACTTGATATGAAAATTTAAGCCATTTTCGCATGGCTACTATACATCATCAAAATGATATTCAACCATAAAGTTAGCCTATACATGCCTTAAGTTCAAAATCTAAACTTCGAAAATACCAAAACAAGTCGATAGTGTGGATGACTTCACAGATGATCCTCTGAGTCCGTAGCTTGATCAAAATCTATAAAATAGAACATTTAACATACACAGAGTAAGCTTGCTAGCTTAGTAAGTCTCAAGCAAAGAATAATATAACAATTAAATACTTAAACCTTTAATCTTTAGGCTTATGGCATTGAATATAAACATTTCATTATATGAATTTAAACATGGCCGAATACTATCAATTCATTAACCTAAGTGTTTACACTTTATTACCATAAACATGTAATTTATCGAAACCAAAGAGATATACTACATATATTCGCGTACTCCAATTCATATGAGTATAACATTCATATCAACCTTATAACCTTATTTATGCACGTACGCAAACACTCAAATTCTTTCATACTTAACATTTTCACTTATAAACTCTTTCATCCTTAACATTTTCACTTATAAACGATTCCCCAAAATAGCACATTTAAACTCAAATTCTATTATAAAGTTTTCATACACATCAATTGTAAACTCAATAACACATATCATAATTCTTATCGAATCATCAACCATATCATATCATGCTTAATTCAAATAATACTATACCAACTCACCTTACTCTTTATAAATATAAAAGAAAAGGCTTATACTTACCTTAGCCTTTAGCTGATTGCATTAAATATGTTTCACTTTGTATGATTCACAATTTCTCCATTTATAACACATCACCGGCATCAAGCCTGCTAGGCATCAAAGCCCGAAATATACACCGGCATTAAGCTTGCTAGACCAGAGGTCTGAATTTTGATCATCGGCATTCAGCCTGCTAGGCAATAAGCCTGAAACATTTCACCGGCACAAGGCCTGCTAGGCAATAAGCCCGAAACATTTATTTCCAAACCAACTCATTCACATTACACACTAGCAATATCACAAATGTCACATATAATTCCCATACTATCACATAATTAACTCAATGAATTCGATTATGTACATTGCTAAATTTCTTTCTCACATTCGGCTTTAACATGATTAATTCCACAATTTCATAATTCAATATGTATACTAAGTCATAATCAATTCTTACAAAATTAATTTGCTTAAAGACTTACCTCGACTATCGACAGACAGCGTAGACCGGCTACTCGATAACTTTCGCCTTTCTCCGATCCAAATCCGTTTTTCTTTGTTCTTGATCTAAACACATTAAAATTTAGCTCATTCAAGCACATTTCATCTCAATTTAGTCCCAAAACACATAAATGGGAAAATTACCATTGTACCCCTAATGTTTCACATTTTTACAATTTAGTCCTATTTGCACAAAACACAAAGTACACAAAATTTTACAATAGTACCTTAGGGCCGAATGTTCATAGGGACTATACAAGTCCATTTCTTTCATTTATTTTTCATTTTAGCCCTCTCAAAAATTCATTTTTGCAACTTAGCCCAAATACTCAAATTCACTAAAATTTCCAATACAAAACATGATTATCTTTAACATATCTTTAATATAAAGTCATCAAACATCAACAACTACAAGAACATGTCAATGGGCGAATATCACATACACACTAATCTCAAAAATTTTAGCATGGGTCGGATAGTATACGAAGCAACGATCACAAAAACATAGAAATTATCAAAAACCGAGCTAAAATTCATACCTAATTGAGCTTGATGATGGCCGAATGTTTTAAGCCTTTAAACCCCTTTTTCTTAGCTAGCTCACAGCAATGGAAGAAGAAGAAGAACTAAAAATGGCTTTTAATTTCATATAATATAACATATAATAACATTTTTAATGTTTTACCATTTTAACCTTTAATTAATAATAAAAACAACTTATAATATAAGGTTACACTTGACCTTTGCCACCCACTAACTCATAAAATGGGTTAATTACTCTTTTAATACTCCATATTAAAAAGCCATCATCATTCTAGCACTTTACACTATAGTTTATAACTTTTACACTTTACGTGATTAAGTCCTTTTATTTAATAAAGCACACAAATGATTAAATTTTTCTACGAAACTTTCACACATATTAATTCACATATAATAAACAT
This sequence comes from Gossypium australe, assembly GCA_005393395.2. Classification (NCBI taxonomy): domain Eukaryota; kingdom Viridiplantae; phylum Streptophyta; class Magnoliopsida; order Malvales; family Malvaceae; genus Gossypium; species Gossypium australe. The sequence continues at coordinate 26,789,307 of CM016621.1, read as the reverse complement.
AAAATATAATATTTAAAAATATTTCAAACTCGGATTCGTGGTCCCGAAACCATCGTTCCGATTAGGGTCAAATTCAGACTGTTACATAAGGCTTGGATAAAAAATAACAAAAATTGCCAAAGCGGGAATTGAACCTAAGACCTCTCAGACGCACTCAAAACACTTAACCACTAAAGTAGATACACACTTATGCCAGATATTTACAGAATCAAAAATAAATTATCCAGGGCGTTACAACTCTACCTCCTAAAAGAAATTTTGACCTCGAAATTTACCTGATCAGAATAGATGAGGATACTGTTGATGCATCGAGTCTTCAGGTTCCCACGTGACTTCCTCAATGCCGTGATTCTGCCACAGAACCTTTACTAATGAAAGGGGCTTCCTCCTCAGAACCTTAATATCACGATCCAAAATCTAAACCGTCTTCTCCTTAAAGTCAAATCCGATCTAATCTCAATCTTCTCATCAAAAACAATGTGAGATGAATCAGATCGGTACCGCCTCAACATCGAGACATGAAACACATCGTGGATACTGTCCAACTCTAGAGGTAACTCTAACTGATAAGCGACCGATCCTACATGCTTCAAAATCTGATACGGCCTAATAAACCTAGGGCTCAACTTGCACTTAAGACCAAACCTCAGAACCTTGTTCCACAGATAAACCTTAAGAAACACGAAATCACCCACAGAGTACATGATACCTCTCATCTTCAAATCTGCATAAGACTTCTGTCTATTAGAAGCCACTTTTAGACGATCCCGAATCAGTCTAACTTTATCTTCGGTCTTAGAAACCAACTCAGGACGCAAAATCCGACGTTCACCCAACTTAGTCCAACACAACGAAGTACGACACTTACGACCATACAAAGCCTCGTAAGGTGCCATCTGGATGCTAGACTGGAAACTGTTATTGTAGGCAAACTCAGCTAGTGGCAAATAATCCTCCCAACTACCTCGAAATTCAATTACACAACTCCGAAGCATATCCTCCAGTATCTAAATCACCCTTCAGATTATCCATCAGTCTGAGGATGGAACGCAGTACTGAAGTCTAATCTCGAACCCAAAACCTCGTATAATTTCTTTCAGAACTGAGAAGTGAAGCGAGGATCTCTATCAGAAATTATCGAAACAGGAACACCATGCAGTCTTACAATCTCGGAGATATAGAGCTTCGCTAGCTTCTACAGAGAGTAGTCCGTCTAAACAGGAATAAAATGAGCAGACTTGGTCAACAGATCCACGATGACCCAAACAGAATACTTCTTAGTGGGTGTCAAGGGAAACCCACTAACGAAGTCCATCGTTACTCGTTCCCACTTCCATAAAGGAAGCTTAATGGGTTGTAACAAACCCGAAGGTAACTGGTGCTCAGCCTTAACTTGCTAGCATGTCAGACATCGAGCAACAAAATCTGTAACCTCACGCTTCAAACCCGACCACCAGTACAACTCACGAAGATTACGATACATCTTATTACCACCAGGATGCATAGTATAAGGGCTACTATGTGCCTCCTTCAGAATCGATTGCCTCAAATTAGAATCATTCGGCACACAGATCCGAGCCTTGAAAACACAGAACTCCATCTTTATTCAGCCCGAAATCTGAAGTACTGCCACTCTCAATTTGACAGAACCGGAAACCCAGAGACTTATCCCCTAATTGCTTATCCCAAATCTGATCAATCCAAGCCAGCTTAACTTGCAACTTGGCTAACAGGCTCCCATCATCAAACAGACTAAGGCAAGCGAACATCACTCTCAAACCAGTCATTTCTCTATGACTGAGAGCATCGTGCAATCATAATCCTTGAGCAATTCAATCCAGCGACGCTGCCTAAGATTCAACTCTTTCTGAGTAAGGAGGTACTTGAGGCTCTTATGATCAGTGTAAATAATACACCTCTCACCATACAAATAGTGCCTCTAATTTTCAACGCAAAAACCACAGTAGAAAGCACAAGATTATGCGTCGGGTAATTCCCTTCATGTGTCTTAAGTTGACGGGACGCATAAGCCACAACCTTACCATATTGCATCAGAACACAACCCAAACCAACATGCGATGCATCACTGTATACCACAAATTCTTTCCCAGATTTAGGCTGTATCAAAATAGGAGCCTGCGTCAGAACAGACTTGAGCTTCTCGAAGCTCGAATGCTGCGCATCAGTCCAGACAAAAGGAACACCCTTACGCAAAAGCTTAGTCAAAGGAGCTGCAATCAGAGAGAACCCCCTCGACAAACCGCCGATAATAACCCATAAGACCCAAAAAACTATGGATTTCATATATGTTCTTGGGTTGTTTCCAATCAAGCACAGCCTCGATCTTTCTCGGATCAACTCGAATCCCTTCAGCAGAAACTACGTACCCCAAAAAAGTCACCTCATGCAACCAGAACTCACATTTGCTCAACTTAGCATAGAGCTGTTTCTCACGGAGTATCTGAAGCACTACTCTAAAATGTTCATCATGCTCATCCTTAGTCTTAAAGTAAACCAGAATATCATTGATGAAGACTACGACGAACTGATCCAGATATGGCTGAAAGACTCAGTTCATCAGATCTATGAATGCAGCCAGAGCATTCGTCAGACCAAAAAGGCATAACTAGGAACTCGTAATGCCCATAACGAGTCCTAAATGTAGCCTTATGAACATTAACCTTTTTAACCTTAAGTTGATAATACCCAGAACGGAGATCAATTTTTGAAAACGCTGAAGCCCCTCGGAACTGATCAAACAAATCATAGATCCTCGGAAGTGGGTACTTGTTTTTCACAGTCAATTTATTCAACTGCCAATAATCGATACACATCCTCATGGTCCCATCTTTTTTCTTAACAAAAAAACCAGTGCCCCCACGGAGACACACTAGGACAGATGAAACCACGATCCAGAAGCTCTTAAAGTTGAGCCTTAAGCTCTGTAAGCTCCTTTGGTGCCATACAGTATGGAGCGATAGACACCAGAACTATACCAATAGAAGCTCAATGCCAAACTCAACCTCCCGATTTAGAGGTAAACCCGGTAACTCCTCAGGAAAGAAATCCGAAAAATCCCTCATTGTTCTGATATCTCATGTATGACCCAAAATTCACGGGCATTGGAAAAGTACATTATCGGGCCTCCGTCTTAGTAAATCGAACTCATACATAATTATTAAAAATATTTATGAGTCTAGTGGTGTGTCTAATTTTCAATTAAGTGAATTTAGCTTAATTAAGAGTAATTAGGAAAAAGGACTAAATTGAATAAATGGTGAAAGTTGAATTGTAGATTAAAAGAAAGTAAAAAGGACCAAAATGACAAATATGCCATTTAGCATAAATGAGGCAGCAACTTAGAAAAAAATCTAAGATTTTCTTAGATTTATTATGTTAAATAATTAATATTAATATTATTAATTATTATTATATTATGAAATAAATTAAAATAAAGACAAATGTATGGTGAATGAATTATGCATGTGTAATGTATATATTTATAAACTTGTAAAATTAATAAATAATTACTTATAATTTAAGTATAAAGATATTTATTAATTAAATTATTATATTATTATAAAACTAATATAATTAAAATAAAGTAAATAAAAGAATAAAGAAAAGAAAGAAAGAACAGAGAAGTTGAAAATGAAACAAGGGAAGGAAAGAAGGAAAAAGAAAGAAAAAGAAAAGGAAAAACTAGGGTTTTGAAGCTTTAAGCTTTAATTGGTAAGTCAATTAAGTCTTTTTCTTTTAATTTTGATGTTTTAGAAGCTTTAGAACAAAGTTTTGTTGAAATTGAGTTGAACAAAGTTTTGTTGAAATTGAGTTGAACTTTTGAAAGTTCTTAGATTCTTTAACATGATTCATGTTGGACAAATTGTTGAATTAGGGATTTGATTGATAGAATTTCTAGTTAGAATTGGTAAAAGGATTAAATTGTAAAGTAAGCTATAAGTTTTGTGTTATAGGGATTAAATTGAAATAAATTTAAAATTAGGGTTTTATCATGAACATTAGATAGTTAAGTTGAATTTGGTAGGAAATTGAGTAGAAATAAATTATGAATTGAGTTAGAAAAGTAAATGAGTTTAATTAGGACCAAATTGAAATTAAGGTAGAAATTCAATTATTTAATATAAATTAGTGATGTATTAATAGTGTAAATTATTTTAATTTTAATTTTTGTAGCTAACAAAGAACCATAGGCGTCGAGCAAGAAGGGTAAAGAGAAAGTAGACGAGGAGTAACACGAGAAAATCACGGTTTGTATTACTATAATTCGAACTACTATTTATTAATGTTATTTTTAAATTTATATTTATGGTAAGTAAATTATAAGGTAAGTATCAATATTGAAATGAATGAAATTAAGATAAAATATGATTATGTATGAATAATTGATGGTATATTGATTGGAAAGTGGAAAAAAATGTATTGAATTAAATTGTGATTAATATGAGAAAGTGATTGAATTGAAATATGAAAATTGAATACCCTATTAACTAGTCGGGCTGAGTCGGATATAGTTGGCATGCTATAGGATTGAAAGGATTTGGGGATTTTTCGGCTTAGCCGAGCAGACACTGAAGTCACTATATTACTTTGGACTATCCGAAGAGGCACTTAGTGCCGTTCTGGTGTGTTTGGGTGGATTATTTTGGTGCGTTTGGTTGGATTATTCTGGTGTGTTTGGTTGGATTCGTGTATCCGCCAAGGTCCGAGTCTTGTTAATAGGGGTAAATAAATGAAATGAGAAAATTGAATGAGTTTGATCGATTGATCTACTGAAAGTATGAGAAAGTGGAATTATGAATTGAAATGTGAATTGAAATTGAGATATGGGATTTGTAAGCATGAACCTAAGGTTCATGAATTGATCGAAGATTCGAATTGTTGATAGATGATATCAGTTGATGAATTATTATAAATGAATTATTAATTTGAAAGTAAATTAATTCTTATGATTTACATTGTTATTAATTCTTATGATTTACATTGTTACATATTTGATGCTTATAGAACATTAATGTTAATTAGTTTGATTTATGGTAATACCACTGAGTATAGACATACTAAGCATACGGTTGTTTCCATGCGCAAATTAGTAAAACTCAAAGGTCCCGGTTCAGCATCCAGATCGATCCCGACCTCAGCACAACCTTGGTGATGTAAATTTTCCTTTTTTGGGTAAAAGTGGTATGTACTAGGTGTTGTATAGGTCACATGTATATGTCTTGTAATTTTTGGTTGTAAAGAATGGTTTATAATGTTAGAATTTGGATTTAATGAGGAAGCATGAGAGCTTTATGATACACTTAACATATTTGTTATAAGTAAAAAGTGGAAATGAATGATGAATATGAATTAATCTTAAGTGATATTATGAATGTTATTAGTCATATTATTAAGTCAATGTTTTAGGCATGATTTAGGTATATTAAGTGTGCAAATGTCTTAGTTGAAATATTGGTATTGGATTGGTTTCAGTTTGAATTTACAGGGTTGGCTAGGTTAGTATAAAAAGCTCATATAGAGTTCACACGGTCTGGCACACGGGCGTGTGACCCAACTGTGTGAGACACACTGCTAGCACATGAGCGTGTGATCTGGTCGTGTGTCCCCTGTAACTTAATTTTTGGAAATAGAATACCCAGGTTTTAGCAGATTAGCAGAGACACGGGCGTGTGCCTTAGCCGTGTGAAGGACACGATCTTGAACACGGGCGTGTGTCATGGCCGTGTGAAAACTGCACTAGATTCGAATTGAAAATAAATTCGCACGGGCTAAGCACACGGGCATGTGGCTTGCCGTGTGAAATCAATTTGTTCATGATCAATAAGTCAGAAAGTTACACAGGTAAAGGACACGGGCGTGTCCTGGCCGTGTAAGCCACACGGTATGTCAACAAGAGCATGTCATGGAGACACACAGGCATGTCCCTGACCCACACGGGCGTGTGAGCCTTGCACCTAGGAAAAAAAATTTGAAATTCACGAAAAATTTTTGGAGTACTCAAACAAGTTTCGTTCCACTTCTAATAAGTGTTTTGGGCCTTGAGAGTCCATTATAGGAATTTAATGATTAAATTATACTATGTATGTTAATTATTTATGAATTATTCGTAAATTGTCTGATATGTCCGGTAATGTTCTATAACCCTGTTCTGGTGACGATTTAGGGTTAGGGGGTGTTACCGTTTTTGGCATCAAAGCTATTCAGGTTTAGTCGATTCTTGGGCTAAATCGAGCTCGGAAGTGAGTCTAGAAGTACATGCCATTGTTGAGTCGAAATTGAGTTAGGATTTGGATGTTGACCTATTTATTTGTTTCTGATTTATAGATTAAAGATGTCAGATGAATGAATAAATGATACTAACCAAGAAATGTACACTGGAGATGAAGAATCATACGGATTAGATGAAACTGAATCAGTAACACCTATTGTAAATCCGATGAGAAATCAACCCCCTAGAGTAGATAGGGGAAATGTCAGAGATAGGGATGATTCTGATTTATTAAGAGTTATTGCTGATGCCTTACAAAGGGTAGCGAGAACTGCTCCTGCTACGACATTTACACCTACTCAGAGATAGGCCTCAATAAAGAATTAAGAAAATATGGTGCCACTGAATTCTTGGGTTTGAAAAGAGTCGATCCGTCCACAGTAGAGAATGGATGGAATCAATTAAAAGAGTTCTGTAACAATTGGAATGTACCCCCCGAGAATGTCTGATCTATGTTGTTTCTCTACTACAAGGTGAAGCTTATTTGTGCTGGGAATCTGTAATTTGACATTTACCAACAGAACAGGTAACATGGGATTTATTTCAGAAAGAATTCCAGAAGAAATATGTCGAGGAATTATATATTGAAGACAAAAAGCAAGAATTCTTGATGTTAAAACAAGGTGATCTATTAGTGGTAGACTATGACGGGAATTTTCTAGACTCATCCGATATGCTTCAGAGTTTATACCGACAGAGGCCGATAGTTGTAAGCGGTTCCTACGGGGTTTGAGAGATGAAATCAGGATACAGCTGGTATCCCATCAAATTATAGAGTTTGTAGACTTGGTAGACTTGGTCGAGAGAGCAAAGATGGTAGAGCAAGTTTTGGGTTTGGATAAAAAGCCTGAAATTGCTAGATCAACCGGGAAAAAAGTTGGAACTACTAGTTCAAATCCTCTACCAAAAAGATCCAGAGAATTTCGAGGTGGTTGGAGGCAGAGTTTTAGATCGGACCGAGGTGATAAAAGCTGGGAAAAGCTGACTACAGTTTCTAGTGGCAGTGTAAGAGGCCCTTCTAAAGACATTGATATGCCGGATTGCGAACATTGTGGGAAAAAGCATAAAGGTGAAAGTTGGCGAATAACCAGACGATGCTTTTGATGTAGGTCTACAGATCATTTTATCAGAGATTGCCCGAAAAGCGAAAGCATCGCACCTGCAGCATCACCGAGATTAGTGTCTACTGCTCGAGGCAGAGGCTCGGGTAGAGGCGGGTCTATTTCTAGAGGTGGAGGTGTAAGAAGGGGCAGTGATATAGTTACACAACATTGGAGGCTAGAGCACCGGCCAAGGCATATGTAGTTCGAACTAGGGAGGAAGGCGTTGCACATGACGTCGTGACAGGTATGTTTTTATTGTATTTTGAACCTGTTTATGCATTAATTGATCAGGGTTCTTCTCATTCATACATTAATTCAAAATTGGTTGAGTAGGGAAAATTAAAATTTGAGATGTCTAGAGTTTTAATAGAGGTGTCTAGCCCTTTAGGACTAACTGTGTCTGTAGACTGAGTATGCTGTAGATGCCATTGATAATACATGATAAAATGTTTCCCGTTGATTTGTTGATTATGCCTTTCGGTGATTTTGATGTAATCTTGGGCATGGATTGGTTGTCTCAACACGGAGTAGTATTAGATTGTTGTAAAAAGAGGTTCAGTATTCAGACAGAAGACGGAGACAAAACTGAAGTGAATGGTATCTGTACTAGTGGATCAACACGTATCATTTAGGCAATAAAGGCTAATAAATTACTTTTGCAGGGTTGTACAACATATCTAGCTTATGTTATTAATTCTGATTTGGTTGAGAGTCAGTGTAGTAAAACCAGAACTGTATGAGAGTTTTCGGATGTATTCCCTAAAAAACTATCGGGTTTACTACCTGACAGAGAAGTTGAATTTGCTATTGAGGTGTATCCGGGTACAGCACCAATCTCTATACCTCCGTACTGAATGTTGCCCACCGAATTGAAAGAATTGAAGATACAGTTATAGGATTTGTTAGATTGTGGATTTATTAGACCGAGCATTTCACCTTGGGAAGCCCCGGTATTGTTTGTTAAAAAAAAGATGGTTCAATGCGGCTTTGCATCGATTACCGGTAGTTGAACAAAGTGACGATCAAGAACCAGCATCCGTTGCCCCGTATAGATGATTTGTTTGATCAGTTAAAGGGAGCTTCAATATTTTCAAAGATTAACCTGAGATCCGGGTATTATCAGTTGAAAGTAAAAGAAATTGATGTGCCGAAGACTGCATTTCATACTCGGTATGACCGTTATTAATTTTTGGTGATGCCGTTCGGGTTGACTAATGCCCCAACTGCTTTCATGGACCTGATGACGTATTTAGATCAGTTTGTGGTGGTCTTCATTGATGATATGTTGGTTTATTTGAAGATAGAGTCAGAACATGATCAACATCTCAGAATAGTGCTACAGATTCTACGGGAAAAATAGTTGTACGGGAAGTTGAGTAAATGTGAATTCTGGTTATCTAAGGTAGTGTTTTTGGGATATGTGGTATCTGCTGAAGGGATTAAAGTTGATCCGAAGAAGATTGAGACAATTGTTCAATGGAAGGCACCAAGGAATGTATTTGAGGTACATAGTTTCCTGGGATTAGCTGGATACTACAGGAGATTTGTTAATGGATTTTAAAAGATAGCATTGCCGATGACAAAGCTTTTACAAAAAAATATTCATTTTATCTGGGATGATTAGTGTCAGAAGAGTTTTGAGACATTAAAGCAAATGTTGACCAAGGCACCTGTTCTGACTCTACCAGAGTCGGGAAAGGACTTTGTTGTATACAGTGATGCTTCTCTAAATGGTTTGGGCTGTGTATTGATGCAAGACGGAAAAGGAATAGCTTTTGCATCTCGATAGTTGAAGCTATATGAGCGCAACTACCTGACACACGATTTGGAGTTAGCTGCAATAATCTTTGCATTGAAGATTTGGAGGCATTACTTGTATGGTGAGAAATGTTACATTTACACTGATCATAAGAGTCTTAAATATCTTTTGTCACAAAAGGAGTTGAATTTGAGACAAAGACGGTGGATTTAGCTTCTGAAAGATTACGATTGTGTTATAGATTACCATCCGGGAAAGGCAAATGTAGTAGCAGATGTATTGAGCAGAAAAACAGCAATTGAATTACGGGCAATGTTCACTCGGCTTAGTATTAATGATGATGGAAGCTTGTTAGCTGAATTAAGAGTTAAGTCGGTAATGTTTGATCAAATTAGAACAGCCCAACTAGAAGATGAAAAGTTGATGAAGAGAAAAGAGATGGTGCAGAATGGTATGGTAGAAAATTTTATATTGATGAACATGATTGTTTGAGGTTCCAAAATCGGCTTTGTATTCCAACTGCTTCTGAGTTAAAAGAGTTGATTCTCTGAGAAGCACATTATGGTACTTTTGCTTTACATCCTAGTGGAACGAAGATGTATCGGAATTTACAGAAGTTATACTGGTGGCCAGGAATGAAGAAAGATATAGTCGAGTATGTTGATAAATGTTTGACTTGCCAGTGGGTAAAAGCAGAACATCAGGTACCTAAAGTTTGCTTCAGCCTATTAGTATTCCCAAGTGGAAATGGGATTGCATTACTATGGATTTTGTTACGGGATTGCCACTGTCAGCAAGTAAAAAAAATGCCATCTAGGTAATTATGGATCGACTTACAAAGTCAGCTCATTTTATAGCAGTTAGAATGATAAACCGTAATTATAACATATTTTAATCCCACATTTAGCTTGTTTTTTGATGACTTATCCCCAATTTATGTAAAAAGGTGCTCTTAATCCTTTCTTTTCATGTTTTATACTCAGGAAAGCATCCAAGGATGAAAAGAACGAGAAACGGGCTTAAAACGGACCAAATTGGGCCAAGAGAGAAATCGACATGGCCTGGCCACGATCCACACGGCGTGTGCCATGGTCGTGTCCCTGTCGCTGGAAAGAGCAATTTCATTCGGGAAAGGATACTTGGAGGCAAAGAAACACATTCCAAAGACTATTCAAACACCCTAGTAGGAATTCTACTTAAATTAGGAAATTAGGGGCCAAGTAAGGCATCTCACAGTCTATATAAACACCCAAGGGGGCAACTTGAAGGAGGAGTTTGGCAGAAGCCGAAGGCGTCAAAGCTAGGCCAAGGAGCCAAGCCGAGAAGGTTAGAGTTAGGGAATAATGCGAGGATAGCCAGTTGATCTATCCCAAGAAGCCAGGGTTATACTCAAGACGGTGGAATTCTCCTTCAATTCCTTCAGGGGGTTTTAGGATTTTCTTATATTTTGTTTTATCTTTTCTCTTGAGATGTTCTTTTTATTTATTATGAACTAAACCCCTCAGATACCTGAAGGGGATGAAACCTAGATGAATCTTGTTATGTGATTTCTGAATTATATGATAAATACTTAGTTTGTTCTTAATTATGTTGCTTAATTCATTTCTGATGTGCTTAGGTGGAGGAGGAATATACCCTACCTAAGAGTAGATCTAGCATAATTAAGCGGAGTTGATCGAACGCCTAGAGATAGGGTTACAAGATTTTGCCAGATTAGGGTGAAACCTAATATGGGAGTCCATTGATCGATTTACTGCTATTCTAGGGGGTTATTATAAGCGAACGAGAGTTCCACTAATTAACTTAGGGTTAGAGGTTATTCGCCTCGAGAGAGGGTTTAATATAGGTTAGGGAGTCCTACGGATCAAGCTAAGTAAAGAAATCATATGGTTTAGGGTTAAATAACAAGTGAAGTCTAGATGGATTCTTCCTGAGGGTATCGTCGTGATCAATTAAGTTTTTCTTCAAGTTATTTTCCAAATCATTCTTTTCGTCTTTGTGTCCTTCGCTTAGTCTTTGTCAATTTAGTTTAAAAGCAACTTCACTCCATTTTTAAGACTAAATAATAAAAAGAAAGTTAGTATTATTACTTTTAGTTCCTTTGGGTTCGATAATCCGGTCTTGCCTAAGCTATACTACTGTTCGGTAGGTACACTTGCCTTTAATCGTTGTCAGAGTTAGTCTCCAGGTTCGATCATTCTTTTATAAATTTTAAAGCTTCGATTTCAGTGATCAAGTTTTTGACGCTGTTGCCGGGGAACTAAAATATTAAGAAAGCTTAATTTTTATTACTTTAGCCATTTTTTTATTTTATTATTGCAATTTTTTTATTTGTTTTATTTTTACTTTGCTAATTTTTCTTTGCTTTGACAGGTAATTTTAGTTTAGAGGAGATGGCACTAAATAACTATCAGTGGCAAGTTATGAGGACAACGCCAACAAAAGCCGCCAGTGTTTCCAACCTCGACGTGGTCACCAGGTTATCTAACCAGCTAGAGATGATGAATAAAAAGATTGGTGGTTTGTATAGTTCCTCGCAGGTACACTCAGTAATGCAATATGACTCGAATCTAGGAGGAGTGGCGAATCCTGAGTACCCACCCTACGAATATGGCATGGAAAACGAGCAAGTTCACTATACGGTTAACTATTCTAGACCACAAAATAATTTTTATAATGACACTTATAATGCAGGTTGGAGTTACCATCCCAATTTCTCGTGGGATGATCAAAATAGCCAAGGACCGGAACTTCATCTAAACTTTCAACAACCACCTCACCAACACGAAGAGGAGTCGCACCTTGAAGAGATGCTGACAAAATTTTCGGCTGACATAGAAAAACGTATCCAAGAAACTAAGAGAACAATCAAAAGCAATGAAAGCCGAATCGAGGAAATTACTAAATCAGTCAAGGAAGTCACTAATGCAGTCGAACAACTCGCAAAGCTGATGTCAGAATGACCGCAAGGACGTCTACCAAGCAACACTAAGATTAACCCTAAGGAACAAGTTCAAGTCATCACAGCTCAGAATAATAAGGGGTTAGATAAACTTGATACAAGGCCAGAAAATAAGGTAGAAGAAGGTAAAATAGAGGTAACACAAGAAAAGCCAAACCGGCAATTAAAGAGTACCAACCTCGCATACCTTACCCCGAAGCAATGAAAAGAGACGATTCAGAAGAATAATTCAGTAAGTTTCTTAAACTTTTAAAGAAATTACATATTAACTTACCTCTTCTTGAAGCTCTTTTTCAGATGCCAGACTCGAGGAAATTTTTAAGACAGCTCTTGACAAACAAACGCAAATTAGACGAGGAGCACCACGTGGAATTAAACGCAGCATGCTCTGCAATGTTACAGAATAGACTACCGCAGAAGCAAAAAGACACAGGGAGTTTTACAATTCCATGTTTAATTGGTAGTTTATCTATTGATAATGCTTTAGCTGATTTAGGGGCAAGCATCAATGTTATGCCTTATAAAATGTTTAAACAACTAGGTTTAGGGAAACCCAGACAAACTAGGATGAGCATTCAGTTAACTGATAAAACTATCAGAATTCCTAGGGGTATAATAGAAAATGTTTTAATCAAAATTGATAAATTCATATTCCCAGTAGATTTTGTTGTCTTAAACATGAATGAGGACAATTCGATTCCTTTAATTTTAGGAAAACCCTTTCTAGCAACTGCCAGGACTAAAATTGATGTTGGTATAGGAGAACTCATTCTTCGTGTAGGTGACGAATCAATCTGTCTACAAGCTTTTGACTCGGCCAGGACATCAAGTGATGAAGGTGAGAAAGTAGATTTAGTTGATAATCAAAATTTTCAACTTTCACCACAGAAAACACCACAAGGCTACAAACCTGAGCCGAATCATGGGCCCCAAGCTGCACAAGCTCATAACAGTGAATTGTTAGACCCAAGGCAAGAACCTGTGGTAAGTGAAGGTAAGGTTGAGGTGTGCCATGATTTACCAAAATCAATAATTACAGAATACCAACCTCGTGTGCCATATCCCGATGCAATAAAGAAAGACCACACAGAGGAAGAATTCGGTGAACTCACACTTTGTGTAGACGATGAAACAATCACTCTTCAAGCTCTTGACTCAGCTAGGACATCGAGTAATAAAGGTACGAACGTTAATTCTATTGATAATCATTTGGTGCAACCTTCTTTACAGGAAGCATCACGAAATCACTTAGCTGAGCTAGATCTTAGACCTCGTGCCAACAAAGAAGAAACACATAAGGAACAACGCCTTAGGGTTGACAAACTAAAAGAGCAAGAAACACAAATCAGAGAGGAACAGGAGCCGCACGAAGTGAAACTGAAGGAGACCCCAGACAAGCTGATAGGAACAACAAATCACATCAAAATAGAGGATCAGGTATTACTGAATAAGGAAGACCCTGGAATCACCAATTCAGACCTCAAGACAAACGAAGAAATCACTTTTGCGGTACTTAATGTCTTCCTATACGGCACAGTCGAGGTAAGCAATCCTAAATTCGACACTTTTGAGGTAAACGGTACTCGACTTAAACAATATATCCATAACTGAAGTGATTACATGAGAAAGGATTTTCACCTCCTTAAACCACCATGACCATACGAATGAGAGGTAAAGTCTAGCTTAAGACTATAAACAAGCGCTTCTCGGGAGGCAACCCGAGCACTAATCCACTAACATTTCATGTCAATTTTTCTAACACCACACTAAAATAGTCTAATAGAAGTGCAGGTTTTTAAACACAGCCTTGAACACGGGCGTGTCAATGGCCGTGTGCAAGACAGGGGACGAACCACGGGCGTGCCAAGAGCTGTGCCCAAACAAGAAAAATTTTCTTTCGTTAACACGGGCTGCGATACCAGAACACGCCCGTGCTACCTAACCGTGTGAAGCTACTGACTTGTACACCACGGGCAGAACACGCCCGTGCCCAACGACCGTGTGAGGTTACTGACTTGTTAAGCACGGGCTAAACATGACCGTGCCTTCCAACCGTGCCAACATTCTGACTTATCGAACACGGGAGGAGCACGCCCGTATTAAATAACCATGTGAAAAAAGACACGGGCGTGCCACTACACCCACGGTCGTGCCTGAACACCCTGAACGCGCCCAAAATTCAAAATCCCAAAACACGAGCTATATCTCTATTTAAACCTCATTCTCCCTTTTTCTAGTTGTCTTTCGTTTTCCATTATTTATTTTTATTTTTATTTTAATTTTATTTTCATTTCATTATTTTTTTTACGTTATTTTATTTTATTTTCTTCTTCTTATTCTTTATGATATTTAGATTTAGCTTAGGATACAATAAAATCAAGTCGGTTGCTTCGAGGATTCAATTTCAAATGATTCGAGATGCTTCCCCACGTTCACCTCCAATCCTATCCGATTTCTTTTCATTGACTTCATCCAAAATTCAGGAAGTTTCACTTCTCTCCACATCTTATGATTTTTATGATTATTTTGCTATTATCTATCTTTATACATTGAGGGCAATGTACATCTTAAGTGTGGGGGGGTTAACAATAGTATTATTTGAAAATCCCTGAATTATGCCTTGTTCAAAAGTAAAGTCTCTCATATTATGATTAGAATGAAATTTCCTATGATTTATGATCTTTGTTGATATGTTTTGGAGTAAGTCATTGATAATTGTGCATTGATGATTAAATTTGAAGGATACTAGAGAATCAAGCATGATAAAGTCTATTTTTCAAAAAAAAAAAAAATTGGTTGTCTACCTGAATCTGAATGTTACTTTGAAGTTTGAAATTTACGAGGTTGACATCAAAATACCCATAATTTTTGTGAGATTTTGAGCCTTTTAGAGCATACATCCTTTCATGCTCACTTTTTATTATGAATGTGTCAACATTGATTTGTTATTCTAGAACTTGCCTCGATTATACATGTTAAGACCACACCTTTGATTTGATATACAGAGATGATAAAGGCACTTAGGATCTAACCCACTCACTCCACTAAAAAGCCTACCTTCATAATTAGCCCCTAGTGAACCCCTTTGATCCTAACAACCCTTTTTTGACTCACCCACTAATATTAACCCAAAACCTTTTGTATTTGTTATCACCATTCCTTTTTAACTACCCTTTTTGTCGAGATTCAATTTTGAACAAGTTTCCTAACTATGTTCTATATTTCAGTTGTAAAAGCTCTTTCTTATTATTATAATAGTTTGTTCTTAAAAAAACGAAGTATATTCATTATTAGTTCTATGATAGATAAGCTTATGCATGTAAATTTCAGGTCTTGAAGAAAAAGCTCGTGTTATTAAGTTCAATTGATGTAATTATTTAATATTAGTTCATTTTTCTAGTTAGGTAAATTGTCAAATTTGATCTCGATTCTAACCTTCTAATTCAGTCTTTATCCACAACCTTAACCTAAGCCCCATTACAACCTTGTTAAAGACCTTTTGATTTGTGTATCATCTCATTTTACAGTGGTAGAGATTTGATTTTCAGGCAAGCCTATGGAATTAACTCTTCATGTTCGACTTTTGAGTGCTTAATTTCGACCCTTAAACACTTTGAGTGATTTAAGTAAATCTTTAGTGAGGATGTCAATTCTTGTCGGTTTCAAATCAGAGGTAATTATTTAGGTGAGGGGAAACACCTAACATTTTTAAGGCTATAAATGTAAGACTTTGATTGTTTGAATCTTTAGGACTCTTTGAGTTGAATTATCCATGTATGAATTATTTCTGAATTATGATGAATCATTATTGATGAAAATTTTGAATCGAGGAAGTTTGTTTTAATTATGATTTGAGAATTTTGCTTGAGGACAAGCAAAAGCTTAAGTGTGGGGGTATTTGATAAACCGTAATTATAACATATTTTAATCCCACATTTAGCTTGTTTTTGGATGACTTATCCTCAATTTATGTAAAAAAGTGCTCTTAATCCTTTCTTTTCATGTTTTATACTCAGGAAAGCACCCAAGGATGAAAAGAACGAGAAACGGGCTTAAAACGGATCAAATTGGGCCAAGAGAGAAATCGACACGGCCTGGCCCAAAGCTAACACGATCGTGCCTCATTAAAAGTCTGAGCACGGCCTGGCCACGATCCACACAGACGTGTGCCATGGCCGTGGCCCTGTCGCTGGAAAGAGCAATTTCATTCGGGAAAGGATACTTGGAGGCAAAGAAACACATTCCAAAGCCTATTCAAACACCCTGTAGGAATTCTACTTAAATTAGGAAACTTAGGGGCCAAGTAAGGCATCTCATAGTCTATATAAACACCCAAGGGGGCAACTTGAAGGGGGAGTGTGGCAGAAGCCAAAGGCGTCAAAGCTAGGCCAAGGAGCCAAGCCGAGAAGGTCAGAGTTAGGGAATAACGCGAGGATAGCTAGTTGATCTATCCCAAGAAGTCGGAGTTATACTCAAGACGACGGAATTCTCCTTCAATTCCTTCAGGGGGTTTTAGGATTTTCTTATGTTTTGTTTTATCTTTTCTCTTGAGATGTTCTTTTTATTTATTATGAACTAAACCCCTCAGATACCTGAAGGGGATGAAACCTAGATGAATCTTGTTATGTGATTTCTGAATTATATGATAAATACTTAGTTTGTTCTTAATTATGTTGCTTAATTCAAATCTGATGTGCTTAGGTGGAGGAGGAATAGACCCTGCCTAAGAGTAGATCTAGCATAATTAAGCGGAGTTGATCGAACGCCTAGAGATAGGGTTACAAGATTTTGCCAGATTAGGGTGAAACCTAATATGGGAGTCCATTGATCGATTTACTGCTATTCTAGGGGGTTATTATAAGCGAACGAGAGTTCCACTAATTAACCTAGGGTTAGAGGTTATTCGCCTCGAGAGAGGGTTTAATATAGGTTAGGGAGTCTTACGGATCAAGCTAAGTAAAGAAATCATATGGTTTACGGTTAAATAACAAGTGAAGTCTAGGTGGATTCTTCCTAAGGGTATCGTCGTGATCAATTGAGTTTTTCTTCAAGTTATTTTCCAAATCATTCTTTTCGTCTTTGTGTCCTTAGCTTAGTCTTCGTCAATTTAGTTTAAAAGCAACTTCACTCCGTTTTTAAGGCTAAATAATAAAAAGAAAGTTAGTATTAGTACTTTTAGTTCCTTTGGGTTCGATAATCCGGTCTTGCCTAAACTATACTACTGTTCGATAGGCACACTTGCCTTTAATCATTGTCAGAGTTAGTCTCCAGGTTCGATCATTCTTTTATAAATTTTAAAGCTCCGATTTCAGTGATCATAGAACTGATTGGTTTTTGCAAAAGCTTGCTGAGGTTTATATTCGGGACATTGTGAGATTACATGGTATTCCTGTATTTATTATTTTAGATCGGAATCCATGGTTTACATCGAGATTTTGGAGGCAATTGCATGATTCTTTGGGAACTAAACTTAAATTCAGTACTGCATTTTTTTTCGCAAATCGACGGACAGTCTGAACGGGTGATTCAAATTTTGGAGGATATATTACGGTCTTATACTATTGATTTTGAAACAGGTTGGGAACATTATTTGCCATTAGCAAAATTTTTTTATAATAATAGTTTCCAATCTAGTATTCAAATGGCTCTGTATGAGGCTTTATATGGTAGACGGTGTAGATCGCCTGTATGTTGGACGAAACTGAATGAAAGAAAAATAGTTGGGCCGGAGTTGATTCAAGAGATATAGGAAACAATTAAAAAGATTAAAAATAGATTGAAAGCCGCCTTCGACAGACTGAAATCTTACGCAGATTTGAAACGACGGGTCATTGAATACTCTGTTGGGGATAAGGTATTCCTTAAAGTATCGCCTTGGAAGAAAGTTTTGTGATGTGGCCGGAAAGGGAAATTGAGTCCTCATTATATCGGGCCATATGAAATAGTAGAAAGAATCGGACCGGTTGCTTATCGACTAGGTTTTCCTCTAGAATTACAGAAGATTCACGATGTTTTTCATGTTTCTAAGCTTCGGAGATATAGATCGGATCCTTCTCATGTTATTCCCACTGAAGATATCGAAATTTGACCGGATCTGTTTTATGAAGAAGAGCTAGTTCAGATATTAGCTAGAGAAGTAAAGGAGTTGAGAAACAAACGGGTTCCTTTAGTGAAAGTGTTATGGAGAAGTCATAGTATTGAAGAAGCAACTTGGGAACCGGAAGAAACAATGAGAGCGCAATATCCTCATCTCTTCTCTGGTAAATTTCTAGGACGAAATTTAGTAAGGGGAGAAATGTAATGACCCAAAATTCACAGACATCAGAAAAGTACATTATTGGGCCTCCATCTTAGTAAACCGAACTCATAAATAATTATTAAAAATTATTTATGAGTCTAGTGATGTATTTAATTAGGTTTCAATTAAGTGAATTTAGCTTAATAAAGAGTAACTAGGAAAAAGGACTAAATTGAATAAAGGGTGAAAGTTAAATTATAGATTAAAAGAAAGTAAAAAGGACCAAAATGGCAAATATACCATTTAGAATAAATAAGGCGGCAACTTAGAAAAAAATCTAAGATTTTCTTAGATTTATTATGTTAAATAATTATTATTAATATTATTATTATTAATTATTATTATATTATGAAATAAATTAAAATAATGACAAATGTATGGTGCATGAATTATACATGTGAAATGTATATATTTATACACTTGTAAAATTAATAAATAATTACTTATAATTTAAGTATAAAGATATTTATTAATTAAATTGTTATTATTATTATAAAACTAATATAATTAAAATAAAGTAAAGAAAAAAGAAAAAAAAAAGAATAGAGAAGCTGAAAACGAAACAGGGGAAGGAAAAAAGGAAAAAGAAAGAAAAGAAAAAGGGAAAACTAGGGTTTTGAAGCTTTAAGCTTTAATTGGTAAGTCAATTAAGTCTTTTTTTTTTTTTTAAATTTTGATGTTTTAGAAGCTTTAAAACAAAGTTTTGTCGAAATTGAGTTGAAATTTTGAAAGTTCTTAGATTTTTGAACATGATTCATGTTGGACAAATTGTTGAATTAGGGATTTGATTGATAGAATTTCTAGTTAGAATTGATAAAAGGATTAAATTGTAAAGTATGCTATAAGTTTTGTGTTAGAGGGATTAAACTGAAAGAAATTTTAAATTAGGGTTTTATCATGAGCATTAGATAGTTATGTTGAATATAGTAGGAAATTGGGTAGAAATAAAATATGAATTGAGTTAGAAAAGTAAATGAGTTTAATTAGGACCAAATTGAAATTAAGGTAGAAATTCAATTATTTAATATAAATTAGTGTTGTATTAATAGTGTAAATTATTTTAATTTTAATTTTCGTAGCTAACAAAGAACCAGAGGCGTCGAGCAAAAAGGGGAAAGAGAGTAAACGAGGAGTAACACGAGAAAATCACGGTTTGTATTACTATAATTCGAACTACTATTTATTAATGTTATTTTTAAATTTATATGTATGGTAAGTAAATTATAAGGTAAATATCAATATTGAAATGAATGAAATTAAGATAAAGTATGATTATGTATGAATAATTGATGGTATGTAAATTTCCCTTTTTGGGTAAAAGTGGCATGTACTAGGTGTTGTATAGGTCACATGTATATGTCTTGTAATTTTTGGTTGTAAAGAATGGTTTATAATGTTTGAGTTGGGATTTAATGAGGAAGCATGAAAGCTTTATGGTACACTTAACATATTTGTTATAAGTAAAAAGTGGAAATGAATGTTGAATATGAATTAATCTTAAATGATATTATGAATGTTATTGGTCATATTATTAAGTCAATGTTTTAGGCATGATTTAGGTATATTAAGTGTGCAAATGTATTAGTTGAAATATTGGTATTGGATTGGTTTCGATTTGAATTTGCAGGGTTGGCTAGGTTAGTATAAAAAGCTCATATAGAGTTCACACGGCCTAGCACACGGGCATGTGACCAGACCGTGTGAGACACACGACTAGCACATGGGTGTGTGATCTGGTCGTGTGTCCCCTACAACTTAAGTTTTGGAAACAGAATACCCAGGTTTTAGCAAACGGGCAGAGACACGGGTGTGTGTCTCAGCCGTGTGAAGGACACGGTCTTGAACATGGGCGTGTGAAAACTGCACTAGATTCGAATTAAAAATAAATCCACACGGGCTAAGCACACGGGCGTGTGGCTTGGCCGTGTGAAATCAATTTGTTCATGATCAATAAGTCAGAGAGTTACACGGGTAAAGGACACGGGCATGTCCTGGCCGTGTAAGCCACACGGTATGTCAACACGGGCGTGTCATGGAGACACACAGGCATGTGAGCCCTGCACCTAGGAATTTTTTTTGAAATTCATGAAAAATTTTTGGAGTACTCAAACAAGTTTCGTTCCACTTCTAATACGTGTTTTGGGCCTCGAGAGTCTATTATAGGAATTTAATGATTAAATTATACTATGTATGTTAATTATTTATGAATTATTTGTAAATTTTCTGATATGTCCGGTAATGCTCTGTAATCCTGTTCCGGCGGCGGTTTAGGGTTAGGGGGTGTTACATCCCCAATAGAAGAGTACCCAGAAACAGAAACACTGACGTAAGCCAAATACGCATCACACCTTTTTCGAACCAATTTCTCAGCTACAAGAGCGGAGATCACATTGGATAGATAATCTCGACGCTCACCGATCACAACCACCTCCTTATCATCGTCAGTCCTTAGACTGTGGAGAATCAGTACCTCAAATTATCCCTTAGACTGTCGTCAAAGCAGACGCACTTCTCATACTCAGACGCCACCATGCCTCGAGCGTAGCGACTCAACCTAAAAAATTCGGCCTCATACTCGGCCACAGATCTATCACCTTGCGTAAGATTCATGAACTCACGCCTACGAGCATCTACATTGCTCGCGCACCCACATATTTTCTCTGAAAGACAGTCTTGAAGAAATCCCAGTTTAGACGATCAGATTGAATACCCTCATCAACCGATAACCACCACTGATATGCCTTGTCGCGAAGCAAAGAGACTGCACCCTTAAGTTTCTGCTCAGGAGTACAATTTATATCATTCATGATTCTCTTGGTGGCGTCCAACCAATACTTAGCCACAGTAGGGGTGACTCCAGTGACACCCCTAAACAGCTCAACACCATTGGACTAGAGTCGCTCAATTATCGACCTATGGCCCCCAGATCCAGAATAGGGTCAAGCGACCCTCTCTAATATCCTCAACATGGCTTGGGATAGTGTGTCGTCCCCAGCCAAATGGCTTTGAGACCCAGTCTCAGTAGCAGGCAAAAACGGTGTCTCACTCGTATCTAAGTTTGGCATACTGCCTAGAGAGGAAGACTCAGCTCGAGCCCCCTACGGCCTCTACCACTTCCACAGATATCACGTCCGCGAGTTCCATGAGCGCTCATTATAAATTTCAAATTTTATCTACATTATAAAATTTTATGCGTCAGTTACAGTATTTATTAATAGATATTTTATGCATAAATTATTAGAAGTTTAGAAATGTTTTTAGAGGTTTCAGTCTCTAACTAACTCAGTATAGTTTCAGAAGTACTAACTACAGTATTTTCAGAAAATCCTATTTAAATTCAGAAATACTTACAAGGTCGGCGCCAGAAACTTGGTGTACTACATACTTTATCAATTTATCCAAATTATTTGAAAATTAGTTTTTTTTTGAAACAAAATTTTCAAACCAAAAATTCACAACTCGAGTTTTGAAACCTGGCTCTTATACCACTAAATGTAACACTCCAAACCCGGCCTAGACGTTATGACCGAATCCGGAGATGTCACATGGTAGGGTTTTGAAAACTAAGTTGTTTTGATAAACCTTTCAGTTTTTATAACTTGTATTCTTTCATAGTTATTTCTGAAAACATCGTTTAATTAGTTCATTTGCCAAAACAAAATTTAGAGCGGAAGTCTTAAAATCGTTATCTTTTAAAAATGCAGTTCGTACTTTTAGAAAACCTTTGTTTCCGTAAGACCGTGATTTCAAACATGTATTTTATCGAAGCATGCAAATTATCAAACATACCAAAAATCAACAGTTAAAAAAAACCATACAGTCTAAAGAGTCCCAGAAATTACAAACTCTCAAATGAATCCAGAATTTTAAATAAACCATAAACTACTAAGTTTAAACAGTTTACGGTCAAGTGGTTACCGATGAGTCTTCGCCGCACCAATGTCTAAGTCTATGGATTACCTAAACAGAACAGACAAACAAGTGTGAGTTTTCGTAAACTCAGTGTGTAACCTAACAGAAATAGACGTACAATTTATACAGAAATCACATATACATTCAGAATCTGATCGGACCTAAGTCTTTTACAGAAATATATAACAGAATCAGTTATGCAAAATCCTACCGCCATCCTCTACACACCATCACCGACCATCCCAACACACCATGTGGGGTTAAAACACCCACCCATCTCTACACACCATATTGTGTCATTACGACACGTATCAGATAATATGCAGCCCAGCTGCCAGAATATAGGTAAGGGTCGTCTTTCAGAACACTTCCTCCATATATACAATCCCATCCTCTACACACCATCACCGACCATCCCAACACACCATGTGGGGTTAAAACACCCACTCATCTCTACACACCATATTGTGTCATTACGACACTTATCAGATAATATGTAGCCCAGCTGCCAGAATATAGGTAAGGGTCGCCTTTCAGAACACTTCCTCCATATATACAATCCCACCCCAAAAAAAGATACAGAATACAGATTCAGATACAGATATTAAATGCTTATCATACGTGTGTACAAACATCAATATTCATATAGCAGAATAGTTAGTCATACATAAAAGTGTCATACTCAAAGCATACTATCAGAATATCAAATCATATAATCTAGGGTTTGGTTAGCCCTAACCGACCCTACGGTAGGCCTACAGTCGATTGGAATGACCCATGTGACCCTAGGGAAAATTTTAGAATTATGGGCCCACATGCCCGTGTGGGCCCACACACCCAACTTAGCCTAGCCCGTGTGGCCCACACGGCCACACCCACATCACCACATCGTCGTTTCTTGCGCACAGCCATGTCTTCATCGACCACACGACTGTGTCTTCGCACACGACTAATCACACAGGCGACCACATGCCCATGAGGCGTTGACAGTTTGCACTTTCGGCTTTCGCCGAAACTCGATTTTCAGCGTAAGGGGTACGCACCTAGTACCGATTCGATGCAATAACAATCCTGGTCCTTCAAAAAAACCTAGAAACAGAAAACCCCAAACCAATTTAGATGGTTGAGTAACGAATTCGACATAAGAATCAACACGGAACTGACTTACCACCGATGACAAACCACCTCTAACGCGTATTAAATCGTTGAAGTGCAATTCCTTGCTCCACAATCTGCTCCTAAACATGAATTACCACTAATAAATCACTACAAAGTGTTATTGCCAAAATCCCAAACCAAAAGTTAACGATAACAGAGTTATACTTACCAAACCAAAAGGGGAACCCCACAATTCCAACAAGACAATCGAACAACAGATTCACGAGCCGAATCGAAAGAGAGATAAAACAGAGAATTGCTGAAAAAAGAGAGAAATGTCAGGAAGGGGAATAACAAAAAATATTAGACATCAGATTTTCTTTGGAGGAGAGAGAAATTTTTAGCAAAAAGAAATAATAATAAAAGATAATATCACAAATCCCCCATATCTCTCCCACTAACCCACTACTCACAACTACCTCAGAAGTTTGGCTCCACCGAAACTCTATCAGACAACTGAGCAAAAATATAACATCGACGCTCGCACAAGGATTCAAACACAGGACCTCTAACAAACTAACCCCCTTACCACTCGAACCAACAAGCTCATTTTGATATGGATTAACAGATAATTTTTTATAAGCCCACTCAACAAGGGTAAGACTTGGATAAAAATAATAAAAATTGCCAAAGTGGGAATTAAACCCAAAACCTCCCAGACACACCCAGTACACTTAACCACTAAAGCAAATACACACTTGTGTCAGATATTTATAGAATCAGAAATAAATTATTCAGGGCGTTACATGTTTAGACATTAATCAGATGTGTTTAATCAATAATTTCTCTAAACCATTTTGTGCACAAATAACAAACTTTAAAACTTTTTCAAACTCAATCAATAAAAAACTGATATATAAACTCATCAGTATTAGCAAGATGAATTGTTTTAATTGCATGATCTGAAATTAATTATTTAAACAAGCAATCTTGCAAACGATAGGTTGCAAGTTGGTAACACATATGTGATTATTTTGTAGATGCATCTACCAAAATCATATAATATCAAAACCATCCACATGGTGGGTGAATGGACCCATATTCATTTCAGAAATACAAGACATTAAATCTCAACTTTAGCTAGTGAGTTTCTAACAATCAATTTTCATTGAGAACAAGCAACAAATGTGAATTCTTTAAATTAAAGAATTTTTTGGTTCTTTAATGAATGTCCATATGAAATCTCAATTAATTTTCGAATCATATATTATCCAAGATGGTCTAACTGGTCACGTCAAGTAGTAAAGTATTTGTATCAGTAAATTCCTGGTTTACTTTAACATGCATTTCAATTGTACTAATAATGTCAATATAAATTATGACAAACTGATAATTTTACTGTCATTCCTTTTACTTTGTATCCACATTATAAGTACTATTGTGACATTTACTACTGGAAATGTCTAAATCAATGTGAAGTCTAAATCACTATTTTCCAGGTGTACAACAAGTACATAACCAATGACTTTTCATACATAAGTTTTCTCTCTTGCAAGTTCTCATCAACAATATTTTTTCATGTAATTTTAATTGAGAACTTATTATAAATACTGTAGAGTTATACTCACAGTTAAAAAAAAAAACTTGCAACTTCAGGTGCATCCAACCATAACGAGCTTTAGATAGAATTACCATATTCTATTGCTCATAAGTAAATTATTTACAGTAAAATATTTTACTTTTAATCCCTTAATGGGGATGATGACAAAAGAAGGTCACAAAGATAGTTACAGTCAATTCAATTTATAACAAGAGTAATAAATATAAATCAATAACTCAATAAATATAAATCAATAACTCAATCCTCTTTTGATTCATATGAAATATAATATTTTCCTCATTCACAATCTCAATATGAGATCCATTATGAATATCTTTAAAACAAATGGATTAATCATCACAATATATTAATATATTAACTCTTCTGGAGCTTTAGACTAATTTTGTACTACCAAATATTGGAATAATATTGATTTTTATTTTCTTTTATGCTTGCGTTCACTTCGGGGAATGCAATAGATTTACTAGAACGAACTTAAACGTCCCAATAGATTTTTTATTTCATAATCACCATCGTAAAGATACATGGATTTCAAATCAAAATCTATCTATTCATGTTGTCATGATTAGTCTCCAATTATAATAAACATGATATAATAAATAAATCATAGTAAAATATACCTGAAAATCTTTAACATCATCATCACCTTAGCAATTATCACGAGTATTATTTCAAGTAGTAAAACAATTTTGTTTTCGTAATAACATTTATAATCTAATAATAAAAATCATTTAATAAACAATCAAAATTTTCGTGTACGATGCTTGAAAGTTGTTCAATACACATTGTACCAAATTTCAATACCACATATATGTTATAAAATCTTATGAAACTTCTAATTAAATATTTATAAATTCAATTTAAAAGATATAATACAATAATTTCAAACATATTTAATAACAATAATTAAATCATAAAAAAATTTAATCATCCAAATACCATACATACTATAATTTGATAAAAGAATCTTAGTTTAAAAGAAACCTTAAAGTAATAATATTTTTCATAGAATAATTTTACCAAAAATAAATCAACAAAGGAGAAAAACATACCACGTAATGATTATACAAATTTCTTTGCTTAATGATTACCCATAATACGTAGGCCTCAATTGAAGACTGAAATAACAGTAGCTCTAGAAGGCAATCCACAGCAACTTGAGTAGGAAATTTGAGTGACCGGCTATTGCATTGGTTGTTGCTTGAAAGATGTAAGGCTTGGTGAAAGGGAAAAAAATTGTGACTTATGGAGAGAAAAAATTAAAAGAGAATCGTGTTGATAACGTGTTATAAAATAAATAGACAGAGAGTAAAGAACAAAGAAAATGTGAGAGCAAAAGAAAGCGTATTTTATTGATCAATCGGGATATTTACAAAGCTTCTCCAAAGTTTCTATTTATAGGCATAAGAAGTATAAATGAAGTAGAGATCTACTTCGAATGACTATAAGAATTTAAAGTACATCAAAACTTATGTTGATCTTGATGGACATCCATTTAATAAGATATTAATAACAAAAACATGATTTGAGAATACTGTTTTTAGCACAATTATTTTTAATTTTGCAGAGTGAATATCAGGATAAACTACACCAAATGTCACTGAACTTTGGTTAATTTTTATTTTTTGCTACTGAACTTTTAAAACTTACAAAGATGCTATTAGCATTTTTGCGTTATTACAAAGATGTCATTCCATTACTTGGATAATGGCGTTTGATGTTGCATGTTAAATGTGTCACATGTTTGAAAAAAAATAATTTCTTTTTTTAATATTGAATTACTTGTTTTATTTTTATTCCTTTATTTTTTTCCTTTTTTTTCTACTTCTTATTCCTCCTTTCACTTATTTTGATTTCATGGGAATGAATCCCACATTTCAATGCACAGAAAGGGATTAAGGTTTTAGCGGCGTTTTTAGTGATATTTGAACTAAAAATACCGTAAATATATACCATTAGTGGCTCTAACTAAAAAACGCTGCCATAAGTCATTTTATAGTGGTATTTGTGGAAATAGCGCCACAAATTGTACATGTTTAACGTCTTTTTATGCTACCCGCCGCAAAGTTTCGCCGCAAAGTTACACCGAATGGGAGTAGCCTTAGTAACGTTTTTCCTATAAACACCGCAAAATAAAGCAATATTGGCCTTTTTTACATAAATGCCGTGAATTTATTAAAAGAAACTGTTTTCACAAAGAAATCAAAGATCCTTTTTCTTCTTCCATATCATCTCCCACAATTTACCTGCTTTTCTTTCTCGACCTGAATATACAAAAATCTTGTCCCTTTTCTTTCTCATATTTTTTCTTTGCTTGACTAAAACATACAAAAAAAACCCAACTTCCTGGACTGCTGACGCCTCTCAGTTCTGTTCTACAAATATATACAAGTGAAAAAGAAGGTATTTTATTCTCTGATATCAATGGAACTCTACCAATTTTTTTTTCCTTTTTTCCATTCTACGCTTTTGTTATTTCCGTTTGTTTCTCGAGAAAAATTTTAAAAAAAAGTCGAGGGTTTTCGTATGTTCTTTGCTTTTTTATTGTATATATAAGATTGCAGATTTGTTTACTTGACTGATAGAATTGAAATCAACTAGAAAATCAAGTGGATAAATATTCAGATTCTTGTTTTGTTTCAGGTTTTTGGTGAAAATCGACTGTGCAATATCAAATTTTGTTTACAAAACCAGGGAGTGTTATAGGTTAGAAATTGAACGATTATTTAATTTATTTTTATCTACAAATTTTATGTTATGAACTAAGTAGTTTTGTGAATTTGCATTTTAGGGTTTCGAGCACTATTTTTACTCCCTTTAGGAAGGCTTTCTCGCTGAGTTTCTCACTTATTTTATCTTATTTTATTTCATTTCCATATGATCTAGTAACAAGCTAGTAATGAATTTTAGTTATCTTCATTATCTGATTTTGATGGGAAAAAAGAATGATAAGCAGGTTTTATGTGTGTTATACTCTTCATTTTTCTTGAGGTATCCACATCAAATACATTTCTAGATAATGAAACAAGGATATAATTCTTCAAATATATGAAAGATTTAGAATAATTTAACGTATCCATTTTGGACACTCTCAGTCACTTCTGAGTTTGAGTAACTTAAGATGCTAGAGTTTTGGAACAATATTAATTAGTCTTATGGAGCATTGGAAGACTAATTCTATATTTCTTAGGAATAGACTTGAGATGAGTTTTGTCATAAGTGCAAACAACCTTGTATGTTCATATGCTTTGCTCAATAACTATAGAATTTGAGAAAATGAGATGGGTTGATTCTTTGTCTAAATCAGAAGTTTTAACCAGTTTGTACAATTTTGCAATTAACAAGGTTCATGTAAGAAATATACAGTCAATCTGGATCAATACATAAGTTTGAATATTGACTAGTTTCAAGCTTCAAGCTTTTTGGCTCTAATGTAACATTATTTACTTTCATCCGGAATTAGCATCGCTTCTGTTATTGCCCTTTTGGTTCTTTCAATCAAGACCGTGGCTTTGTACATTGGGATTTCTCATAAAAGTATATTGCTAACATATTTGATGTCGTTGGCACAGCGATTGTTATGTAAATTAAAGTCTTTTATTAGCATATGGAAATTGTTGGGATTTCGTTTCAGATATTTATCTTTCTATGCACTTTTTAAGGGTTGTAATGAACATTTTGTTTCCTTATGTTGTACAATTATTTCATTTAACAATACTTAGGAAACCAGATTCATTTCTCATCTCGTTTGTTCTTGCATTTAGAAGTCCTTTATTTTCTAATTTTGTCTCTATTAGCTATTTTGTTTCATTCAATGCCACTACCATGTAAATAATATGTAAATAATACTACAGTGATTTTGTCTCTACTTCATTTAATCTTTGTGCTTTATTCATTAATTTGGGTAGTATGAAAGCACTGTTTTCTTCTTGATCTAGTCCATGGGATGAAACCTCAGTGATTTCAGTTGAACTTGGTGAAGTAGGTTGAGGAGGAGGACCAAACACAGAGCTGTCTTCCACTGTCAAAATAAATACAGCTAGGCATGTTCATTGCACTACTAGTCTCACTTTTGTAAGAAACCACTTCATGTTTTTTACCTCTTTTGCTTCTCTTCCTTTGAAACACTCGGAAAACTAACCAATCTGGTCCACACATTTCTCTCCTAGATATCTGCAAACATGGAAAACCCATTGCTAAGATTATGGTTCTAATCAATATTTAGGGTTACTTGCAACTTATATTAATTACCTGAGTTGAATCAAGAGTTGGCACTGGGTCAACTCCCTTGTATAGGAATTCTTGTTGCTTGGGATTCAATAAATTTAAATAACATGAATTGATATATATTAATGTCAATTTATCTTACCATTTATTTAGTATATTTTTTATTGAAATAGTGAATTGAATTCATACAAAAGAAGTATTCGATAGGTTCATTTGAATTGCCTAATCAAACAACTCCATTTTAAGTTCTCCTGAATTGCATTTGTAAGTACCTCTTATTACTTACACGTTTTAATTTAATACAACATTATTTTTGAGATAAATCCATGTTAGTGATTTGAATTAAGGCATAATATCTTACATATTTCTTTGTGATATTGATATTTTAGGTTAAACGTGTTCATTTAATTATATGAGTAGCATGTTTCTTATTAATTTTTTAAAAGTATAAATAAACAAACATAAATAGTAATAAACATATTTAAAAAAAATAAAAATGCAAAGAAATGGAGAGAGCAAAAAGAAGAAGAGAGAAAAACAATGGACAACCAAAGTATAGTATTACTTAAATTAATTACTTAATCTTGATTTCGGGTCTTCGACTCTTAATTAAAGACTTAGTGACTACCCATTATTCAATAGCACAATCAGATGGTGATATGATAATCACCACAAATTGACTTTAATCCCCCATTAATTGCTTTGTTTTTATTTTTGGCGCTTTGGGAGCTGTGAGCTTGAGTTATTTCCGTCTAACAAGCTCAATTTCACACGCTCTTTAACTCTTTAAATAGCTAATGTCCATTGGAGAAACTTGTATTTAATTATGCTTCCAATCCTTTACTTTTTAAATTTTTTATTTTTAAGCTTTATTTATTATTGGGGTTGGAAAGCATTCTTCAATTAAATCTTGATTCCAAACCGATTTTTTTAATAAATAAGTAGCTTTTCAAACTAAACTTCAGATTTTAATCCAAAGTCAAAAAGTTAAAAAACTTTTGAAAAAATATTTTTTAATAAAATTATTTATTGTTATCCCCTCGTTAAACCTTCCAATTTATAACTATAAGTTTAAAATTGTCATTTTATCTTCACAAAAGTATTTTTTAACCTCAATGGTAAACTTGTACTTATCAATTGAAGTTTAATTTTTTAATTACACAATTTAAGAAACTAAATTGTTAAAAATAAAAAAATTTTAAATTTTTGAAGAAGATAGAACTAGAGTTACTCTATAGTAATATGAAGAATAAATAGACATGTTGTCTATTTAAAACATTTATTTACAATTTGGGTAAATTACTCTTTTAATCCTTATTTTTTTGTATTTTACTTAATTGGATTAACTTTTAATATTATCATATTAAAATTAACAATTTTAAATTGCTAAGCTTAAAATATAGTTTTTAAAAATATGCATACTAATAACATTTATCAAATTAAATTTTTATTTTTCAAATATAATAAAAGTTATGTAACACCCCAAACCTGGCCTAGATGTTATGGTCGAATCTGGCGTGTCATGTTGATGTGTCTTTTGAAAATTGGACTTGTTGGTAGAAATTCGTTTCTGAGTTGAAATCTCTTTGTTAAAACTCAAATCATCTTAACCATTTACTAACCATTTAAAACGTCTTTACTTTATAAAAAAAAACATTGTTTGTTGCGGAAGCAATATCCAAAAATGTTGCGAAAACGCGGTGTTTTGAAAACATTTAATCTTTTTGAAAATCAGCGTTCTATCATTATCAGTTAAGTATCAAATAAATAAAGCCAAAATAACATAACTTAGGTTTAAGAGGCCTAATTACAGAATCAATAGCCCAATAAGAAATTTAAATAAATAAGTCTAAAGCAGAACATCAGCGATCGTGTGGCCATCTCCGAGTCCTTCGCAGTACCGATCCGCCTAACGCTGGGGATTACCTGTACAGTTTAAAAAGAAAGGGTGAGTTTACGAAAACTCAGTGTGTAATCCCCTATCAGTCAGTCAATAACACTATGCAGTAACAGTCTGGGCTTAAGCCCTATTCAGTAATAGTGCAGTATAGACCTTAGCCCATTGCAATAACAGTGTGGGCCTAAGCCCAATACAATATCAGTACGGTACAAATATGCAACCCACCCCAATCCAGCCAACACACCACCTGTACCAACAAACACACCATATGGGGATAAAATCGACCCACCCAGCTAGCACACCAATATCGCAGCATAGCTGCCATTAATAATAACGCAGCAGAGCTGCCAGTAACAGTATATGTTGCAACGCCACCAGTAACAATGAATGTAGCAGAGCCACCAGTACATTACTTCCTCCATATCAGAATCCCAACCCCATGCAGTATGTCATGTATGCAGAATGCCATGCTCAGAATCAGTCATACAAATCACAGACAAAGCAGTCATACAAAACACAGGCAAATTAGTCATTTACCCTCGAGGGGTAAAATAGTCATTTTACCCTTTGGGGGTATTATGGTCATTTTATCCTATAGGGGTATTACGGTCATTTTACACTACAGGGGCATTACGGTCATTTTACCCTATAGGGGCATTACGATCATTTCACCCAATAGGGGCATTACGGTCATTTTACCCCACGGGGGCATTACAGTTATTTCACCCTACGGAGGCATTACGGTCATTTCACCCTATAGGGGCATTACAGTCATTTCACCCTACGAGGGCATTACGGTCATTTCACCCTACAGGGGCATTACGGTTATTTTACCCTACGGGGGCATTACATTCATTTTACCCTACAAGGGCATTAAGGTCATTTCACCCTACGGGGGCATTACGGTCATTTTACCCTACAGGGGCATTACGGTCATTTCACCCTACAGGGGTATTACGGTTATTTTACCCTACAGGGGTATTACGGTCATTTCACCCTACAAGGGCATTACGGTCATTTTATCAGTTTGGGCCTAAGTACACTTAGGCCCATCAATAAGCCCACAGTCGTCTTGAGCGACTCGAGCGACCATAACAGTACAGACAGTGTAGATGGGCCCAAAGCCCATTATGGCGTAAGCCCATGAAATCGCTCATGGCGGCCTTTTCCGTCGTCTTGAGCGACTTGAGCGACCATAACAGTACAGCCAGTGTAGATGGGACCAAAGCCCATGGCCTAAGCCCATGAAATCGCTCATGGCGTCCTTTTCCATCATACGCCCACGTTTCGTGGGCTCTGTTTACCATACGAGCGTTCGCACGCTCAACGCCCAACCTTTCAGCTTTTCGGCTTTTGCCTTTCCACAGTCTAATCAGTGTGTGTGTACACACTTTATCGGCTTTTACGCCTATTACCGTTTGCAGGGTACGGTTACACACCTGTTCGTGATAACGAGTAAACTAGCCCACGTGCACTCCAACCTATTACAACAGAAGCTTCGGTTAAATACTTAACACACAAGTTGAAAGAGACACTAACCAAAACCTATTCAAAAGATTACTTACTATCGCCTTGCTTGAATGAGCGTGGATTTAACCTACTTAGATCACTGACAAAAGAGGATTACAGACCCTTCAATGATTATCTGTATACGAATCAAACCTCCCATTAACGCGCATATGAGACAATACTTGATCCTTAATAAACACATACTTACTGAATCGCAGAGTTAATATTAAGAGGAGGAAGAATCGGCCTACAAGAGTATGCCTTAAGCCAAGGCACGAAAAGAAAAGCACACACCAGAGATGGAAGAATCGACTACCCAAAATCAATGAACAAAGAAAAGAAAGTTGCGATAGAGAGATCGATCGGTTGCCAGAGATTAGTTGTTGAATCGAAGACTGAAGTGAAGGAGTAAGGGATGTAGTAAAACGGCTTGGGTACTAAATAGAAGGGGTGATAGCAGGAATGATTTGAAAAGAACAGATGAGGGAAAAGGTAATGTGTATTCAGTCACCAATGTCAAATGGATAGAAAGACAACTATAACCAAAAAGAACCGAGGGAGGGAATGAAGAGTATATTCGGCCAAAGAAAAGAGACTAACGACAAGTCGGAAACAGAGAGCAAGAAAAACAAAAAGGAGAAATTCGGTACAGTAGGGAACAGAGTTGTCAAGAGCCGACACTATGTTGCCAAAAAACCCAAAAACGAAACAAAACCAAAAGAACACCACCAAAACGATAATGCTCATAAACTCCCCCTCCTAGTCGAATTTCTCATACACAAGTTTCCCCATTCGGTTACACCACTCCCAATTTTGAATTCCTTGATTTGTTCCACAATTTCCTCCAACCCCATATTTCAAAATTCCATGATACTCTCTCCTAACAACCCAGATTATCTCCTCTAATCTCTCCTTAACTTCCTCCATGACCATTTCAAATTCCAATTCGCAGAGTTTCAGTCAAGCTCCACCTCTCATGCAGCAAGGAAGTAAAATAAATACTCACTTGCACAACATGAGACTCAAACCCAATCTCCCTTGCAACTTAAACCACGCCACCAACCACCTTACCAACCAGCTCCTTGTGTCATATTTTAACCACACATATCTAAAAGGCCTACTATCAAGCACCAAGGGTTTTATTCACTTAAAAACTAAAATTTTTGCTAAAGCCCAGGCTTGAACCCAGGACTTCTCCAACACTTCTCAGGACCCTTAACCACTGAAGCAGACATTTAATTGTGTCATTTTCTTGCATAATTAAACACTTCTAGGCCCAAATTTCGAGGCGTTACAAGTTAATTATATTTATTAATTAAAGTAGTGAAAATATAAATATAAAATCACAAAAAATTGAATATTATAAATTTAAAATTATAACAAATTGATTTAACAATATATAAAATAAATAATCTGTAAGGAATTATTAATAATATTATTTAAATTATAATATATTAATATTGATATAATTTATTAAAATTTATTTAGAACACTTAAGTAACTGTAATTTATTGTCAACTTTAGACTTCAAGAACTATGAAATGGATAAGAGTTGGATGGATTTTTCAAGGGTAAGCAACGACTATCGAAATAGAGTACAAACTTTTCTAAATTTTGCATTTCGAAATACAAGCCTAGAGAATATGATTCTTTGCCCGTGTAAGAAGTGTGGCAACATCAATTGGCATATTCGTGTATGGAAGGTATGTCCATGGAGAGCGTACATCTTGTACAACCTTTTCAACGATTAATCCAGCTTGTCCTCATAATGCTTACCATCAGTCTGTTAGAGAAGATGACATGGAAGGTATGTTGCAGGATGCATTTAATATGCATAGTCATGGTTTGCAATCATTTCCACCTGAAATTATTGCATCCGATGATTGTGATATTGGTGGAAATGCTTTTACCGAAACGGGAAGAAGTGCACATGATGAAGAGCCAAATGGAAAAGCGGCAAAGTTCTACAAGTTAATTAATAAAATGAATAAAGAACTTTATGAGGGATCGAAATTTTTAAAATTGTCATTCTGCATTCGTCTTTTTCACTTAAAATGTTTGGGAGGGTGGAGCGGAAACTCTTTTACGCTGCTGTTGGAGTTTTTGAGAAATATGTTTCTGTTTGCAAAAAATCTCTCATTCATGCAAAGATATGAAGAAACTGATAAAGGATTTAGGCCTTGAGTACGAAAAAAGTCATAGTTGCCCAAATGACTGCATGTTGTATTGGGGTGATTGGAAAAACCAACAGTCTTGTCATGTTGGCGGCAAATCTCGTTGGATGAATAGGAATGCAGTCCTTTCAAAACGTTATGCTTGTCCTTGTTGTGTTGCGCAAACATGTTCGAAGTGGTTATATAATGGGAAGAAGTTCTCTTATATGGGGCATCGTCAGTGGTTAGATAGAAATCATAGATTTAGATTTCAGAGGACTCTATTTGATGGTACTGAAGAGTTCAGAAAAGCTCTTGAGCAGACTATTGGATTTGAAATCTTGTTCATGTTAAAAGATATCAATTTTAGTTATGGGAAGATAAATCAACCACCCAACACGCAAACAAAGAAAAGACCAAGGGAGGCATATGTTGGCGATGTTGACCGGCAGAGTGATGATGAATCTGATGATAAAGATGATCTTAATGAGGCGGACTTGTGGAAAAAAAAGAATTTTTTTTTGAGTTGCCTTATTGAGAGCATCACATTTTGCGACATAATCTTGATGTCATGCATATTGAAAAGAATGGTTCCGAGAACATCATTGGGACAATTCTCAATGTCCATAGAAAATCGAAAGACAATAATAAGAATCGACTTGATCTAGTTGACATAGGAATTCGGCATGATCTTAATCCCCAATTACTTTCGAAAGGAAAATCTCAGTTTCCGCCTTCTATATTTGCAATGTTAAAGAAAGAAAAAAAAGTGTTCTGCATAGTGTTGAAGGATATAAAGGTCCCAGATGCATATGCATCAAATATATCTCAATGTATGAGTTTTAAATATCGAAAATATATCCCTTAAAATCACGTGATTGTCATATCTTGATGCAACATTTACTGCTAGTTGCTTTACGCTGTTGTATGTCAAAAAAGGTGACGTCTTGTAACACCCCTAACCTGTATCCGTCGCCAGAATAAGGTTACAGAGCATTATCGGGCTTATCACATAAACAATCATACATTTCATTTTCATTACTCATATTCAAACATATACCATTCAATTACAGTCATATAGTCCATAATACGAGCCCTCGAGACCCAAAACATGTATTAAAAACAATTTGGGACTCAAACGTGAACTTAAGAAAATTTTTAGAAAACATTGAAAATTTTCAAAGTGCAAGGGACACACGCCTGTGTGGATAGGGCGTGTGTCTCACACGGTCTAGAGAAACGCCCATGTCTCAGGTCGTGTAGACATTCGAAATGAGATCACATGCCCGTGTCCAACCCCGTGTAACTCACTAACTTGGTTTCATTAAAAATTACAAAGGACACATGACCGTATCACCTGACCGTGTGTCACACACGGCTGAGAAACACGCCCGTGTCTCTACCGGTATGGACAAAATAGGCTATGTTCCAAGTCACATTCCTCACCCAAAATTTTACAACAACCTACACATACCAAAAAGCATATGACCATATCATCAATAGGCATTTAAACCAACCAAAAATCAAGTCTAAGTCATGCAATTTCACTACCAACAATCATAAGCTCTTAAGCATCACAACTAGCCATTCAAAATCATACCAATATCACTTCCAAAAGTTACCTAAATGGTCAAATGCATATATACACTTTTGTGCCTAACACACAACCTATATGACATTTCTCAATCTCAACCATATGATACTCAAAATTTCTAAATCAAAATTAAGGCATTCCCATGGCAATCCAAACAACATACAAAATGAGGCTAACCACATATATATACATACCAACATTATACCAAATCAAGTCATATTAAATGACTAATTACATAACCAAAACATATAGGCTTTCATTAGCCAAAAGATCTATACATGCCATATAACCAAAATACATAAAATACAAAGTACCAAAATAGCTGCTAGATAGTGTGATGAGATCTCCGAAAACATCCAGTCCAAGCGAGCTTCTGAATCACTATAAAACACGGAAAAGTAAACAGAGTAAGCAATTAAGCTTAGTAAGTTCGTATAACCTAAAACTCAGCATTTAATCACATTTTAAATAAATAAATATAGCTAACATAACTTAATTTAATCCATTAACCTAACACATATTCATCCACAAGGTTAGACATGAATTCACAAATCTCATAGATTTAATTCTCACATGATTCACGTACATACCTGTACTGGTTATCGAACTCATACACTTTCGTATCATCATTATGCCCGTTGAACCATTTGGAATAATATCGGATACTCGGGTATCTCGCACACTAAGTGCCAATACATGGTCGAAACCATCTCTATCTCATATCTCATATAAATACTCACTCTCGAACTATTACTGGGTCTGCTCACACAAGCTAACCGTCAAGACGTAGCTACACGATACTGCTCACACAAGCTGACAAGTAACCGTAACACATGCCAAAAAACTCAACCACCGGTAGAACGTACGGGACCAGCACCAAAACACGGTAACCCCTAATGACATGTCATTTGTATCATATCTATTCCTAAGGTTCAACCGAGATCCATACAATTTCCAATATCTCGTCGAGAATTTTCGTAGTGTCTTATCATCACAATTATATTAACTAAGTATGTAAACACATATAATTTAAAGCTTATTAATATACGAACTTACCTCAAATTAGTATGGAGAAAATCTAGCAATCAATCCACTATTTTAGCTTTTCATCTAACTCCGAACATGGCTTTTCTTGATCTATATAATCAAATTTAACTACTTTAAGTCTCATTCTATTCAATTCAATCAAAAAATTCATGTTATGGCAAAATTACTATTTTGCCCCTGAACATTTAACTTCTTTACAATTTAGTCCCTATATCATAAAAACGTAAATTCATGCAATTTAATCCACACCCATGCAAACCAAATTTCATACAAGCTTATAGCAGCCCACACATTTCATTGTTTCACACATTTCACCACATAAATTTCACTTTTCTCAATTTAATCCCTATTTGACATTTTCATCCAAAATCACTTTACAGAACTTGTTTATCTAACAACAACCATTCATTTTTTTATCATCAAACATCAAAACACATACACATTCATTAATGGTAAAACCCTAATACTTTAACAGTTTCACAAATTAGTCCCTGGGCTAGCTAGATTAAGCTACAACGACTCCAAAAACATAAAAATCATTAAAAACCGAGCAAAACTGCACTTACATGCATAGGAAAACTCTAGCCGAATGCTCAAGCTCCTTCAATGGAGTTTTTCTCTCTTATTTTCGGTGGAAAAGATGGACAAACAAGATGACATCTTATTTATTAAATTACAAATTTAACCTTAGTAATTAACCTTTAAAAACATCTATTTAGTGTCCATAAATGTCGACTCACTATAGAAATGGTCTAATTACCACATAAGGACCTCCACTTTAAAGTTCCATAGCTATTAGACACCTTTAGCTATTAGAACACAACTTTTGCACTTTGCGCAATTTAATCTTTTTTCACAAATTGAGCATACAAACGGTAAAATTTCTTAATCAAAATTTTCATACGACTCTACTATCATGTTGTAGACATTAAAATAATAATAAAATAAATATTTTCACTTTAGATTTGTGGTCCCAAAACCACTATTCTGATTTCATTAAAAACAGGTTGTTACAACTCTCCCCCCTTAGGAATTTTTGTCCCCGAAAATCTTACTAGAAAATAGGTTAGGGCACTGTTTTCTCATAGCTTCCTCGGGTTCGCATGTAGCCTCTTCAATGCGGTGACGTTGCCAAAGAACTTTCACTAAAGCTATGCTTTTGTTTCTTAACTCTTTAATCTCTCGTGCTATAATTCTGATCGGTTCTTCACTATACGACATATCGGGCTGAATATCAACTTCTGCTGGAGAAATTATATGTGAAGGATCTGATCGGTATCGCTGTAACATGGATACATGAAACACATTATGAATCTTTTCCAACTCTGACAGTACTGGTCCTATTCTCTCTATAATCTCATACGTCCCAATGACTCAATTTCCCTTTGCGACCAAATCGAAGAATCTTCTTCCACGGCGATACTTTCAGAAACACTCTGCCGTCGATTTGAAATTCAATATTTTTATGTTTCAAATTCGCATATGATTTCTGTCGATACGAAACTGCTTTCAAACTGTCGTGAATTACTTTCACTTTTTCTTCAGTCTCTCTGATCAAATCAACCCTGCGAATCTTTTTCTCACTAAGCTCGGTCCAGTACAACGGAATTCAACATTTATGACCATATAAAACTTCATATGATGTCATCTTTATGCTCGACTGATAACTATTATTATACGTAAATTCCACCAACAGTAAATATTTTTCCCAGTTGCCTTCAAACTCTAAAACTCAACAATGAAGCATATCTTCGAGAATCTGGATCACTCTCTCAAACTGACCATTAGTCTGAGGATGGAATGTAGTGTGAAAATATAACTGTGTACCCAAAGCCTCTTGCAATTTCTTCCAGAATCATGATGTAAACCACAGATCTCTATCCAAAATAATAAAGACTGGCACTCCGTGCAATCTGACAATTTCTGAAATGTACCATTCAGTTAATCTGTCAAGTGAAAAGTCTGTACGTACTGGAATAAAGTGTGCAGACTTCGTCAAACGATCAACAATAACCCAGATAGCATCTCTCTTTTTCAGAGATTGGGGTAATCCTGAATGAAATCCATCGTAACTCTATCCCATTTCCATTACAGTATCAATACTGGCTGTAATAGTCCTGAAGGAACTTGATGTTCAGCTTTAACTTGCTGACAAATCAGACATTTGGACACAAAGTCAGTAATATCTCGTTTCATACCTGACCACTAATACAACTGTCTCAAATCATTGTGCATCTTGTTACTCCCCGGATGAATAGAAAATCTACCACTGTGAGCTTCATGCAAAAAATTTTGTATAAGCTCTAGATTTTTCGGTACGCAAACTCTACCTCAGAACAATAAACAATCATCTATTCCAATCTGAAGTTCTGAATCAGGAGTCGACTCACACTGTACTCGTTTAGCTTTCAATTCGTGATCACATTTCTGAGCTTCGCAAAATTTGCTGAAGAAATACCGGTTTAGCTTTTAACTTAGCTAAAATCGAGCCATCATTAGATAAGATCAATCGTTTATTCATTGCTCTCAAAGCGAACAAAGATTTTCAACTCAAAGCATCCGCGACTACATTCGCTTTCCTCCGATGATAATAAATCACTAACTCATAGTCTTTTAACTGTTCGAGCCATCTACACTGTCTGAAATTCAGATCTTTTTGTGACATCAGATACTTCAAACTCTTATGATTAGTAAATATGTGACATTTTTCACCGAATAAATAGTGTCGCCAAATTTTCAACGCAAATACAATAGCAACCAATTTTAAGTCGTATATCAGATAATTCTTTTCATGTGGCTTTTAACTGTCTGGAAACATAAGCTATCACTTTGCCTTCTTGCATTAAAACACATCCCAAACCGTTCAATGATGCATCACTGAAAATGACAAATTCTTTACATGATTCAGGTTGAACTAGTATTGGTGCTTTGGTTAACAGTGCTTTCAACTGATCAAAACTCTGTTAGCATTTCTCAGACCACTCAAACTTTACATCTTTCTGCAATAAACGAGTTATCGATCTAGCTATCATTGAAAACCTTTTAACAAATCTTCGATAATAACTAGCTAAGCCCAGAAAACTTTTGACTTTGGATATGTTTCTTGGTGGTTTCCAGTCAATAATTGCTGAGATCTTACTTGGATCAACTCTGATGCCTTCCGCTAAAACAATGTGCCCTAGAAATCCAACTTCTCGGAGCCAAAAATCGCATTTGTTGAATTTAGCAAACAATTGCTTATCTCTTAATGTTTGTAACACAATCCTCAAATGCTCAACGTGTTCAGACTCATCTCGAGAATAGATCAGAATATCATCAATGAAAACTAGTATGAATCTATCTAAATACGGTCTAAAAATTCTATTCATCAAATCCATAAATACTGTAGGAGCGTTAGTTAACCCAAATGGCATAACAAGAAATTCATAATGTCTGTACCTGGTTCTAAATGCAGTTTTCAGCATATCAGAATCTTTAACCCGCAACTGATAATAGCCAAAAAGCAAAACAATCTTAGAAAATACTGTTGCTCCCTTCAACTAATCAAATAAATCATCAATTCTCGGCAGAGGATACTTATTCTTAATTGTAACCTTGTTAAGTTGTCAATAATCAATACACAATCTCATTGATCCATCTTTCTTCTTAACAAATAGAACTGGTGCACCCCAAGGTAAGAAACTAGGTCATGCAAATCCTCTATTTGTTAACTCTTGCAACTGAGATTTCAACTATTTTAACTCTGTAGGAGCCATTCTGTATGGAGCTATCGATATCAGCGATGTTCCCGGTACTAACTCAATAGCAAACTCAACTTCTCTGACTGGTGCCAACCTAGGTAACTCTTCTGGAAACACATCTGGATATTCACAAACCGCTGAAACTGATTCAATCTTCGATTTAGTCACTTTTGTATCCAGTACATAAGCAAGGTAAGCATTACAACCTTTTCTTACATATTTTTGTGCTAACATAGCTGATATCACAATAGGCAACCCACTCGAATCATCGGATTCAATACGAAGAATTTCACTATTTTGACATTTCAATTCAATAGTCTTTTGTCTACAGTTTACAACAACATCATGTAGAGTCAACCAATCCATACCCAAGATCACATCAAATTCATCAAACAGTAAAAGCATCAAATCAGCTGAAAAACAGTAACCTTGTGTCATCAAAGGACAATTCTTACAAACTTTATCAACTAGGACATATTGGCCTACGGGGTTCAATACTTTAATCACGAATTCAATGGACTCAACAGGTAAACTCTTGCTAGACACTAAATTCGTACAGACATATAAATAGGTCGATCCAGGACCAATAAAAGGAGTTACATCAGTGTCATAAAGAGAAAAAGTACTGATGATAAGCGCGGATAGCGTAAGCTCTGGCTGGTGCTCGAGTCTCAGATCTCACAGCAGACTC
Source organism: Gossypium australe (assembly GCA_005393395.2). Taxonomy (NCBI): domain Eukaryota; kingdom Viridiplantae; phylum Streptophyta; class Magnoliopsida; order Malvales; family Malvaceae; genus Gossypium; species Gossypium australe. Next base: position 26,747,404 of record CM016621.1, on the reverse strand, counting down.
CTTTGTCGTACCTTAGCTACTATTCATATTTCCAATATTTCGAGGTGGTCTCCCTCTAGAAATTGTATTACTCGGCCTTGTAGTCAGAAGTTTGTCTTTATCAGGTAACTCAAGACAATCACGAATAAACACATCTAAAACAGGCTTTATTATTCACCCAACAATCTCCAAAATGTCGTCTTCCACACTGTTGACACTCAGGTTTCTTGGCTTTGACACTACCAACACTCGATACTGAAGTGGCTTAAGCTTTTGGACTCGTGTGTTGCTTCCCACGATCTCTGTTGGAATACCCCCATTGAAGTAGTTGAACGGTTATAAGAATCCCTTGATTTTTTTGACGATGAATGATATGATTTACCCATTAACCTCTTTCTCGAATCTCTAGCCTCAAAATCGGCTCTTCTTTTTTCTTTGCTAATCTCCTCGGCTTTGTATACTCTATCAACTAACACAACAAATTCTTTCAGTTCAAGAATCCTGACTAAAAGCTTAATGTCTTCATTCAACCCGTCTTCGAACCGTTTACACATAATTTCTTTAGTGGAGATACACTCTTGAGCATACTTACTCAGTCTCACGAATTCTCTTTCATACTTGGTTACAGTCATACGACCCTATTTTAACTCTAAAAATTCCTTACATTTTTATCAAGAAACCGCTGACTTATGTACTTTTTCCTGAACTTGATCTGAAAGAATTCCCACGTGACCCGTTCTCTCGGCACTACAGATATTAATGTGCTCCACCACTGATATGTAGCATCTTTCAGAAGAGAAACAACACATTTAACGCATTCTGATGGTGTACACGACAACTCATCAAATACCCGGATCGTATTCTCTAACCAAAACTCTGCTCTCTCAGGATCATCATCAACTGTAGCTCTAAACTCTTCTGCCCCATACTTTCGAATTTTATCAAGAGGTGGTTTGCTTAAACGTATGGATTCCAGAACCTGAGAAGCTACAGGAACCGGTTGGGGAAAAGGTGGGCGTGGAGGTTGTTGAGCAGCCGGATTCGTTCGGACAAACTCAGAGAACCACTCATTCTTCATTTGGAAGAAGGCTTCCTTGGCCTCTCTTCCATGACCCTCAGATACGCGTCTCGATCCATACGGTGCTACTCCATGAACGGAGGCTGGCGCATTACTATCTAAATCATCGGAGTCTGCTCGATTGGAATCCATTACTATATGAAAACATGATTTAAAACTTCCAGGAGATATTACACTATCACAGGTTAAATATGGCATGTATAGCTAGACTCGCATACGCTACGTTAGTCCTAGAATCGACGAAACCGTAGCTCTGATACCAATAAAATGTAACACCCTAACCCGTATCCGTCGCCAGAATAAGGTTACGAAGTATTACCGAACTTATCACATAAACAATCATACATTTCGTGTTCATTACTCATATTCAAACATAAATCATTCAATTACAGTCATATAGTCCCTAATACAAGCCCTCGAGGCCTAAAACATGTATTAAAAATAATTTGGGATTCAAACGTGAACTTAGGAGAATTTCTCGAAAACATTGAAAATTATCAAAGTGCAGGGGACACATGCCCGTGTGCCCAGGCCTTGTGTCTCACACAATCTAGAGACACGCCCGTGTCTCAGCCCGTGTAGACATTCAAAATGAGATCACATGGACGTGTCCCAGCCCGTGTCTAACCCCGTGTAACTCACTAACTTAGGTCACACAGCCAACCACACGCCCGTGTGACTAGCCAGTCTAACTCGCTGACTTGGTTTCATTAAAAATTACAGAAAACAAACGGCCGTGTCACCTGACCGTGTGTCACACACGGATGAGACACACGCCCGTGTCTCTACCTGTGTGGACAAAATAGGCTATGTTCCAAGCCACATTCCCCACCCAAAATTTTACAACAACCTACACATTCCAAAAAGCATATGACCATATCATTAATAGGCATTTAAACCAACTAAAAATCAAGTCTAAGTCATGCAATTTCATTACCAACAATCATAAGCTCTTAAGCATCACAGCTAGCCATTCAAAATCATACCAATATCACTTCCAAAAGTTACCTAAATGGTCAAATGCATATATACACTTTTGTGCCTAACACACAACCTATATGACATTTCTCAATCTCAACCATATGATACTCAAAATTTCCAAATCAAAATTAAGGCATTCCCATGGCAATCCAAACAACATACAAAATGAGGCTAACCACATATATATACATACCAACATATACCAAACCAAGCCATATTAAATGACTAATTACATAACCAAAACATATAGGCTTTCATTAGCCAAAAGATCTATACATGTCATATAACCAAAATACATAGAATACAAAGTACCAAATTAGCTGTTAGATAGTGTGATGAGATCTCCGAAAACATCCAATCCAAGCGAGCTTCTGAATCACTATAAAACACGGAAAAGTAAACAGAGTAAGCAATTAAGCTTAGTAAGTTCGTATAATCTAAAACTCAGCTTACCATTTAATCACATTTTAAATAAATAAATATAGCTTAATACAACTCAATTTAATCCATAAGCCTAACACATATTCATCCATAATGTTAGACATGAATTCACAAATCTCATAGATTTAATTCTCACATTATTCACGTACATACCTGTACTGGTTCATATCGTACTCATACACTTTCGTATCATCATTATACCCGTTGAACCATTTGGAATAATACCGGATACTTGGGTATCTCGCAGACTAAGTGTCAATACATGGTCAAAACCATCTCTATCTCATATATCATATAAATGCTTACTCTTGAGCTATCACTGGGTCTACTCACACAAGCTGACCGTCAAGACCTAGCTACATGGTACTACTCACACAAGCTGACGAGTAACCGCAACACATGCCGAAAAACTCAGCCATCGGTAGAACTTACGGGACAAGCACCCAAACATCGTAACCCCTAATGACATGTCATTTGTATTCTATCTATTCTTAAGGTTCAATCGGAATCCATACAATTTCCAACATCTCGTCGAGAATTTTCGTAGTGTCGTATCATCACAATTATATTAATTAAGCATGTAAACACATATAATTTAAAGCTTATTAATATACGAACTTACCTTGAATTAGTATGGAGAAAATCTACCGATCAATCCACTACTTTATATTTGCCTCGATCTAAATTCGAATGTGGCTTTTCTTGATCTATATAATCAAATTTAACTAATTTAAGTCTCATTCTATTCAATTTAATCCAAAAATTCATGTTATGGCAAAATTACTATTTTTCCCCTAAACATTTAACTTCTTTACAATTTAGTTCTTATCTCATAAAAACACAAATTCATGCAATTTAATCCACACCCATGCTAACCAAATTTCATACAAGCTTATAGCAACCCACACATTTCACCATATAAATTTCACTTTTCTCAATTTAATCCCTATTTAACATTTTCAACCAAAATCACTTTACAAAACTTATTTATCTAACAACAACCATTCATTTTTTATCATCGAGTAGAAATGTTGTTTAGAAGAGTAGAAATGTTGAAACAAGACTGAATAAATCGAGTAGAAATGTCGGGCTCACTAATCATAACTTAGTTGAAACTTATCTATTTCGAAGTTATGGACAACCAATCGGTAAAGTTGAAATTACACACTTAGATGATAGATTTTGGGTACAAGCAGATCGATATGTGCTTTTTCACCACGATTCAATTGAACCATTACGCAAGTAAGTTTTAGAATTTGATAAATATTCATCTTTTTCCTTTGTTTATTTTCTAACCAAGTAATCCACTTTTAATATAGTGAGTTTAAAAAAGTCTTGAGATCTCGTTCACGCTCCCAATGATTACAACATCGAGAGATTCATAAGTTATTCACAGAATCTTTTCATGAATGGTTCAGGTAGACGGTATGCAACTGAAGCTTTTAATGACAAATAATAATGTTTTCGTATAACATTATAATTAATCAATTTACTTTCAATTCAATAGGTTTGGAGTGGAAAGGACGACAATGAAGAAGTTAAATGGCTTTTCCAAGGTCCGAATAGAGTAGTAAAAAGATATAATGCCTTCCTCATTAATGGATTCAGGTTTCATACAAAATCTCGCGAAAGATTGAGGAATCAAAATTGTGAAATAGTTGTTAATTCTTCAATTACAAGTTATGCTAGTGTTAGGGACAGTAATCTTGTTGAGGGAAATGTGGAGTATTACGGACTTCTTACGGACATTATTGAGTTGGATTACAATGGCAAACAGAAGGTTGTCTTATTTCTATGTGATTGGGCTGATGTTAATACTGCTTGTGGAATTAAGAAAGATCAATTTGGTTTTACAATGGTGAACTTCTCTCGATTAATTCACACTGGAAAACAATTGATAGACAAGTCGTATTTATTTTTTTCTCAAGTCAAACAAGTTTTTTACTCGAAAGATCCAACTGATGAGAGTTGGTACGTTGTACTCTGTAACACCTCTAGAGACTTGTTTGACAGGGGCAATAAAAGTAGAGATGACATCCACAGAAGATCAGAAACTTTGTGTAACAGCCCGGTTTATACCCTAGTCAAAATAGTAGTTTCAGGACTACAAATCTGAATCAAAAAATATTTTAATATTATTTTTGGTGTTTACAGCATGTGATTATAAATGTGTGAAAGTTTTGTGAGCTAATTTTATCGATTGGGTGGTTAATTTGATAAAATGACCTAATCGCATAAAATGTAAAAATTATGTGCTAATTGTTAAAGTGCTTATTTGTTTGATTAATTGAATATGAGGTCCTTTTTATGTTATTAGACCATATTTAGTGGATTATGACATAAATGGTCATCCATTATATGATTTTGTAATGTTTTCATTAATGGCATTAAAGTAATTTTGTAAATAAGTAATATTAAATAAAAAACAAAACCATATGTTCATCTTTTCCAAGTGAGTTCCACCGAAAATGCATGAATAAAACAACCATGGATGAAGCTACATTCGGCCAAGCTTTGAAGATTAATTGGTGAGTGGTTTTTGCTCGGTTTTTAATAATTTCTATGTTTTTGAAATCGTTGCAGCTTAATCTAACTAGCCCGTATCTCTGATTTCTGAACTATTAAAGTATTTGAATGATGCCATTGTTGAATGCTTGAGTTTTTAAATGTTTAATAATAGATATTGAAGGTTAAATGATAGATATATAAGTTTTGTTAAGTGATTTTTGACAAAATTGTCAATTAGGGATTTATTTGTGAAATTGTAAAATTTTATGGTTAAATGTTTGAATAAAATGGAAATATGGGCTGTTATGAAGCTATGCAAAATTCGGCTAGTATGGGTTGTCCTTAAATTTCATGAATTTGCAATTTTACGAGATAATGACTAAATTGTGAAAAATGTAAGACATTAGGGGTAAAAGTGTAATTTTACTAAAAAGTGTAAATTGTGTTAAATTGAGTGAATTAGTGACTACATAGGAAAATTTTGTTATTATATAGATTGAGAAAAATGAGATTCGGATCTAGAACGGGGGAAAACAAAGTATCGGATTAGTCGACCTAATTTGTCGTTACAACGAACTAGGTAAGTTCGTATTTTAATAGACGTTATGAAATCATGTTATAAATGCATATTATTATGTGATTGAATTCAATGCCGAATGCTAATGTAAATATATATATGTATTTTGAATAAGTTATGTATATATGTTATTATGATATTGAATTGTTCGAGAAGTATAATATATGAATACGAGAAAGTTTTGATAATGTGACAACGTCTGAAAAGCCCCGTACGAACCTAGGAATGGTAGAGGATGCATATGTCATGACATAGGATTCCGAGATATGATTTAGTGTAAGACCACGTCTGGGACGTTGGTATCGACTTGTATTTACGTGTAAGACCATGTCTAGGACATTGGCATCATATTTGAATCATTTAAGACCCTGTCTGGGACAGTGGCATCGATATGTGATTACATGTAAGACCACGTCTGGGACGTTGGCATTGTACGATATTTTCGACTATCCGAGTATCCTTATTGATTCCGAACGGTTCAACGGGCGTTCCGAGAAATAAGTGATTAAGTGAATGACATTCCGATTCAGGTACGTTGAAATGTGTACAATATTTGATAATGAAAGGTAAGTATATATGTGCAAAGAATGTTTTGTGAATATGTGCAAATGAAACATGAACAAATGAATAAGATGTGATTTATAAAGTAGCATATGTGAAATTGTCAGATACTATATGGATGAAAGGTGAATTTGGGTATAAGTGATATGTGATTTATATGAGAAAGATATGGGATTAACTATGTTATTTTCCAAAAATGTGTTCATTTGGTTATATGAAAGTGAGAATTGAAGGTTATATGAGAATCGAATTGAATAAACTTGTGAAAGCTAAAGTTAGTAAGTAATTAAGTACATTATTGAATGGTGTTGATTTGATATGAACTCATGTTATACTTGAGATAAGTTGTGTTTTGACATTTGAGATAGCATATCATGTTTATAGCATTGTAATGAAATTATTTGTTATATTAAGTTTATTAAGATACGAGCTTACTAAGCTTTAGAAGCTTACTCTGTGTGTTTTTCCTATGTTTATAGATTTTTCAGAGATTTGCTCGAGTTGGAAGTCAGCGGAGATCGCATCACACTATTCGGCTAATGATTTCGGTATTTATACCCTTTATGACTTGGTTATATGGCATTTATAGGCTATGGTATTTGATATTATGGTTGGAATGTATTTGGTCATTTGAGATGGTTGATTATGAATGTGGTTGTGGAATTTAGTATATTTTGATAAACTTGATATTGACTAAATAGTTTAGAATTGTTATGAGATTGGCTTGATATGATCTAAGTGTATATGACCATTTTAATAATGGTTTAAGTTATTCATATGATCATTTGATAGATGATGAGTATTTGCTTAAGAAATACATAAAAATTGAGTTGATGAATTGGTTTATTTTTGAGGTATGGATTAATGTTTGAATTGGGAAATACTGTATAAATGAAATATGTTATATTGATGATTATAGCTTGTGTATTTGGAAATGTTTTGGCTGCCTATTAATGGTGTTGAAATGGTACAAAATGATGTGGTTTAGGCATGTATGAGGAGGGAGAGAAATATGGCTTAAACCAAGCCTAATTTCGTGCCACACGGCCTGAGCGCACAGGTGTGTGACTCAACCGTGTGACCCCTGCTGCTTAAATAAAACAAGTCACTGTGTTACATGGCCTAGACACACGGGCGTGTTTGGTGGCCGTGTGACCAAGTCAGTATGTATGCCCTGTTTCTACACGGTCTGTGACACGGATGTGTTTGGAGGCTGTGTGAGACACACGGCCTGTCCACACGGGCGTGTGACGTTTGAAAATGTGAAAATTATTCTAAGTTCTGGAAATTTTTATATATGTTTGGTTTAGTCCCGAACCACTTCAAAGCATGTTTTAAGGCCTCGTAGAGCCTCGTAAGGGACAATATGACTGTGTTTGAATAACATATATATTTGAATGTCTAAATGTATGAGATATGTTTATGTTATAAAGTGAGTGATCGGTAATACCTCATAACCCTATTTCGACGATGGATAAGGATTAGAGGTGTTACATTTTGCCTTTTCCAAAACAAAACTTAAATGAAACTATCCCTAGTACTAGTACACAATTTCAATGGGTTAGCCAGGATGTGGATGAAGATATTTACGAATCATGATGTGGTAATATTTTACGTTTTTTTTTAATTATATGTAATATTATAATTTAAATCTTGATCTTGTTAAATATATCCATTACTATTGTTGTTGTAATTAGTTACTAATATTTCAACTATTTTATGTGTATTGCAGATAATGTGCCTAGAAGAAGATTACGAGATCTAAATATCTTTCAAAATCCTCCAAATTCAGAAGAAACAAATAGTGATCAACATATTACAATTGGATCTTCGAATGTTCCGAATACAGTTGACGAACCTGTAGAAATTCAAAGTAATGTTAACTTTAATTTACATGCATGCTAACTTTTATTATTGATTTTTATTTCAAATTCTTATATTATCATATACAATTTTTTTAGCTGAAAATGGTGGGAGGCACAAAACTCGAAGACTTATGCAATTAAAGGATTTATACAATCTAAATTCTATGGAGCGTGTCAAAGTATCTAGAAGCAGTCATGGTCAGCCTATTAGATCAGAAGCTCTACTTTTAGCGGGACACTTGGGCATTATAGCACGAAATGCAAATCTGTTGCCAATCAACTACGAGTCATGGCATCATATACCCGATAGTAACAAAAACCATGCTCTAGATAATATTAAAGTAATAACGTGAAAGTAATTTATAATACTTTGGTTTAGTTTTCATTTATATTTACTTTCTAAACTTGTGTTATTTGCATGAGAGATTTACTTTAGAGGTCTCGGATAATTATATGAAGAAAGCATTAGCAAAGAAATGGGGAGACTATAAAAGTACTTTAGAAAAGGAATATTTTAAGAAAAATATAAGCCTCGAAGAGGAATTGCGAAATGTCCCGCCGGGAATGCTAAGGTACCTATTAGATTTTGGAATTCAAAGAAAAGAGAGGTATTACGTACTTCCAAACTCTTATAATTATTTCAGATTATAGTATTTACTATATACGTAATAATAATTTCATAATATAGGATCTTGAGCGAGTTGGAACTACAAGTAGGTAAAAACAAAAATTTGCACACACAGTTGGGTCGAAAAGTTTTGCTTGTGTAGCTGATGACGAGGTATTTTGAATTTATTAATTGTGTCAAATATTAAATACTTTCTACTAAATAATATTTTTCCTACTATATTGTAGGAACTATCGTCTGGTCAAAAAGTTGGACGCCTTCAGCTTTTTGACATTACACATAGAAAGAAAGATGGATCTCCTATGACTACTGAAGCTGCAGAAATTATGGTATATTTACTTAATAAAATTTGAATTATTTTAAACCTTTATCATGTTTAATTATAATCTTTTAATTTGTCATTTGTAACGCAAATAATGCCAAGTTATGTTGTATTTGTTTGATTATACATTTCGTTTCTAACTCCTTGATTAATTTATTAGGAGAAACTAAAGGATAAAAGGGCGGAGTATGAAGCAATGACTTCAAGTGATAGTTCTGTTAATCTGGACGACATTGATAACCTAGTTATTACCGAAGTTTTGGGTCCTGAAAGGTATGGTCGGGTTCGATTTCAAGGATCATTTGTTAGCCCAACCCAATATTTTGGATCCAGCTCGCAGTAATACATGCCTTCGACGAATCAGGCTCAAGTTGAAGTTCAGAGGTTAAGGGACCAGATGACTCAGATGTAAGTGAGCACAATTGAGTAAATTGCTCAACTTAAAACGGAGGCAGCATCGAAAGAAGTAGAGGCTAAAAGAAAATATGATGAACTCCAGCTACAACTTAAAGCGAAAGCAGCAGCAAGGGCAGTAGAGGCAACAAGAAAGTATGATGAACTCCAGCTATAGCTTCAAAATACGATGTAGATGTTTCAGCAGAATCAATTGCAGAATCTGTCATCTTAGACTTTTGTTTTCTTATTGTGAGGATATTTTAACAATATAACTTTTGAATATATTTTGTTATTTCATTTATTAATTTAGATCATATACATATTTCTTTCATGATAGTATCATTTAAATTTGAAGTTTTTGGTTGGATTTGAAGTTACAGGAAAATATGTTGAAAATTCGGGTTTTATATGAAATAAAATGGATTGGTAAAATTTGTTAATGTTAGTGGCGTTTTCTCACAAACGCTGCTGTAGAACATAATCTTTAGCGGCGCTTTTACTATAAATGACGTTAAAGAACATGATCTTTTGCAGCGATTCTAGCTACAAACGCCACAACATGCTCAACTCTCTTGCAACGTTTGTCAGAAAAAGCGCCGCTAAAGAGCTTTAGCGGCGTTTGTAATAAAATCACCGCTAAAGATCATGTTCTATAACGGCGTTTTCCCACATAAATGCCGCAAAATTTAGCAGCGCTATTTATGAAGGCGTTTTCTATGGCGCTTTGGTAAGTGCCGCAAACTGTTTTAGGGGCGCTTGTAAGTGTCGCTATAAGGTAAAAAAAAAAGGCCACTAAAAACCTGTTTTACTGTGAGTTTTTTAACTTTTGATATTGTTATCAAAGTGAAGAAATGAGTTGGAGTTCTATTCTTATCCAAATTAAAGGCATAATACATAGTTATTTTTGTGTAGTTCTTATTTTGCTTTTAAAAAAAAAATTGAATGTCAAATTAGGGTCTGGTTTTTTAATTTTTGGTATATATATATGTGTACTTTTATATGGTTGTGATCTTGGGTATTTTTGAAGGCAAATGTTTACTTTTTGCCCTTCCGCTTTTAGTATGCATTTTACTTTCTTGTGGTGGGTGCTGCAATTTGGGCATCTTCATGGGGCAGGTTAGTAAAAAAGATAAAAGTTTTTTTTTTTTCTCAAGTTCTTGGGGTTTGATTGTTGAAAACAAAAAAAATTGAATTTTTTGTTGTAGAAATCTCATGTTGGATGTGGACTAGTGAGAGACATACAACAAAGATAGAATCAAGTACTTAGAAACAACTTTGAATCAAAGACATTCAATATTTTAACACTGATGTTAAAACATCTAATGTTGTTTTTGTTATCAACACTAATGTTGTTATGGCCAAAGATGCTAATAATGCGAAGGTATTCATAAAGTTTTGATCTTTTTTGGAATCTATGAGGTCAAATTGAACTTTTTTAGGCCTTTTTTTTTTATTGCAGTTAGGCAATTTCATTATTTACATGGCAACATTTGTGTTTGGTTTCGTGGTCACATTTGGTGTGGTTCCTCTTATTGCTATAATTGGAGCAATACATACCATATCATTAGCTAAACTCTTCACAAAAACCCAACAAGCTTTATCACAATGAAGAAATATTGTAGAACAGGTTAAAAAAGACATTTTCTTTCCGTTTGTTTACCAGTAAAATGTATTCCGAAAAATGATTTCTGGAAAATAATTTACTTTTCTGAAAATAATTTACTTTTCTAGTGTTTGGATGAATCTGTGTAAAATATTTTTTGTTGTTTGGCAAATTTCCTGAAAATATTTTCCGGAAAAGATGTTTTTACATATATTAATAAATTTATATTTTAAATTATTTGTACATATATTGCAATTATTTATTTATAAATAAATAAATCAAATTAAATATATAATAATACTCAATTATTAAGCTAGAATATTAACCGTTATAAATTGAAAACAACCAAAGTCAAATAAATTATTTGTAAATGTGTTATAAAAAATAAAAAAAGATTGAATAATTATAAATTAGCTTCCAAACCACAATTAATACTATAAATTAATAATATTATCCAAATACATAATTTGTAGTACACCACATAATAACAACAACATTGTCCAAGTGCATAACTAATATTACACCACATTAAAAGTATCAATATCTTCAACCTTGAGAACATTTTTGAAGCCAAATTTTTCTATACTTCTTACTTTTAACTAAAAAAGCTTTGGCCTCGGATTCATGACTCACTAGATAATCAAACACAGAACACAAGAAGTCATCATCAAATCCTTCTTCCTCCATCGACATCATTTCTTCGTAAAGATGTGGTGTCTTATCCACAGTAAATTGTTCCAAAGCATTAGCAATTTTGCCAAGTTGTTCACCTACAAATTTAATTTGTTCATCAACGACACTTTCTTGAACATTTTTTCTTTTACGTTTGGATGTGCCAGATGAAGATACTTTTGTTCTTACCTCTTCAGTCTCTTCATTGTCGCAGTCTATAGGCACTGAATCCTGATTACCATCATCCAAATCTATGTCAGCAAATGTTTTGGCAATACTCCCTGTTGCCATATCTTTGCCAACAACCAAAGCCATTTCATCATAATGATCAATGCTTTTATTCAAAAATGGTTCATACTTCTTGTGTGCCTGTTGGATATTATACACAATTAGAATAACAAGTAAAAAACAATTGAAATATACTTAACATATATATATATATATATATATACCATCACGGCTGCATCATATGTCGCTCTATCACATGTGATCATTTTCATGTTATCATCCCATCCAAAACCACTTTCACCTCGAATTTTGCATATAATCTGCCACTGATTTTTTACAGTCCTCAAATGATTTTCCACATGCTTCGCATCGTATTGGACTTGAAATCTTTCAGAAATAGTTTCGACAACTCGATTAGTAGAAACTGTTTTGAAAGTATTAGAAGCTTATTTCCTTTCTGGGCCTTCTCTGCTAGAATTTCAAGAAAAATATGTTCCATCGGTTTTGTCCACCTAAATTGCTTGGAGGTCCCTTCTTTGTTGCCCTTACCCATTCTACATTAATAATTGTCATTGTCAATCATTTCAATATCCAACAAGCTTAAAACATAATCAATATCTAACAAATTCAAGACATAATAATTTCAAAATCCAACAAACTAAAATTTCTATATCATTATCCAACCAACATTAACAAAAAAAAAATAATTTTAATACTAAAACATACATAATATAGAAACAATAACCCTAAGCCCTAAACGTACCTAATATTTCTAGCCATATAATCAGTCCACATAGTTTGTGCAATTTCGTCTCTCTTAGCAGACCATCTTCTTGGTTCTTCTCTTTCTTCTCGCTCCGTAAGAGTTGGTATTATCAAATCAGACTCAGGCTCCTCGTATAATCCTTGATTAAGTAAATCATTAAGATCAACTCCCATTATATGATTATGAATGATACAACAAGCCAAAACTATATCTACTTGAGTTTGAAAATTCCAAAATGTTTCAGCATCTAATACATGAAATCGTTTCTTCAAAATCCCAAAAACACGTTCAATAGTGATTCGCAATGATGAATGTCGAAGATTAAAGAGTTCCTTTGCATTTTCAAGCCCCTGTGCACTAAACTCTTTTAAATGATATCAGACACCACAATATGGGGTAATATATCCATTTCGGATGCCATATCCAGCACCAGCAAGATAATATTTACCTACAATTTTACAAAAAATAATTAATACTAATAAATTATGAGCTTACTAGAACTATTTGGTATTTTATGATAATTATTACCTTCCGGAATTCTTAATCCTCTTGGGCGTGAAAGTGCATCACTTAAAATACGAGAATCATGTGCACTACCTTCCCAACCAGCTAGAACATAGGAAAATTTCAAATCAAATGTAGTGGCAGCCAATAAATTTTGTGTCGTCCCCCCTTTACGGCTACAAAATCTTCCTTGAATGCTAAGTGGAACGAATGCATGAACATGAGTTCCATCTAATGCTCCAATACAATCTTTAAAATAAGGATAAAACCTTAGATTGTTTCTGATTTCACTAGGAGTTGACTCATCAGGTAATCTAATAACTAGTTTATAAAATTTCAAAATAACTCTCAATACAACCCTAAAGTAACGGTGAATTGTCTCAGTTGATCTATAATATCTAGATCCAATCACTCGAAACCTTACATTATGACCAATTATATGTAAAAATATAACTACTTGCTCCCTAATATTCACAGATACAATGTTAGTCACCATTATATAAAATACTATTAATATAATTTTCTCTTTTATAATCTCGATTCACACGAGGGTGAGAAGCAATTTCCTTCCTAGTTCTTAATTTTTTAATCCAAAGAGCCCCAAAAGCTAAAACTAAAGCCACAACTCCGACAATTGCATTTTGATCTTGACTACAATCCATCTACACAAAATAATGCCACACAAATATTTGATCACTACAAAAAAGGTGCAAGCTTTTCATAAGATCACATATATGAATAAATAAAGAAATACAAAGAAATATAAAGGGGAAAAATTATTTTAAAAAATATATAAATATAAATATTTAAATTTAAAATTTCCGAGAAAACTAATATTTCTTTTTTATCACACAACAGTTTCTAAAATAATCTAAAATAAAGTTATCTACATACCACTATAAGAAACCAAAAACCTTATTGTTTAAGATTTTTATTTATTTATTTAGAAAACATAGAATCACTCCAACTTACAAATAATAAAACATGGTCTGCAACTTGCAATTCAAAGTTTCTCCAAAAACAAGCTACCAACAACTATTTTCAATTATAACCCCACATTTATTTTCTAATACCATATGCTTTGATTACGAACGTCATTAGACATTTACAATGGTTGAACCGATCATCTAATTGTATTCTTAAATTGGAAGAAATAAACATCCCTTAACCAGTACAAAATTGAATGTCATAATCAAACAGGAAAACCAAAACCAACTTTACTAAAAAAGAATCATTATTATTTATTCAACAAACCTAACCCAAGAACACAAAAATACTCCAATACATAAATAATAATAAAAAACAGGGTCCATCTCCAAAAGTCAACATATATTCACATACCTATAGCAAAAACAAAAACCAAAAAAAGAAAATGTATACATCCCTGAATGAAAATAGAATCACAGACTGGACCAAAGCATGAATCAGATTCATACTAGAAATCCAAATCACATCTAGTGGTTTTAAACGTACCACCAAATCTACCATTCCCAGTGTTCAAAGGAACCTTCAAATCACATGAAATTCTAGGCTTAAACCTACCAGTTTTGACCCTCCCAAGCTTAAACCTAATCCTCAAATACAACTTCACATCGATATCACAAACCCCATTAACCCTGTCTTCATTTAAACTCCGATGTCTGATCAGCACCAAGCCTAACAAATTGCTGCCCTACGAAAACAGGGTTTAAGTAACTAGTGTTCTTATGTCCTTGATAAAACGGGGTCAATGTTACGATATCGAATATTTGATCCTCGTAGTAAGCTCGAGCCTCGATACGATCGTAGTATATGCCGATCCTACGGTTGGGAATACAAAGCCAAGGAGCACTCAGTTGTTAACATGGTCTGCAACTTGCAATTTGTAAACCCAATGGGAAATTATCCTTATAACTACCACAAACTATACAACCAAATAAAAGTTGGTCTCCCTAAGCAATTTCTAATTGAAGCCTTCCCAACATTTCTCACCCGTATTGAATCAAAGACACTTCAAGACAAAACATCACATCTATGTGCCCCATTTTTTTCTATATCACTCTCAAAATTCATCCTCACTCAATCCCTCACTTAAGACATATTATCACCACATTCATAACAATACACAATAAAGAAATAAACACATGTACATATATATGAATAATCAATAATTAACTTAATGGTACAAATAATTAGATTAAACATCAATCTTTGAATTGAATTTACAATTATGCAAATCTTGATTAAGTAAAAATTTGGTTTCAGCCCTAAAAGCTGGAAAAGCACAAGAAATACAAAGAAATGGCAAAAGGAACTAGATCAATACCCCTTCTAGATTCAACTAGACACACGTAAGGCATCTAACAACCAGAAAGATGCTAACTTTGTGGAAAATCAAAAGCATATTAGTAGAATTTTGGAGTTAATGGATAAAAAATGACTACTAGCAAACCAGAATCCTGGTAGCACAGTTCCTATGCTGATACAGATGCCAAGTAAATGACAGTGTGCGAAGAAAGGTGAACATAAAGTGAGTAGATAAATTGGTCATTTCAATAACTTTATATAATACTGGTAATTTGTTTTGTGTTAAAGTAAGCTAGTTGGTATGATATCTTTAAAGCCAGCCTTGCATATAACCCACCTATAGCAGAGGAAAGAGAGCCATTATTGGAAAGAAAAAAGGGCAAAAGGCAAAGAGAATTGGAAGAAGGAACAGCAGGGTTGGGGTGGGGGACTAGTGGCATCAATGGCAACACTAAAGCAGATATAGGAACAACAGTAATCCCAGATGCAGCGCGTAAAGAACAGCAATCAAGGGCTAACTATGATCAAGAAAACAAATGAAAGAAAAATTAAGGAAAAAATTCATCTTAAATACTAACAGTTGAGTCCAAGCTAAGATTAAGCAACACAAAACTGTAGCTTAAATTGATCGGTTAAGACAAAGTTAAAAAACGAAGGGCTTCGATTTTTCTTTTTTATTATTTTTAAAAAAAATTGTATTACATGAAACAAATATTAGAGAGAATAAAGGAAGGAAAACATGAGAGTAATCGATCAGAGATGAGACATTAGAGAAATATGTAGATACCTCGAGGAGATCAGAGATGAATTTTTCTAAGAGATTAAGCCAAGACCCAGCGAAGCGAAGGAGGAACCGAAAAATGTCTAAGAAAGAGAGAAAGAGATTTGTCTGAAAAAGAATGAAGGAAGGAAAAGGAATGAAGAACGGAAGAAGGAGAAAGACTTACTGGATGAAGGAGGAATCGAAAAATGTTTTATAAAAATGAAATCCGTAAGACATTTTCCCGAAAATGTAAGCTATTTTACCCGTGTAGTGGAAGTCAAACAAACATTGGAAAACCAGGAAAACATTTTCCGGAAAATATTTTCCTGCAAACAAACGCACCCTAAGTTTCAAAATCTAAGTAATTTGCTAAATGTAAGTTAAATTGCAAACACTGGCTCAAAATCTGAGTTATTTTGACTTTTGTTAGTGAATCAAAAGCATTACAAACCTACTCATCAGTATTAAAAGTAGCACAAAAAATTGGTTGTTTTGACTAGGGTTTGGTGGGGAAGAGAAATTAAGTGAAAACAAAGAAAAGGAGAAGAAAAGAGAGAAAAAAATAAAAATAGAAAATAAATAATTTAATGTTAAAAAAGAAAGAAAATAAAATTTTTAGACATGTAGCATATCAAACGCATTACTTAAGTAATAACAGTAAACAAGGGAATGACATTTATGTAATAACGCCATAACATTACGGATAAGTTTAAAAAATTCAATATAAAAAAATAGCTTACCCACTATTAAATGAACCCTGACACTAATGGAAATTGGGCACAAAATTACAAAAGTAGACAACAAGGCCACGCCTCAAACAAAACCCTAAAAACAAAACCACATAAATTAAAGCAGCCTCCTTTGCCTTCTTCTCCACCACTCAGCCTCTCACACTCAGTCCACTACCATCCTGCCACATCATCACCGGATTCTGACGTCATGTCTCCGAACTATCAGCTTCTCCGGACCTCCGCCGTTTCTCAAACATCCGTTTCCACCACGACTACCACCACCATTTCCACTATCATCACCATTTCCAGTCACTGAAAAAGAAAATTAATCTCTCTATCCGCTATTGGATTCACGCATTTTCATCTTCAAAGTCCAAAGTATATAGACTGTTACTGAAGCCAAATTCAAGTTTTATCTAGAATATCGGTTAGAACCGGGTCTAATCTTTGGCTGTTGGTTTGGTTGAAAGATGGCTATTTTGAAGAGCTATGGCGTGCGTTTGAGAGAGTCTACGCCCCAGTTTCCGCGTCCCAATCTCTGCGATAACTACAAGAGGTTTTGACACTATATATAACATATTGTTTTCTTTTGTTTTTTGTTTTTTAATCGTAGTAGTCTTTAAATGATTTAATTAATTTATTAATCAACACTGTTTGTTGGCTGATTTTGGTATTAAGTGGGAACTCTTTATTGCTTCCGTGAACTAGATATAGAACGATAATATATTTTCCCTTTAATCTGTTTAGTAATGGTTGAACATAATTGCTCTTCTTTTTCTTTTCTTTTCTTTTTTTTGTCTTTTTTTAATGTTAGCTTATGCTTACCGGGTATTAATCATTAGCAAGGTTAATCTCAGCTGGAATTTATATCTGCATATTGCTATATTGGCTCATCATTTTATTTGTTTGCTTTGTACCAGGAGAAATGTAAAATGGAGATCCCCACAAGCTGCTGTAATTCCTAATTTCCATCTCCCAATGCGTAGTTTTGAGGTTAAAAACAGGTAACAACTTTATGCTAGCTTCTGAATCTGATTGATGTTTAAGTGAGTGAAATTTCTTGTTGGTTCACCTATAGTTGCTCGAGTTCAGTGATAAGCACTGCTTCTAGCTATGCTCCTACCCGCATTGAATTTGTCCCTAAAATCTCGGTGTTGGTTATGTCCTTGTGTCTTGTTGTTCCTTGGTTCTTGTGCTACCGTATTGAATTTATGTTGGATGTGCCACGACACTTTTTGTTATCCTACCTTTATCAAGTTGTGTACTTTTGTTACACTCTTAATGAGTGCTTGAAGGGAGCATAAGCGATTTATGCAAAGATAAACATAGTTGAACACTGGTTTCGGTCCATGCATAATTCCGATTAGAATTTCTTCTTACTTGTCACTTTTTTTATGTTTGGAGTTGGTACGGTTGTAATGCTTAATGCAGGGAGGATATCTTTGACGTATTAGTTCCATGATGATGGTGTTGCAGTATGCGTTTTCAGTGTGTGATGAAATTGTGGTAACAAGCCTTTCTTTTGAAAGAGTTGCTGCTGGTTGATGATTTCACCTGCTTTCTGCTTTGCAGGACATCAGCGGATGATATTAAATCTCTTCGATTGATAACAGCCATCAAAACGCCGTATCTACCCGATGGAAGGTTTGATCTCGAAGCATACGATGACTTGATGCATATGCAAATTGAAAACGGTGCAGAAGCTGTAATTGTTGGTGGCACAACCGGTGAGGGCCAGCTGATGAGCTGGGACGAACACATAATGCTTATTGGTCATACAGTCAACTGTTTTGGTGGATCGATTAAGGTAATTGGAAACACTGGAAGCAACTCAACCAGGGAAGCGATTCATGCCACTGAACAAGGTTTTGCTGTTGGAATGCATGCTGCTCTTCACATCAATCCATATTACGGCAAAACATCTCTGGATGGCCTGATTTCTCACTTCGATAGTGTGCTGCCAATGGGACCTACCATCATATACAATGTACCATCGCGAACTGGCCAAGACATTCCCCCACGTGTCATAAACAACGTAGCACAGAGTCCCAACTTGGCTGGTATTAAAGAATGCGTTGGAAATAACCGAATTGAGCAGTACACTGGTAATGGAATTGTAGTATGGAGTGGGAACGATGATCAGTGTCATGATGCTAGGTGGAGCCACGGGGCTACCGGGGTGATTTCTGTTACAAGCAACCTCGTCCCGGGTTTGATGCGAGAACTCATGTTCGGAGGTAAAAACCCTTCACTTAATGCAAAGCTCTTACCTCTAATCGAGTGGCTCTTTCAAGAGCCTAACCCCGTTGGGCTTAACACGGCCCTTGCGCAACTTGGGGTTGTGAGGCCAGTTTTCAGGTTACCGTATGTACCACTTCCATTGGAGAAGAGGGTAGAATTTGTTAATCTGGTCAAGGAAATTGGGAGGGAGAATTTTGTAGGAAAAAATGATGTTCAAGTTCTTGATGATGATGACTTCATCTTGGTTGGGCGGTATTAGTAATAGTTTTTTTTTTTTTTTTTGTCAATGGTCAGAGAACTCTAGGATCGGATGTGTCTAATTTCGAGTTTGCAAATTTACATTTTCGTTTACAAAATTAGAAATAAAATCTAGGTTTGCTTGCTTGTTTAATTGTTAATGTTGTGATGCCACTAAAAGCAAGTTATTCTCTGAAATCAACTTTTTGTTTTTTGAGCAATGTCCACTGCAAATATATGTTTTAAATTACTAATTGAATTGAAAATTATTAGGTTCTTCAAACTTTAATTTATTAAATTTAAAAATTTATTACGCTTTCCAACAAATCCTTATTTGATTAATATTTTTTATGATGCTCAAATCCGTTTATTACTTGTTGTAAGATCGAATCATCTAAATCCAAATATCCAAGAAATTATTCAATTATATAACAAAAATTAAATTACATAATGCTGAATAGCTTAATTACTGTCCTGGACTGAGAGTACCGATTACAAACCATTTCTCTCTTTATCTCAAAAGTTTTACTTGTTAGTAGTTTATAGTCTTCAACCCTTAGAATGTCAGCAACTCAGGAGATGAATCCTAAAATTTTCCATTGTCTCGACACACTGGAACTTCACTAGACTGCAAGTTACACACAGTTGCTTAGGGAAGACTAGCCAGCGAGTGGATTAGCATGTATTGTCACACGATTGAGCCTTATCTCTGCAAGAGGTCGATCGCCTGCTCCTGTTTGAGTCTACATCAACAAAATGGCGTTCAATAATGTTAAGCACGGTAAACTACTGAAAAAAGCAAGCAATTGCACAGGTTTCAGCTGCAATTGATAGTCCACAAACACATAAACTTCTGTGCAATTTGAACTATTCATGGTGAGACTCAGATTGCAAGACAAAGTTGGTTCCAAAAAACTATTAACTACAGTCACGTTGAATGTCTTTCTTCGGGGTATCTCAGCACTTTAAAGTAATATAAATTTTATCCTACCCTTTTTAAGTCTCTAAATCATATTTGTGAAAGATAAGGTAATTCGGCGCAAGCTAATAACAATTTGCGTGGCAATGTAGCAGGCCGAAAATAAAACCGAGGATAAATACACTGACTTGTGAAATATTAAATCGGAAAGCCACGTGGACAAAGGGGGAAAAAAGAGTTTACAATAACTAAATCCTAACATAATTGTCCCCAAAACATTCTAAATCAAAGTGCTAGCACACCGTACCTTTTCCATGAGATCCAGGACTTCAAAACCATGGATCACTTTGCCAAACACAGTGTATAATCCATTCAAATGTGGCTGCTTTGCATAAGTTATGAAGAATTGGCTCCCATTAGTATTAGGACCACTATTAGCCATTGCCAATATACCCCTCGCATTATGCTGTATGAAGGCAAAGTTTTGTCAGAAAAAAGGCATGTCCACGTTTAACACTAATGAGCTACCCAATATACAACTAGCGGTAAAAGATTATATATTGTTACAAACATTGAGACTAAGCTTCAGTTGCACTTGAAAAGCTCAGAAATTTGAAGAGTTTGAAAATCATAAGTATACCAAAACACTGAGCAGATAGACCAAGATGTGTAGTTATGCTGATTACAAGACAGAACAAGATGCAGGGTGGGAGGGTTATAGAAACCAAAATTTCAGACTCAAATAGCATGGCAGCTAGACAAACTCCATACTAGATAAAGGAAAAGTCGGCTAAGCTAGTTTCCATTTACTCAGCAAGGTTAAAACCTGGACATCAAATGGAGAGTATAGGTTCTCCAAAAGAAAGCTAACCAAACTCCTTAATCAGCAGAAGCAAACGAGAAAGAAGAGAGTTTCCAACCCCACCCCCACCCCCCTTTTAATGGGTAAAGGTTAGGTGACAAACTTCTCTCAGAAAACCTCAAAATATAGCATGAGCTGAAGTTCATGATGTAAAACTTTATTGTTTCATTAACTATTAAACTTAGCATACCTTGAGGGATTCTCTGATCTCATCATTGAACTTCTTGCCCCATATGCTAGTTCCCCCTTTGCCTGTTCCGGTCGGGTCTCCACCTTGAATCATAAACCCTTTAATATTCCTGTGAAATATAGTCCCATCATAATAACCACTAGCACAGAGTGCCAAGAAGTTCTGCATCCAAATGAAATATTAGTATTATTTACAAGGGAAAAAAGTAAGAAACAATAAGTAATTTATAAATCACAACAAAAGCATTTCACTGAAACAGATGCGTCACGAAGCTGTGCACCGTATGAGTTTAAAGTTTATCCATTTAATTAAAGCAAGCAAGAGTTAAATTTACATTTATATATTGAAAAAGGAAAACATACAAGTATAGGCCATGTTACGTGCTCTCAAGTGTGAGTGTGAGATGCAGGTATGTATCTGATACAGATAAGTTCAATTTTTTATCCTGTATTTGAAAGGTCCTTGGAGGATCGTATTCCTAAACTCATGTTCGGATATGTGTTGGACATAGCTCCAAACACGAGTGCTTAAGAAAATAGGAGTCTAAGCAACATAGTGTACAGGTATATAGCAAATTTATATCTATATATAGTGAGGTAACTTACTAATAAAGACGGAGAAAATCACCCTTCAAGTGTAACAGAAAAATATAAGTCATAATCTCAAAAAAACTACATAGAATTCCTCTCCAATTTCACAACTTCAGGGCTAAAGAAGTTAAATTACAAACTTGGGTTTAGGGCACACCAATTGGTACCAACTTTAAGCGGAGTTCTAATCATAACGTATACTTTATCATCTTCTAACTATCTTTCTGAACAGCTTGCGGCAGCTGAAGCTTCAGAGTCAGCTAGTATTATTTTCTGATAAATAAAATCAAAGTACTGAAAAGGAAATAAAAGAAGGAAAATAATTGAAGGAAAAGGGGTCCTAACCTCTGCCGTTTTAGCGACCTCGTCGCAGAAGATCTCGCACTTAATGTCACCAAGATTTGTATGCAAAGTAACCGACTGCAATACCCAAGGCAAGTATCGATTAGTTGTTGGTAACGCATGTGTTCGATAAAATTACTCAAACAGAACTCACCATGTTATGAATAGAATCAGAAAGCGATATCGAAATAAAGGGAGTTTCTTTGGGTTTGAGCAAGCGTGTGGTTTTGAGCTTTCGGGGTTCAAAGGCTTGAGAATTGCCGTGGCTTTTTAAAGATGTTTCTAGACTGCGGTCACGACGACGGCCTGCGCTGCCTTTATATGCTTGAAGTGGGCCAATGGTTTGCACCAGAGGCCTAAAATTAATGAATATATATAGGGCATAGTACCAGAACAGAGAAGGCACATTTCCGAAATTATATACGGAAATAGGCTGCTTCAAAAAAATAATAATTGGAATAGATTGAAAACACTAAAACGCATTAATGTGGACGCATTTTTAGGAGAGAATATAGAAAAGCGCGCCGACTATTCTTCCTCGTGTCAGGCAAAAGCGCGCTGATGTGAACGCGCTGATGTGAACGCGCTTTAGTAAAAATTGCTATCGGGGACACACTTTTCCTCGTGTTTAATTAGGGGTTTTAGGTTATTTGTACATTAGGGCTTAAGTTTAGGTTTAGAGTTTGTTTAGGGTTTCAAAAAAATAAATTATGATTTAGGGCCTACTATTTAGGGTTTTAGGGTTTGATTTTTTTAATTACTAAGGGCTAGTTTGGATGGGCGGTGTGTTTACCTCCGGTGAGGTTAAAAACAGCGGTGGCGGTGAGATTAGTTACTGTAGCGGTGAGATTGGACACTGTAGCAGTGAGATTAAAAACAGCGGTGGAGTGTTGTTTGGATTCAAACGCAGCTGTAGCGGTGGGTGAGAATAAAAAATGACCATTAAGGACCATCATATTAGAATTGATATATAATAGTTGTTTTTAAATTATTTTACTTATGTAAAATTATTAAAGTATGTGAATTTATGAAATCATTTAATAAAATATTAAAATATATCTTCCAATATTTTATTATAAATATTTTAATAAATTATATAATCATTTAAATTATTTATTAGATAAAATAAAAAATTATTTTTAATGCAAAAACCATTGTTGCAATAACTATTAAAAACTTGCTTGTCGAATGAATAGCTTGGAATATCTCTTAATATTGGCCATTTTTTTTTCCACACTCCAAATGTTCGTTCAATCACAGAGCGTAACGAAGAATGGGCATGATTAAAGATTTCTTTTTTTCCAGATGCTCGATGATTACCTCGATGAAGTCAGGTAAATGATATCGTTCCCCCCTATAGGACCTAGAAAACCTGCCATTTGCGGATATCCTGAATCCACAAGATAATATTTTCCTACAAAAAATTAAAACATAATATCAAGTTAAAAATAAAATAAAAATTTAATATTTATGTAAAGATTAATTAAAAAAATTAAAGTTCGACCTGGTGGGGTGTGGAAACTTTAACTCTTGTTTTCTAAGTGCTTGCAAAAAAATTCTACTGTCATGTGCTGTTCCTTCCCAACCAGGAAATGCAAAAATGAAGCACATGTTGAAGTCACAAACTGCCATAATATTTTGAGTTGGTTCCCCTTTCCGTCCGATATAAGGTATTTGAGAAGAAGGCGAAATGCATGCTTTTATGTGTTTCATCGGCCCCAATACAATCCTTTAAAATAAAAACAATGATGAGATAAAAGTTAGAAATAATTATATTTTAAAAATATAAAGATGTGTAATTTTTACCTTAAAGTGAGGCCAATATCTTGTATCATGTCGAATATGGTTCGGTACTTCCTCGAATTGACCTTCAGTGGGTTAATCGTGTCTATTCCCATTCGAGCAAATATATGCAACATATCAGTAAAAATTCGACTTAACAGTTTCCCCAGATCGTTGAAATCGTTCTGCTGCATTTGAATTGATTCTCTATCTCAAGAATTTACAATGATAATGCCAACTTCTCCATCGCAGATACCTTCCCATGCTTTAAGCCATAATTTCTTTGCAAATCTGCAATAAGCTGTGAAATATTTTTTTGGCATCTTAAAACTATTCATGCAACGATCATCATGCCCATTTAATACTTCGTCCCCACATTTGACCTATAATTTGAATTCATACACGGTTGCATAGTGAAATAAGTTCCGTTGGGTGTACCAATACACTGCTTAACACTTGTCTTCCTCTTCATGATAATTGTTGTGCTCAACTTGTGTAACAATTGTGGCTATTCTTCGTTGAGCTTTTCACTTAATTCATGGGTATCATAATTCATAAAAAAGTATTATACATATTGTTAAATTTCATCCATAACCTGAAACTGAATTAAAATGAAAATAAATTAATAATGTGACATTATATACAACACAACACAAAATTGAATAAAAGCATGGCATAAAAATACCAAATGTAACAAAACATCATACATTAATTTTGTATAAAAAAGTATATCATACATTAGTTTTGCATATAAAAAAGTAGATCATACATTAGTTTTACATATAAAAGAGTTGTCTAGTTTATTACATAATAAAGCTAAGGAGCTCATGGTGGAGGTTGGATGGATGGTATGGTTGGAAGGGAAATGAGGATGTTGCTACCAAGGACTAAAATGATGCAATTGGATTTTGTTCAGCATACTCAAGTCGAAGCCACCAAACCCTAATCTGGATCTAAGTTCAAAAACACTTCTCGTTTCACCGGTATCTGGAACATTTTGATGGCAAAATAATACAGTTCATCTTTTTTTGGAATTCATCTTCCAAATCACGCAAAGCATCCATTGCACTTGAAATAGTATATTGAGAGTGAGGAAAAATAATTTAGAAAACTGACTCCTTGGATTAGCCATACTCTACACAATTTCTCAAATGAGTAGCTAATGAATTTTTGGATGATTTTCTACTTGAACTTGATTTTTTTCCTTTGCCATGTACAACCCAAGTGTCCTTTCTTCGATTAGGAGTTTCATGAGAAGGGTTTGATGGTACCCATTAGTAGGAATACCTTCATTATCATTACTATTTCATCTGATCACCAAATCCCTCATTAGGTGTATTCATCTCCCATAGGAACCCCCTTGGAACACCAGACAGGTGCCCATGCATTTCTCCAGTGGCTACAATGCCACCAAACATTTGCCACATTTAAATCATTCAATCGTGGCTCAATTCCTTTCTTCTTAAATCCTTAAAATCTGGATTTTCCTACATTAACATGTTAAATGTTAAAAGTTATACTAAGATTTTTATATTTGTAAATTTAATTTCAATAAAATTTATGCATTAAATTAATGATAAAGTTAACTAACCTGTATTTTTTCAGCCCACCATTCTTCGGTAGCATCAACCGTCTTTTTAGATGGACACCATCCAATCCTGTAGTTTTTTAACATGTTAAATGTTAAATGTTTATACTAAGATTTTTATATTTGTAAATTATTAATTTCAATAAAATTTATGCATTAAATTAATGATAAAGTTAACACTAACCTGTATTTTTTCAGCCCACCATTCTTCGGTAGCATCAACCGTCTTTTTAGATGGACACCATCCAATACCTGTAGATTCTTTAAGCAACTCCCTCCATAACCTCCATTCCTTTTTTAATGTATCCCACTTATTTTTCAATTGAGGTTTCCCATAATTTTTTTGTGTCTTTGCTTGAAAAAGAGCAATGACATTTTCCCATCCTTTTGAGTTTAGATGAGTTGTCGGTCTATTACCAGCATTGACTTCATTCACGCAAAGTTCACATTTTCGTGTCTTTACCATCTATTATATACAGAAAGATTGAACAACTCAAACTTAAAAGCTGAAAATTTTATACTGTAAATTACTTAACAAGATAAAATATTTCGTGCTTGTCTTATTCTTTATGGTGTCATATTCTTTCTCAATGTTCTTAGTCCTTATAACATAGTTACTGTTTCTTTGCTTTATTCTTTCCTAATAAGCTAGCAAGTTCACGGCTTCTTTTTCCTCTTATATGTTTCAAGTTTCAAGCATTCAACTACAGACTCAAGGATTTCATCTTTAGCATTCAAATGCTTCAGACATGGATTAAGCAAAAGTTCTAAATTCAGATTCAAATAGTAGTTTTGAGTGAAGCTGACACCATAAGAGGAAATTTGAAGAAATACAATATAATGGAATGATATTTGCTGCATCAAAAGCATACCAAGTCCAAAAGTACTAAAAATACTCGTAAAATTCAAGTCACTTTCATCAGTGGGGAAAAAGAGAAAAAGGATAAGGCAACAATTAAGATTTCCAAGCAGATAATGCATCCAGAAAATGACCATCATCATCACCATGAAAAGAAGTAAAATAAGTTCTAGGGAGAGAATTGCTCAATAAAAGCCCCAAAGTTTTTAACTTTTTTATGCAATTATTCCATCAAGTATACAGCTTCTTACCTAAGGGGAAAGAAAAAAAAATCCGCAATAAATGAAATTTGAGAATTCTCATTTGCAGTTTACCATAAAAATAAACATGAAGTATTAGCAGAGAACAAAAAGAAAAGAAAAAAGGAACAAGACCAGCAACAGTGAAAGAAATTAGTAACCAAATCAAAATAAGCAAACAGAGATAATCAAGCAAAGAGCTGAGATATTTTTCAAAGGACTAGAAACCTAAGAACATCATACCTGAAAATGAGAAACCAGTACCAGGAAAAAAAAAGAAAAATATATAAAGATTCAATTAAAAACCCCATTAGTAACAGGAACTTACTGCCAAATTTTGCAGATGAAAGTATGACCAAACAAAGGCCAAATACCCAAATAGAAGTGAAAGCTTCAAGCAAGAAAGCAAGAAGGACGGGAGAAAGCAAGAAAGAGGGGAGAAACTGCTGATTTTTTCCCTAATCTGAAAACAAATAAGGTTGGGAAAGAAATAGTTAAAACTTTCAAGGATAATTCTAGTAGGTGCTTTCATCAGTTTAGCTGTCTGACATTAAATGCTGCTTGGATCTAACATGGTTCCATTTTAAACACGTATGGTTGGATTAATAAATATTAGCATTTAATGCCAAAGCTAATGGCCATACTGACAAAAGCACCTCCGCATCTAGTTGAATACCATCTGCAGTAATTCCATCACTGGTATTTCTTTTTTCTATTTCCTCCAAAGTTACAGATCCCTTCTCAGGTTTCTTCTGCTTGTCACATTCAGAAATCTACCAAAACAGACCATGCTAAATGTAAAAACAAATAATTTCCTATTCTAGACTAGAAAAGTACATTTGAAAACTCTGCGCTTCAAGATATAAATAAACTCAAGATTCATCTTTTCCTTTGAAAAATAATCTAGAGCTATATGTCATTCCACATTGCAAAACTGGTCTATGAAGAAAAATAAACGAACAATTCATTCCTTTCCACCTATGTCTTTCAACAGATTCTAATTACTTCATCAGCATGTAATATATACTGTCAGCCATGATTATAGCTATCACTACCAAGAAACGCTACGCCTTAAACAAGATAAAAAAAACCATGCAACATGTGCTTAAATAGTCACCGAGGTTTACCAGAAAACGAGAAATTGTTACAAGAACTCTATTTATGAATATCAGTGAAACTCCAAAACCATTTCATCCTCAACATATAAACATCCTTGTTTTTTTTTTAAATACCAACTGTTAAAAGAGAAAAAAAGAAGTTCTAAAAGTTGGTACATTAGTTTGAGACCCTTGAACTGCAGCGATTCCTTTTCTTTGTGCACTATCTGACATAGTATGCATCCCAAGTCCATTATCTATTGTCGCAGACTTCCCTACTTCCTGAGCTCCTAGCATAGACTTTTTCATAACCCCTAATGCCTTCTGCAGAATCTCCTGGGATTGATGAAAATTACAATGAGAAAAACCAATTGATTGTTTAGAGAAACAAAGAAACAATAACAAAACAGAAAATCTTCCGATAACCATCCCCATCAATTTGTTAAGAAAACTAAAAGAAAAGGAGAAGGCTGCATGCCTTCAGCTCAGTCATGGCCTGGTTAACATCCATGATTCTAAACCAGTTCTATGATCAACCACAACTTTTTCTAGATAATTTTAGGTCACTGAGCTATTTCAAAGTTAAAATTCAGAAGGTATATAGAAGAAGATGAAACAATAAAAACTGCTTACTTTCTTATACAATGCTTTAATCTCTGCATGTTGTTTCTTCATGTCTTGATTATTAGGCTCTAACCTCAGGCCAAACTCAGCATCTGCAATCAACTACGTCCACCATATAAGATCTATCAAATTTAAATAGAAGCAGTAGAAATGAATCAGCTTAGGAGTTAATCCAAGAGAGAACTTGCACTCAACATACCTTCAATGGATTCTTTAAGTTTCCCAAGTTCTTTTCTAACTATTGCTCGACGGGAGTATGCTTTTATGTAGCGATCATCAAGATTTAAGGCCTCCGTACAATCATCCTCAGCCTCTTGAAATCTAAAGAGAGAATAAAAATAACATTCATGTTATTTCCTCATCAAATATATTACTCATGCAGCAAGCCAATCACAAACATTTCGCCATTAAAAGAAAACAATAGAACTACAGGAGGCTACCAATATAAGTGAACATCATGTAAAGAGTGTCAGGCATACTTTCTGATCTTAAGATAGGCCATAGCCCTATTGTGTTACTAGCTTCTCAGATGGCCTATCGTGTTGCTACGTGTCTCAAGTTGGTAGAGGGATTCCAAAAATCACAGAAGCAAAATAATCTCAAAAGAAAAACAATTAAAGAATATATGGGCTTTCTCAAAATGCACTATTCCACTACCAATTAATAAAACCACATTAGGGATTAGAAGGGTTGCATTAAGATAGCCTGCCACAGCAACCGCATTGCAGATCTACAAAATGTCCAAAACCACATACATAAAAATTAAATTAATAAAACCATAAAACAGACAAGCTTTATAAAGAGAGGTAAAGCACAAATATTTAATACAGACTAAAGAGGAATTGAACCAACCGACGTCCTCTGTTGATTTAAGCCTCCATTTGCCTCAACATATATGTAACCATTTGATTCAGGTAAACCTATAGTAGTTAAAAGAAACATCCAAATTTTAAATTAATGAAGATAGTCAACAACCATAACCATACTCGTGAATATAAACATGAAGCATTCATGAGTGCATGTGCATTAAGAACACAAGCACTTCAAATGTGCAAAGCACCAGAAATGGAATATAAAACTCTTAAATGTAAGACATTTACACTAGCAGGTTAATGAAGCTCCTGAGGTCCTCATACATACTAGGATTCTTGAAAAAAATTTAAGGAGTTACTCTTCACATAACTGACTTCCATATTTCCTCTCCCTTGTCTCTTTCTTTTCCTTGAAATAGCAATCTCACACTCCATTACTCAGACTCGACAGTTTAGGCAAAAGAAATCACATCAACCAAACATGATATAAGTTTTTGGTATGAAACATAGCATTCACACACCTTTAACAGAACGAAAGTCATCTTCTAATGCTATAATTTTCTCCTTAGCGTAATCAAAATATTATCACAAAACTTTGTCAAATCACAGATGCAACAATAAAAGACAACACTATTTAGATAGTTATTAACAAAGGAACTTAACTGGCAACACTGAGCACTACAAGACCATTGAATTACCAGCCTTAAAACCTAGCCAATAAATATGCATAGTGGTCTGACCTTTTCAAACGAATGATGTCTACATCTAATGTAGAATCATGGATAGCTTGGAATATTATAATCTGTAATTGGGACAGGGCAGGAAGCTGGACGAAGTATTTTAGCTTCCATCAGATATAACTCTAAATGAATCAAGTCTCAGATTCTGATACCTTTGTGGCATGTAACAATATTGTCTTATGTGCAAAAACCATTTTCTTAGGAATGATTACTCCTCCCATTTTTGTTAGTCAAATATTGATGCTTGCGAAAGTTACTATCAACAAGAAATATACAAGAGAAAAAAAGAAGAGAGAATTACCTTCACCAAAATAATAGAAACAATGAGATTCAGAAATAGAGGCATTATTTATATTACTTGTCAGAAAACTAAAAGAACCTAATTGATGTGAACAAAGCAACAGAAAACTTTCATGAACTACTTACAATAGAATAAAGGGAATATGAATTCATACCTTCATAAGACTTGTTTACACAAGGTCTCCACTGCCCCCCTTTATAGGAATTTTTCCATACAGTTGAAATCTACAACAAATTCAATAAATAGGCAGATATAATCACAAATCAGCATCTGATGTAAATCTCCAAAATCAATTTAAAATGCAGCAAGTCTAAACATGCAGATATTTCAGGAAAATAATAACAATACACGTTGAATGGATAAAAACTTTCACATGATATAATTAGAGAGTATCATTGTATTACAATTCATATTGCTCTTAAGAATACCAATGAGAGAAGCTGGAAAACAAAAAGTGAAATTTCAGATACAATACAAGGCATCTGATCATCTAATCGAATTATAAGATGATATCATGGCAACTGTTTTAATGTTTTTCAGACCCATATTAGATCCAAAAGATTGTTACTGCTGGAAATGAGCATGCACAACAAGACACAAGGGTCTACTGCCTGAGAAAACAATGGTGAAAAATAAAAAAGAGAAAGAACAATGACAAAAATTGTTTCTTTGATTAAAGCATTCTATTTTGTTGAATTTGGCATTAAAAAATATATATCCAACCTCCTAAACTTTTAATAATTTTTAGAATGATAGAAAATAACACAACAAAAAACCAACGGAAAAAATAAAAACTAACTACATTGTCCTAGTTCCCAAAATTCAATCAAGATCAAACCCAGAAGGAAAAATAGATCAGACAACAAAAAAAACGCAAATTTTGAAACCAGCAACAAACAAAACCAACCCAGAACAGAAAACCATATAAAAAGCCGAACCGCAAGCGCAAAATCCAAAAATTCACCAAATAGATGAAATTTATGGCATTGAAATGGCTAAATTGCTAAGGCACTATAAAAAAAATATTAAACAAACGAACTAGTAACAAATAAACTGAGAAACTTGCCAAGTAGGAGGAAGCACTATTTTCCTTGCTGAAACAAGGCCAGCGTAACCTGGGGAAAATTTCAGAGAGTGTCTGTTTCGTGGTTTTGGGTAGAGAGGGGAAGCGCCTAAAGAGAAATGAAAATCAAATGAAAGAGGGGTAAGAGACTACAGGGTTATAGAAATTACCGGTGACTAGATGATGGAGTGAAACTCGGAATCTCCACTCAAGCATCCCCCCCAAGTTTTCTTGCAGCGCTCTTCGCCTGCGACAAGAGAGGCAGCTGAACAAAAAGGAACGTCGGGATGACTGCGTTTTAGAAGATGTTTGAAAATGGGTATTTTTGTCTGATAAAAATACCCACTTCCCCAATTGCCTCTAACTGCTGCTCTCATCTCCAGTCACGTTTAAGCACAGCAGTGAGATTGAAACCAATTTTCACTGCATTGAAATGCTGAACCAAACAGCAGTACGGTGGGATTGATAACCCAACTGCATCTCACTGATGCTAAACGGTGAACCAAAGGAAGCCTAAGTATTGTTTTGAAAGAAATAAATTTGACAAGATGAGATATGAAAAAAATAAATTTCACATGATGTGTTCTGAAGAAATTATTTGACGAGATGGATTTTGTTTTTTTTTTGTACAGTCAGTAATAGTACAGAAAAAGATTCCAGCCAGACACTTTTTTTTGTACTGATGATTCTAAAAAAATATCCCAGGATTCTCGAGAAATCTGATAGTTGGGATTAAAAAACGCTTCAAGCAGGATGCACTATCAGTAAAAGTACTGAAAAAGCTCTCAGCTGGACGCTCTTTTCAATAGTGCTGGTGACAATTCATCCCAGTATTCCTTAGGCTATAAATGACTCAAATTTCATTCACTTGTTGCATAAGTTACAACGAAAGAAATTGAAGAAGTTCAAAAGAATAGAAATTGAATAAGTTGAGAAGGTATAAGTTGATTTATTGTGTTAATATTTATACGAATCATTATATTTTTGCATAATGTTTTTTGTTTTGAATTTCTTTTGACAGATAATTTGGTTGAAAATGAGTGGACGTATTAGTGTTGTTATTTACTGAGACAATGAGGTCCATGACACCAAGGACGGCGTTGTTCTTTTATCGGAGAACACAGCGCGACTGGTTTTTAACCAGAACATAGAATTGACAGAACTTCGTAAAAGAATTAGGCGCAAAATCTTCGGAACAACGCTAATGAGAGTTTTGTTTATTAAGTATCGATTTTGTGTTTCGACTAATTCCGTGACATATGACTCATTTGATGTCAAAAGTGCTCGTGGCTTGGAGGCAATGTGCAGACGCACCTCACTAGTGAATCACCTATCTTGAGTTATATGTGGAATTTTCAACGTTAAATGAAGCACTTGCTATTTCAACATCTACTACTGTTCAAAAGGAATACACGACCCCTGCCTGACACTCTATTAGTGCGAGGCAGAACATAGAACCGTCCGTTTTTTGTGGCTGGAAGGAATACATGACCCCTGCACGACACTCCGTTGGTGGATGGGACATGCACATCGATGGGTCAATGTTTAATGCTGAAATTACTTACTAGGGAATGGCATGAACTTCTAGTTGTTGGCAATCCATATCTGATTGGGGGCGTTCTGAAACATACAAGAGAAGAGATGATGTACTCCCTACGACGTCCACCGGCAAGGGGACCTCCTACATTGCAGATGTTAGTGGGTCGGATAATGGCTCCGATATGGATCCACCCTGGGAGCTCGGTGCCGGTGGTGCAGAAGTTGTATTGTTTTTTGAACCAGAGCCTATTCTAATCGAACCTGAAGACGGTGAAAGGGTTTCAGATGAATGAGAAGAAGATCTACGATTCACGACGTAGTCGCCTCCAGCCCACATGCATAATGTCAATCTATCGGCAGATGATACGTTGGAGTTTCCAAATCTACCACACAAGAGGCGTGGCCACACAAGTTTGTCATTGGATTCGAGTGAATTGGAAGTTTGTAACACCCCCTACCCGTATTCGTTGTCAGAATAAGGTACGAGGCATTACCAGAATTTACGAATTTTTTTTTTAAAAACCGAGACCATTCCAATTCAACATATTTTCAAAATAATTCATGCATATTTATAAGATAACTTAAACACATAAGCCATACCAATGGCTGACCTTACATTCCTTTCATATTAACATTTATTTTATTAGCTTATACATGCCATTCATTTCCAAACTAAAGTTTCTTTAAATACCGAAATATTGGGGTTGATAGTGTAATGAGTCTCCCACCGATCCGACCTCCGAGCTCTTAACACTACAAAACAGGGAAAAAGGAAATAGGGTAAGCATTTTGTGCTTAGTAAGCCCATGTAACAAGAATTATACTTACCTAGTATTTTCAATACAAGCGATAAACATTCATATACTCATTCAATGCATTATTACCCTAACATTTACAAACTCAACATTCAAGTTAGTTCAATAATTTCCATGTATCAATAATATATATATACTATGATTGATGAGCTCATCAATATCATGATTTCCATTTCCTTGTTATTTTTCCATATTTATCCCGTTGAATTACTCGAAATTTCGATGGATTTTCAGAGGTACACTTTTGTGTACAAATCCGAGTCCGTCAATTCATATTCATGTGCGCACATTTTCATTTCAGAGAGCACACTCCCGCGAACCTCATCTTTACAGCGGGATTACCAGCCCAGGCTAAATCCCCTGTAATATAAACTCATAGAGTATTGTCGGGATTACCAGTCCAAGCTAAATCCCCTGCAACGACAATTACTCTAATGAGCTTGGATCTGAATTACCAGTCCAGGCTAAATTCAGACCCTAATTTGGATTACCCGTCCGGGCTAAATCCATTTTCCACATATTCTTCGGGAGGGCTATATCAAGATAGGATCACCCGTCCGGGCTAGATCCTTTTTCACCGTCAATTCCTTTTCAGAGATCCATCGGATTTTCCTTTCATTCAACCGGGATTTCTTTCCCCTTTTTATCAAATATATCAATGTTTCATCAAATTTCATACAATGGACATTCAAATCATATTCATATCAATAACATACATTTCAAACATTTAAGAATATAATTCAAGTTACACGAACTTACCTCGATACTAGTTCGTTGACAAATCTACTAATCCGGGACTTTTTCCTTTCCTCGATCTAACTTTGTATTTGAGTTTTCCGGATCTAAATAAATAAATTCAATCATCAATTTAATACATTTCATGTTCACATGTAGCATTTTCTATAATTCTATTATTATTTTTAGTTTATTCAAAGCTGTCTACTTGAGTCACAGTCACTAAATTATTTATTTCTCGAGCTACAGAGCTCCAAATGAAGAACCATTAATTTTCCCTGAAACTAAACTCACATTTCTTTATACCATAAAATTTCCAGAATTTTTAGCCTAGCCAATTAGTACAGTTTATTCATCAAAGTTACCCCTATTCTGCTGTCTGGCAATTCTGACTCTTCTTCACTAAAAATTAATTATCTCTTCATACAGAAATGAGATGGTGTTCCTGTTTATTTCTATAGAAAATAGACTCGTTCAAGATTCTAAACAGATAAATTTAAGCCACTAATTATTTTTCTTCAATTTTTGATGATTTTCTAAAGTCAAAACAGGGGAACCCGAATTCATTCTGAACCAGTCTTACAAAAATCTAAATATCTCAAAATACAGAACTTTTTTTCTTTCCTTGTTTCTTTCATATGAAAATAGACTCAATAAGCTTTAATTTCATATCTCACTCAACTTCTAATTCCACTTCTGCGATTTTTGGTGAATTTTCAAACTTACTCTACTGCTGCCCCAAAACTGTTTTCTTATAGCTTGTTTTACAATTAAGTCCTTTATCCAATTCTAACTTCAAATTCTTTCAATTAAACCACTAATTCATCATTTTATTCATCATATGCTGTATTCAAAAACTCTAAAACTTCAAAAACTTCAACTTAAATTCATCAAAACTTTGTTCTAAAACTTATAAAGTATCAAAATTAAAAGAAAAGGACTAAATTAACTTACCAAATTAAACTCCAAGCTTTAAAAACTCTATTATCCCCTTTCTTCTTTCTTTTCTCTTTTTCTTTCTTCCCTTCATGTTTGCTCTCTGTTCTTCTTTTTTGTTTTTTTTTGTTTCTTTTCTCCTTTCTTTATAAATATAATAATATAATAATATAATATATAATATAATAATATACTTAAAAAAATCTCAGATTTTCATCAATACACCGCCTCAACTTTACAAAATGGCATAATTGCCATTTTGGTCCTTCATAATTTCTTTTAATCTATAATTTAACTTTTACTTTCATTTCAATCTAGTCCTTTTCATTTAATTTCCTACCCAAACGATAAAATTTTCTAACAAAAATTTAATACCACATTACTAACATTTTATAAATATTTATAAAAATATTTCCTATCATATAAATATTCATGCAAATATATTGAAATAAATTTCTATTTAAATCGGATTTATGGTTGCGAAACCATTATTCCGATAACCTTGAATTTAGGCTATTACAAAGTTGGTAAGGAGTTTTCTAGTAAGGATGGTTTTCTCGGTGCATTGAAGCAATTTAGCATCATGAACGAAGTTAACTACCACGTGGTTAAATCCAAACCCGAGAAGTTTGAGGCCAAGTGTGCAGTGTTAGATGGTACATGTTCATGGAAAACCATGGCTTCGGTTAAGAAGAGGACAGGGTTTGATAACAAGATAAATTTGTATTTTTAATATATTTATTTTTAGCTAATTATCGAATAAAGTGCTATTAAATTTAGATTTTTCTTATTAGGAATGAAGTTGGTGTACTGAATTCAAACTCTTACAAAAATGGGCTAAATTGGAACAAAAAGCAAAGAGGAGGGCTTGATTGAAAAAAATGAAAACTCAAAGATGACTAGATAAAGATTGAAAGGTTGAAGATTTTTTTTAAAGTGGCTAGATAAAGATTGAAGGACTTTTTATATTGTTACTGCTATGTAATTAGTTTAAATTTAATCTCTAGTTTAAATTTGATTTTAAATTTTGAATTATATAGTGATAATATTTAGGAATAATCTAGCTAAATTTTAGCACCAGAAGTGTGTATAAATACCTAGTGACTACAGCCAATTGAACAATGAACACACACTTTACATTTGGAATTTTATAAATTCTCTCTTTTTTTCCTCTCTTGTGTCCTAGCATTCAATTCTGCTGTTTCATTCTTTTTTTTTTTCTTTTGATTTCAACCTTTTGGTTTAATTGCCTCCCAAGGCCTTTCCCCTTTCTACCTTTCACAATTCCATTTAAACTATTTATTTTCAAGCATGATTCTTTTCATGATTAACTAAACTATTTTTAGCCTTAGCCCGGTTATCACTTCGACAAAGTAATCGTGAGATATGAACCCACACTAAATACTTTGCAATTTGGTATTCGCTATCTCTCATGTTAATAGGATAGTACCAATTTGTCCATCAAAGTTGATTCGATTTCAATTCAAAAAGCGTGTGTTGGGTTGGAATCGTTTGACGTACAGTTGAAAAGTTGAGTTGACAGTGCTGTATTCAAAATTCTGTGAACAAATTGGCGTGTTCAATTGGAAAAAGCTAGTTGGATTTCGTCAAGGGAGATAGTGATCAGATTTAAACGACCCACACGGTTGAGGTTGTTAATTCAAGTTGGGTTTTTCAGATCGTAAGGCTATCGAAGTCTTAAATTACGGGTACGTGCCATGTGGTTGGAAATTTGACAAGGGTTGATTTGCAGGTGATACCGAAATCGACTACGAAATAAAAAGTTGGCGGGTTGAGGGATCCTCGATTGCTATAACCAGCTTATCGATTGGAAGGGAAAGTCTATTTCAAGGATCGATTCAAGATTGAAGTACACCGAGGCTAAGACTAAACTTAAAAATATTTTATTTACCAATTTATCTTATTTTCTTAAATTTATTTTTGCATTTTCGAATCTATTTTTATTTTATTGCACTTCATATTTCCCTAGTTTATTATCTTAATCAATTTAAACCCCCCATTTTTATTTTTTTTCAGAACTACTACGCACAGGTCTTGGGCACAACTGTGACCGCAATAGCGAATCTGGTCATAAGAAAAGGAGAAATTAGATAACCAGTCCCTGTGGATTCGACCCTACTGCTCTATATTTCAATTTACTGTTATATTTGTCGTAGGAATTTATATTTAGTAGTTTCGACCCCATCAAATTTTGGCGTCGTTCCCGGGGATTGGTGAAATTTTCTAATTTTTGTTTGTTTTCTTTATGACCAGGTCAGAATTGGGGACTCTAGCATTTGAACCGAAAATAAAAAAGTTGACTTGAACACTTTGAAGAGAAGCTATTCGACGCGGTTAACAACCACAACCCGACTCTGAAGAAGGATCTTACATGAAGATATTTACTCATCCAAAGATCCAGACGAAATGGCATATCAAACTATATGCAAACTTGCAACTGCACCAGATAGGGGTGAGCAAAATCCGATTTGATTTCAAAAACTGGATAAAATTTTTAAATTTTGAATTAAATAGTTCGAGATATTTGAGTTAATCAAGTAATTTGGATCAACTCAAAGAAAAAATTAAGTTTTTTTTTGTTTAACTCGAATATGAATTACACAATTCAAGTTATCCGAAAACCCGAATAAGAAAAGGCAAAACTACACCATTTTGATAAATGTTTACCTTTTCTAAAATTAAAAGTCAAAACCATTAAGTTAAAAGGAAAAACCATTATATTATTTATGTAGTTAAATAATTTTATACTTCATTTACTAGTTAAATAATCAGTTCATGGAAATGCGACATTGAGTATAAATAATAGGATTCGTTAACTTGAATCAACTTGACTTAAATATTTTTTACTCAATTCGATCTGATTCAAAAAAAAATTCAAGTTGAGTTTGGTTGCTAAAATAGGATTCGTCAGCTTGACTAACTCGAAATTTTTTGACTTGATTTGACTCGACTTGATCGAATACTCACCCCTAGCACCAGATGAACAACAATTGCTATGCATAACTTATCCGATGGGCGAAACACCGTTCGAGTTGAAGTCGGGATTAATACATTTATTGCATACTTTTCGCGGTTTGAAAAATGAGAACCCCCATACTCATCTGAAAGAGTTCCACATGGTTTGTCTAAGCATGAAATCAGAAGGAGTAACTGAGGATCAAATAAAACTATAAGCTTTTCCTTTTTCATTAGCCGACTCTGCTAGAGAATGGTTGCTTTATTTACCTCCGGGGTCTGTTAATACTTGGACTGATATGTCTCGATTGTTTCTTGACAGGTTTTTCCCAACAACTCGAGCAGCTGAATTAAGGAGTATAGTCGGAATTCAGCAAAAGAAAGCAGAATCGCTCTATAAATATTGAGAGCAATATAAAAAGTTGTGCACAAGTTGCCCACAACATGGACTGACTAAACAGTGCTCTTACAGTATTTCTACGATGGGTTACTCCCAATGGAAATGAATATGATTAATGCTGCTAGTGGAGGGGCTCTTGTGAACATGACTCCTCAAAGTGCTAGAGAATTAATTTCGACTATGGCTGCAAATTCTCAATAGTATCGACCACCTATAGAACCTACGAGAAGGGTTCATGAGCTAAGTGCTCCTTCCAAAGTAAATAAGATTGATGAACTTACTAATATGGTTAGAAGTATGCTTGCAAGAAAATCAAACCCAACTCAGTTATGCAGGATTTGCGCTTAGCCTGATCATCCAACCAACTCGTGCCCGATTTTACTTGAGAACACAACTACACAAGTAAATGCCATTGGGAACTTTCCAGGGCCACCTTAAAGGCGTATTGATCCATATTCAAGCACATACAATGCAGGGTGGAGGGATCACCTAAACCTGAGCTATGGGTCAAACCTTTAATACAATCAACCATATCAACCAAGACCACCTTCACATCAACAGTATCAACCTCCAAAGTCATCTTTTGAAGCCATAGTACAGAGGTTAGTTGTTGGTATCGAAAAGTTCCAACAAAAGATTGAAGCACATTTCCAAGAACTAAATCAGTAAATAAGTAAGTTAGAACTTACGGTTAGTCGTTTGAAGAACCAAGAAAAATTGTCATCTCAAACCGAACCAAACCCACGTCAAAATGCAAGTGTTGTGATATTAAAAGATGGAACAGAGTCAAAACTAGTGCCTGGAACGAGTCGTGACCACGAGGTTGAACAAGAAGTTGAACCAGTAACTCCCATTGAGTCAGCACCTTATAAACCATTTGTTGTACCTCCCTCATACCCTGGAAGGCTCGCCCAAGTTAAAAAGGAACGAGAGGCAAAAAAATCCTTGAGACATTCTGGAAGGTAGAAATTAATATTCCTTTACTTGATGCAAATAAACAGGTTCTACGCTATGCAAAATTTTTGAAAGAACTGTGCACCTGTAAAAAGAAACTCCAAGGAAATGAATGGGTAAAGGTGGGGGAACATGTTTCTGCAGTACTACAAAGAAAAATTCCAGCTAAGTGTAAGGACCAAGGTATGTTTTCTGTATCCTGCAAAATAGGTAATATTGGGATAAAGAAAGCCATGTGTGATTTGGGAGCATTTATTAATGTAATGCCTTTATCTATTTTTAAATTGTTAAACACAGGTCCTTTGAAAGAAACATGGGTGATTATTCAATTGGCAGATAGGTCATGCGTATATCCAGAAAGGGTGCTGGAAGATGTCCTCGTAAAAGTAAATGAACTAATTTTTCCTACAGACTTTTACATCATCGATATGGAGGACGACTACTCAAAAAATGATTCTGATATTTTACTCGAGAGACCATTCCTAAGTACCACACATACAAAGATTGATGTTCGAAGTGGAACCCTCACTATAGAATTCGACGGTGAGGTGGTAAAATTTAATGTTTATAAGGCGATGGGCCAACTCAGTACAATGTTGAATATTTCTAGTGCTGATATTATTGAACCACTAACAAAATTTCATTTTGAATATGATGAAGATGACGGGTTACAAACTGTCATTTCATGGAGGCACCACAATTTCCCAAAAGTCAAGGTAAAGAATTTGAATTGTCTCATTTTCAAACTAAATTTTTGCCTTCCATTTCATAGGCCCTGGTTGGAACTCAAACCATTATTGAAATATTTAAAGGTTCCGATAGAGAAAAAGGAAAACCTAAGCGGAGAAACTCGAATACGTTTCAATCCACCGATGATAAAGGAATCCGAAAAATACTTCAAGGTCAATGGGCAAAGGTTGAAATATTTCTATAAGAACTTTCAAGTGCATGTAATGGAAGAATCAATTCTTGAGGAACCAAATAAATAACACTCAGGCCGTCGAGCTAAAGACATTTAAAAAAAACGCTTTATGGGAGGCAACCACATTTATTTTTATTTATTTTCACTTATTTAATTTAATTTGGATTTTAGTTTAGTTTGAGAATTAAATAAAATATTATTTTAATTCGTTTGATCATGCTATTTTCCAAGAGCAACCACCTTAAACTGTAGACGAATGACTTCATCGCATTGAAGCTCGCCTCGAAATAATGGAAGCCAACGTCTCAAGCATCCTCACCGTTTTGCAAAGCAGTTACTTCCACCATCCTCCGGCCCATTAAATATACATGGGGAGTATATTTTTCTCCACTCTTGTTATTCTTTTTGCACATTGGGGACAATATGGGCTAAGTAGGGGGTTCGTAGGATCATGCCATACTTTCTTTTTTGCATGTGTTTTGCTCAGAATAATTTCTTAATTCGTTTCGAAAATAGAACTCTAATTCTTATGTTTAGTTTTATTTAAATAAGTGGGTGAATCATGAATAGCTATTGCTTGCTTGATCAATTAATATTTTGTAGAATTGAAATTGTTATGCCTTAGTCAATATTTAATGAAAATTGTTGGTTTCTTTTAACTTGCCTAACGAAAGCACTCGTTTAAATAAATAAATTGACATATTGTTCGAGATTTTATAAAATGCTTATTAATTGAGTTTAGCAATTGTTTATTTTTTATTCACCTAATTGTTTGCAGTACGCTTGACTAGGAAACGGGGTTTTGATTTTGAAAAGGATTGACAAATTATTTTTAGTGGATATCATGCTTGAGGACAAGTATCGGCTAAGTAGAGGAAATTTGATAGCAAGATAAATTCGTATTTTTAATATATTTATTTTTGGCTAATTATCAAATAAAATGCTATTAAATTTGTATTTTTCTTATTAGGATTGAAGTTGATGTGCTTGTAACAGTCCGATTTAGACCCTAATCGAAATAGTGGTTTCGGAACCACAAATTCGAGTCAGAAAAATATTTAAACATTATTTTTGGTGTTTGCAGCATGTTGATTTATATGTGTGAAATTTTCGTGATTTAATTTTATCATTTGAGTATTCGATTTAATTAAAAGGACTTAATCGTGTAAAATGCAAAAGTTGTCTATTAAATGTGTAAGTGCCGAATTGCTATTGTTTTTATAATGTGGGGTCCTTATGTGGAAAATTGGCCATTAACTAATAGCATGGGCGGTTTTGGGCTTGAGATATATGGTTTACTAATTAAATTTATAAGGTTAAAATGGTAATTGATATATTAATATGTATTAAATAAAACAGAAACAAATGGCCATGCATGTGTTCATCTTTCATGACCGAAATTATCAAAGGAAAAAGAAAGAAATAAGCATGTTACATTCGGCCTAAGTCCAAGCTAAATTCAAGGTTCGGTTTTTTCTCGGTCTAAGCCCATGTTTCAATTTCTGAATTTGATGATGATTTTGTGTTTTGCCATTGTTGAAAGCTTGATGAATCTTGTGTTTGATGATAGAAAATAAATATATGTTGTTAGATTAATATGTTTTGTATTTGAATTTTTGATGAATTTGAGTAATTTGGGCTAAAATATGAAAATAATAAATTGAGGGACTAGAATGTGAAATAAATGAAATGTGTGGACTTATACGAGCTTAGTGAATATTCGGCCAAGCTATTGTGTAATGAAATTAGGTTTATTTCGTATTTTGTGAAATAGGAACTAATTTGTGAAAAATGTGAAATGTCAGGGGCAAAAGTATAATTTGCCCATTTATGTGTTTTTGGATGAATTTGATTGAATATGTGATTAAATAAGTTTAATTTATACTAATTTAGATCAAGAAAAGAGGAAATCAGAATTAGATCGGGGGAAATCTAAAGTTGTTGAATAGTCGTCCCGGTTCGTCCGTCATCGTCCGAGGTAAGTTCATAAGTAAATAAATATCGTTAAATTCGATTGTATATATTTTATTTGTGCCGAATTGAATTATTACTTGTATATATATATGTTCAAGCCGAATTTGTATAAGTATGGGAGAAGTATTTACAAGCCTGAATCGATCGAGTTACGACATCCGAAAGCCCCGTATGAACCTTAGGAATAGTTAGGATACATATGTCATGACATAGGATTTCCGATATGTGGTTTTGTGTAAGACCATGTCTGGGACGTTGGCATCGACTAGTGATTTACGTGTAAGACCCTATCTGGGACAGTGGCATCAATGTGTGATTACATGTAAGACTACGTCTGGGACGTTGGCATTGTACAAGCTTTTCGATTATCCGAGTATCCTTTTTAATTCCGAATGGTTCAACGGGCATTAACGAGTTGTGATTGAATGTGAAATCGAGATAAAAGGTTCAGGTACGTGCTAAGTTTAATGTTAATGAAAATAAGGTAAGTTTAGTATTTGAAATGATAATATAAATTATGCATGATATAAAGTGACTTATATGTATGTGTGAATGCTCATATTCGGCCAAGTGATGCTATAATTTTAATGTTTATGTATTGGTATATGAATTTGTAAGCATGATAAATGTAAATTTGATTAAGGTTTGCTTGATTCGGCCTAGTTGATTTTAATGTTCATGAATATTAAATGAATTACTTGCTTATGACTTACTAAGCTATTCAAGCTTACTCTGTGTGTGTTTGTTCATTGTTTTATAGATTCTGGAAGCTAATTACGAGCTCGGGGATCGTCAGAGAAATCCGCCACACTATCGATCATTTTTCTTTTCAGTACTTTATAAGTTGAACTTTGAATCTATGGCATGTATAGGCTAGCCTTTGTTTTGGTTGATTTTGGAAGTGTATATATATATATATATGTATGTATAGGCTAGCCTTTGTTTTGGTTGATTTTGGAAGTGTATCTATATATATATATATATATAGGCTAGTCTTAAAGTGTTTGAGTTTGAAGGTGTATATATAAAAAGCCATGCGAAAATGGCTTGATTTTTATGTTTGAGTTCAATTATGTCTGATCATGGTTTAAGCTCATTTTGGTAAATATGCTATATGACATGCATGAATGGTATTTTTGATTACACAATGTGATTGTATTCATATATGTGATTAATGATTTATGATTTTGACTTAGATTATAAGGTAGATGATTAATGCTTGATGAATTATGACAAGTGACATATAAATATATATGTGCATATGTTATGTCCTCTCATGGGATAGCTATTGAGGTTCGGTGGTGGTGGTGGTAAGTATGTGTATATAAGATGCGTAAATAGTTGGTATTTATATGCGGTTTTAGGTATAGATTATTTGAGGTTTTGAAAGTAATGTATAGACATAATCATAGTATGCGAATTAGGCATGTATGGTTTAATATGAATGTTCGAAAATGACTCAAATGGATATGGTCATATATACATAAAATATGTAATAAGAAAAAAATGTATATTTGGTTTAGTCTTAAAGTCACTTAATGTGTCTTATATAGGAATAAGTGTATATGTCTTGTATGCCGTGTATGTGTTAGTAATATGTTAGTAAACTAGGTATATTACGAACCTATCTATTGGGACCGAAAATGGTGGTTGGTATAATAGTCAAATGGATGTGAATTAATAGTTAAGTTGTTGGTTACTTTAGTATATAGTAAATGGTTAATGATGGACATGATTTGT
The DNA here is from genome assembly GCA_005393395.2 of Gossypium australe. Lineage (NCBI taxonomy): Eukaryota > Viridiplantae > Streptophyta > Magnoliopsida > Malvales > Malvaceae > Gossypium > Gossypium australe. The sequence goes on along the minus strand of CM016621.1, from coordinate 26,703,038 downwards.
GGTTAAAATTTGGTTGGTGTTTTGGTTATGCGTTTGTAATTTAAGTATGGTAACTTGGTATGTGAATTGTGTCGAAACCATTTTTTGAAAAAACAGGGTCGACTTTAAAAACGAAAATGGAGTCGCCACCAATCTTTTTTCGAGGTGTGATCGGATCACCTTGAGATTGATCTTTAAAACATTTTGATTTATTAAAACAATAATTTTGGCCTACAAAATTTGAGAAAACGGGTTCGGGAGTCGGTTACGCACGAGGAAAGATTAGCACCCTCGTAACGCCCAAAATTGGTACCTAATTGATTAATTAACGTCTTAATGTCAAAAATTTGAAAAGATTTTAAAATGCGATCCTCTTTATTTAAAAGAAAACTTGAATAAATTAAATTGGATGCTAAGACCCTCTTATTTCGAAGAAGTAAAATGTCACGCCTGGTGAGTTAGGATACGACATTTCGAGTCCTCGAAACTAAGCTTGTTTTTTGACTTTTAAAACTCATGCATTTAAGTTTAAGAAGGATATTTGGTTATTTGGGTCAAATAAAAAATCGGAACCCAGTAAGTTAGGGCACAGTTTCTCAAAATTCCAAATACAGAATATTGCATTTATTTTTAGAAATCCTTACCTCGAGATAATAAAATGTTACATTCAGTGAGTTAGGACACAACATTTTTGAATTCCCAAAAATAAGCTTTTATTTAACTTATATGCTTTGATTTAAAAAGGATAATTGGTTTTTTAGACTCGACGACAAAAATCAAAACCCAGTAAGTTAGGGTACGATTTCGCGAAGCTCCCAAATTCCGAGCATTGCCTCATTGTGAAAATATTTTGAACCAGAATGTAGCAATAAAATGAAATGCATTTTTATTTAAAACGATGGTTTGTGAATAAAATCATTACACTAATAAATTACAAGATACAAATACTGAAAGGAACAATTTGAGAAAATTACACGACATACTAATCTTCAATGCTAATACAAACAACCAAAAGAAAATATTATAACATAGAATAGCTAATAACACCAACAGTGCAATGACAATGCTATAGCTAACATAAAAATAATAATAAAAGTGATGAAATAGCAAAATCTAAATCTTAAAAAAATGAATAAAAAAACATGAAGTAAATGATTTAGAATTCTATATAAAAAAACTATGAAATAAAATAAAACTTTATACAAAAGAAATCGAATGTAAAATTAAAATAAAATATATACAATGAAGGTTATATATAAGAAAAGGATAGATAACAAAATAATTTTAAAAAAATATGGTAAATTTTAAAATGGATAATATATACATATATGTAGTAGAATAAAATAAATAACATATATTTTAAATAAATAATACGTAAAAAAAACTTAACCAAATAATAAAACAATTAAAAATACAACAAATTTTAAATTAAAAAAAGTTAAAACTAGATAAAATATAAAAGATAATATATACAATAAGTAAAAAATATATAAAATAAAATAACCTAATGAAATAAAAAAATGATTTAATTAAAATAAATAACAAAAATTAAAAAAGGATTAAAATTTGATGAATTTAGGACCAAATCAAAACAAAAATAAAATTAGAGGGAAGAAAAAAAAATGAGGACCATATTAAAACGCGCGCCATATCATAGGGATCAATTGAGCAATTATACCCTATCACCAAGACGACGCCGTTCTAATATCCACATTTAAATGGCCTAAGGACCAGATCGAAACACAAGAAAAATTTCAGAGCCAATTTAAAAAATAAAAGGAAAATATAAATCGGATGAAATTGCATAGCGATAGAAATGAAGAGGGATCTAAAAAGCAAATAGCCCCTTTATGAAAAATGCCCAGATCCTCCCCGGGTCGGGTCAACGCGCTAATCTTAACCATGAAACGACGTCGTTTTGGGTCTTAATGACCCACTCCAAAACGACGTCGTATAAGTTGGCTTTAAATACCAAAAACTAAGGTTAAAATCATTTTTAACCATTCCTATTAAAAAACAACAAAAACTCTCTGAAAGCTCTCGGAGCTCGGGCCTGGGACTGGTCTAACTCCGCCATCGAGCCGCCGTGCTCCGCCACCGTCCGTCGTCGTACGCGGTGATCGGAGACCCCAAAAAAATAGCCATTTCGGTCTTTTAAGGCACCCTAAACATAAATCTAAACATAGAACAACCAAATCCCACACCAAAATCCAAATAAAAACAGATGACTCTTCAGATTTGGTTTCTCCGATCGCCAAAAAGAAGGTAAGATCCTTATCCTAACAGTGTTTATGCTATATTTCCATATTTAATACTCGAATAGATATACAAAGACTGGTGAATACCTTAAAAAACCTTGTATTCTTTGATTTTATTTTTGATTTGTATTCGTAAAATCGTAAAAAAAAAAAAAGAAACCTCTTTCCAGATTACCTTCGGCCCCTTTTATAGCCGATTTAAAGAATAAATAAGTAATAAAAGAAAATACAAAAAAGCCTTAGATTTCTGTTATGCATTTGCTGGCCATTTGTTGTATACTGTTGCTATTTTGTTTCTTTTTGCAGGCGAAACCGTCGTACAGAGGAAGAGGCCGTTCGTGGGGTGACGTGAAGGCCCAAACGCATGGCTAGCATGGGGGCTGCGACGCCAGGAGGTTCTAGAAACATTTAGGGTTTTTGAAACCCCAATCAATTTTGGGTCACTCAGGCCTGTTCAACGTTGGGCCACTGTAATTAGCTTAGGCCATCTAGGCTAGTTTTAGACTTGGGTCTTATTGTAAATAGATTTTGAAATTTGGGCTACAATCTGAATTCGGGCTTATGTAAACTGTAACTGGACTTTAATTATTGGGTTTTTTATATTTATTTTGGTTTTAATTTGGTTTGGTTTTATTATTCTTGGTTTCTGAATGGGCCCGGGCAAATTGGGCTAATTACAACTGCCCCTCTTTGCTCGTTTTCGTGTAACGAAAATGGAGCAAAGACTTTTAAGAAAGGCCAATCTTGCACGGTCTTGCCGAATCTTGCCTTCTTGACACTTCTTTTCTTCAAGTAACCTCATTCCATCCCACAGCATCTTCAAGGGTATAGGAATTGGTGCTTTGCTCTAATAAAATTTTAGGAAAAAGAGATTTGTAACTTCGATCTACTCCATTGGAACTTCAAAGAATGGGTAATTTCAACCTTCTCCACTGTAACTTCAAAAAGATAAGGTTTGTGTATTTTTATCCTGTTCCACTGCAACTTCAGGGAGATAAGGATAGTGGCTTCAATCTGCTTCACTGCAACCTCAGGAAGATAAGATTCGCCATAATTTGTAGCTTCAATCTGTTCTACTGTGACTCCAGGGAAGTAAGATTTGCTTTCTTTAGTCTGCTCCGCTACAACTTCAGAGAGATAAGGTTTGTGTATTTTTATCCTGCTCCACAGCAACTTCAGGGAGATAAGGATAGTGGCTTCAATCTGTTTCACTGCAACTTCAGGAAGATAAGATTCGCCATAATTTATAGCTTCAATCTATTCTACTGTGACTCCAGGGGGAAGTAAGATTTTCTTTCTTCAGTCTGCTCCGCTGCAACTTCAGGGAGATAAGGCTGATAGCTTAAATCTGCTCCACTGCCACTTCAGGAAGATAAGATTCGCCATAATTTGTAGCTTTAATCTATTCCACCGCCACGTCAGGAAAACAAGATTCGCTATCTTTAGTCTACTCCGCTGCAATTTCAGGGAGATAAGACTGGTGGCTTCGATTTGCTTCATTGCAACCTCAAGAAGATAAGATCCGTCATTTCTGATCTACTCTATTACAACTTCAAGGAGATAATATCTTACGACTTTAATCTGTTCTGCTGCTACTTCAGGGAGATAAAATTTGTGGGTTCACCGATATTGCCACACCATCCTCTGGGGGACATGACCTGTAGAATCGGTTTCATGGGCATATGCTTGTGCCTAGTGATTAGGATGCTATGGTCAAAATGAATCAAATGCACCTAACTAGATGTGTTATAAATGATATATGAATGAAGAAATGTCATGAGAATGATCCCTTTTTAATGCTTAGGGTAGTCATTGCTCATTGTTCATTAAGGTTCTACCACTGACGTGTTATATTGTCATCTTGTTCGGCTGGTACTTTCGACAGAAAACCCGAAGAAACAATCACAGATTTTTGCTCAATCAGTTTGCCCCACTGTAACTTCAGGGTCCATTCCACTATACTTCTGGGACATAAGGTTTGTACTATCCTCCTCCCACTGCAACCTAGGAGTATAAGATCTGACTCTTTTTCAATCCCTTCCCACTGCAAAATAAGACTTGAATCTTCTTCCATCACTTTGGTCTTTTACACCATTCCCAGGGTGTCATGACCAGATGTTTTTGCATGAATGTAGAATTTTCTTCTCCAAAAATAATCTCCCCTTATTGCTTGGTGATCATTGCTTGTTTGTTCATTGAAGCTTTATCACTGACACGATATATTGTCATTTTGTTTAATCAATATTTTTTACAAAAAAAATCCGAAGAGATAGTCTTAATTTAGACTCTTCCTTCTCAGATATTTCCAACCCTTAAACTTGGTGAGTTCTAAATAATAGTCTTGTTTCAGGTTCTTATATTAATTAGAAGTTTCCAGAGTAATATACAAAACTTCTTTTGTGAAAGTATTATTAGTCCATTAATCATTATTTCAATGCAACATGCTTCAAAAAGATCATAACAATGGAAAAGAATAGCATTGATTTGGAGCATAGCTCGAAATGAATAGATCATCAAAGATATCAAAAAAAAAGTTGATTGGAACGCATATCTTGAAAAGAATAAAATTTTCAAAGATAGCAAATTCACTATGAATAAGATGAAGACTAGGTGCCCTAGATATAACAGCCCGAGCTTCTCTGTACGAACTTCTTGAAGACCATTTTGAGCTTGACATGTGTTTAGGATATCTGGATTACTTCGTCAATGCCCCAAGATGTAGCAAACCTTCTTCTTGTTAATTCAGGTATAGCAAGATCATCGCATGCCCCATCTTTGAGCCGCCCTTTTTGGGTTTTCGACTTAAAACCCCTTTGATCTCAAGGCGCCCGTTGCGGGTTTTCACCTTGGCCTCTTCGTTTTTTTTAAAGAATGTCTCAAAGCGCCCTTTACGGGTTTTCACTTTGGCCTATTCTCCTCTTTAAGTATAATACTTCTTAATTGAATCTGAATTTACAGGATTGGGCAAGTTTTTCGCATCCATTTCGGTCAAAATCAATGCTCCTTCGGAGAAAGCCTTTTTTACCACATAAGGTTCTTCCCAATTTGGCATCCATTTCGCTCTGAAATCCTTTTGTATGGGGGGGATCTTTTTCAATACTAGGTCCCCCTCGTGAAATTCTCTTGGGCGAACTTTTTTGTCATAAGCTCACATCATTCGTTTTTGGTACATCTGACCTTGACGAATAGCCTTTAGCCTCTCTTCCTCAATCAAGTTCAACTGATAATATCGAGACTGGATCCATTCTGCTTCATCTAACTTTAGCTCTGACAAAACTCGAAGGGAATGTATCTCTACTTCAATGGGTAAAACCGCCTCTATTCCATAAACCAATGAGAAAGGCGTTGCCCCGGTGGAAGTTCTGATAGACGTTCGATAAGCATAGAGAGCAAATGGTAACTTCTCGTGCCAATCTTTATAAGTTTCAGTCATTTTCCCCACGATCCTCTTAATGTTTTTATTGGCTGTTTCCACTGCACCATTCATTTTCAGACGATACGATGATGATTTGTGGTGTCTAATTTTGAATTGACTGCAAACCTCCGCTATCGTGCTGTTGTTCAAGTTTAATGCATTGTCAGTTATGATCCTCTTAGGCATTCCATATCGACATATGATTTCTTTTTTTAGGAATCGGCTGACTGCCAACTTAGTAACACTGGCATATGAAGTAGCCTCTACCCACTTGGTGAAATAGTCGATGACTACAAAGATGAATCGATGCCCATTTGAAGCTTTTGGCGAGACCGACCCGGTGACATACATGCCCCACATAGAGAAAAGCCATGGGGAGGTCATAATATGCAAAGGCTAAGGAGGTACATGAATTTTATCTCCATAAATTTGGCATTTGTGACATCTCTTAGCATAATTGATACAGTCTCCCTCCATGGTAGACCAATAGTACCCGAATATCATAATTTGTCTAGCAATTGTGAAACCATTAGCATGTGCTCCACAAACACCCTCGTGGACTTCTTCCAGAATTTTTTTAGCTTCAACAGCGTCCACACATCTCAATAGTAGCTGATCATTTCTTCTTTTGTACAGGATCTCCCCGTCTAAGACATAGTCACATGCTAGTCTTCTCAACATCCTTTTATCATTCTCGGTTACCTGATCAGGGTATTCACAATTTCTCACGTATCGTAATATATCATGGTACCAGGGGTGATCATCTCTTTCTTCTTCCTCCACATTGTAACAATGAGCTGGGGCCTCGTAAGTACTCATTTGAATGGGTTTTACATCCTATTGTTTGCTTACTTTGATCATGGAAGCCAAAGTAGCCAAAGCATCTACCATCTGGTTTTCGTCTCGCGGGAGATAATTGAAAGTAATATCATCAAACTCTTCAATTAACCCCAAAACTATCCTTCAATAATTGATCAATTTGGGGTCTCTTGTCTCCCATTCACCTTTCAGTTGGTAGATCACCAGTGCAGAATCTTCATATACTTTCAGCGCTCTAATTTTGCGTTCTATGGCTCCACAGAGTCTCATGATACATGCTTCATACTCTGCCATATTATTTGTACAATCAAAATCCATTTTGCATGTGAATGGACAATGATCTCCATTTGGGGATACCAAGACTGCCCCAATTCCATTACCTACAGCATTTGATGCTCCGTCGAAGTTCAATTTCCAAAGGTGATCTTTTGTAGCGTCTTCTTCAGTAGGTGCCACATACATTAGTTCTTCATTGGGGAAGTCAAAGTTCAGAGGCTCATAATCTTCTAGAGCTCTGCTGGCCAGAAAATCTGCTACTGCGCTTCCTTTCACGGCTTTTTGGCTTAAATAAACTATGTCAAATTCAAAGAGTAGAATTTGCCATCTAGCCATCCTTCCATTCAAAGCAGTTGACTCCATTATATATTTTAAAGGGTCCAACTTCGAGATTAGCCAGGTCGTATGGTAGAGTATGTATTGCCTCAACCTCCGAGTTGTCCAAAAGGCACAACACAATTTCTCAATTGGCGAATATCTCATTTCACACTCAGTGAATTTCTTACTAAGGTAGTATATCGCCTTTTCTCTTCTTCCCGAATCATCGTGTTGACCCAGTACACATCCCATAGAGTTATTAAACACTGTCAAATACAATATTAATGGCCTATCTGAGCATGGAGGTGACAATACTGGAGGACTTGACAAGTACTGTTTAATCTTATCAACAGTTTTTTGGTATTCATCATTCCACACGCCTGGATTGTGTTTCCTAAGAAGATGAAATACGGGATCACATTTCTCAGTTAATTGTGAAATAAACTGAGCAATGTAATTTAGCCTTCCAAGGAACCTCGACTTCTTTTTGAGTGCGCGGCGGAAGCAATTCTTGTATAGCCTAGACCTTGTCTGAGTCAATCTCAATTCCCTTTTCGCTGACTATGAAGCCTAAAAATTTTCCCGATCTAACTCCAAAAGTACATTTTGTTGGATTGAGCTTTAATTGGAATTTCCTCAGTCTCAAGAATAAATTCCTCAAAACTTGGATATGTTTCATTTCTGTTCGGGACTTTGCGATCATATCATCGACATAAACGTCGATTTCTTTGTGCATCATATCATGGAACAAGGGCACCATGGCCCTTTGATATGTCGCTCTTGTATTTTTCAGCCCAAATGGCATCACCTTATAACAAAATGTACCCCACAAGGTTATGAAAGTAGTCTTTTCCATGTCTTCAGGATGCATTTTTATCTGATTGTATCCCGAGAAGCCATCCATGAACGAAAACAGCGAATAGCCTGTCGTATTGTCTACTAGAATATCAATGTGAGGCAAGGGAAATTGTCTTTCGGACTGGCCTTATTTAAGTTTCTATAATCTACACATATTCGTATATTCTCATCTTTCTTAGAGACAAGCACAATGTTGGCTACCCATTTTGAGTATTTGATCTCCTATAAGAATTCGGCATCGAACTGCTTTTTGACTTCGTCTTTTATTTTTAGCACAATGTCAAGCCTCATTTTCCGGAGCTTCTGCTGAACCGGCCTGCAATCCTCTTTTATGGGGAGACGGTGTACAACAATGTCAGTGCTTAACCCAGGCATATCTTGGTATGACCACGCGAAGACATCTTTGAATTCTTGAAATAACTCTACGAGGTCTCGCTTAGTTTCTTCGGTTATACACGTTCCAATTTTCACTACCCTTCCTTCTTCCAAGGTCACAATCTTTACTGTCTCTTTATAAGAAAGAATTTGTTTTTCCTCTTGTTCTACCATTCTTAACAAGTCCGGAGATAAGCTACCACAATCTATGTCATCTTCAAAGTCCTAGGATCCCTCTAAACAGATGTCTTGCTCAAAAGGAGAATCTGATTCCTTAGCAGCGTTACTCATGTCGTTGATATCCGAGAACCTGTTGTAGGTACAAAGGAATATACAAAGAATTTAAGAATAATTATTTGTATGGTATGATTATGAATGAAATGAAAGAATGATTTGGAAAAAGGTCCAAGGAATGAAAGAATCAAACATAATTACTTGTATAGAAAGAATGAAAGAATCTAAAAGAATAAAAGAATATTTACTCCAAATGATATCAAATATGTACTTCATAATGATGTTTGGACATAAGCCTATTTCACAATGGAAATCTTATTGCTTCTAGGCTTAAAGCAACATGTGTGTTTTGAACATTACTCTGACAAAGCTCTAAAAATTACAAGAATTTCTTTTGCAGTCCAATTGTTCAGAACACTCCCAGGTTCATAAGGGCGGATATCTGACAAGGTCCCTCCTTCAGTTGTTTCTTCATATATGGCATTGATGTGAACATTTCCCAACATTTCTTCAACACTTTCTTTTCTTAGAGTCCTTTTCTCAGGATGAATAATCCCTCTCGATACAAAAGTTTTGGATATGTGGGGAAATATCATTGGTTCCCATTTTATTTCTTCCCCACTCACGCGTGCCCTTCTTCTTTCTTACCTCTTTTTCGGTTCCTTCCTTCTTTGTCTCGCATCTGGCTTGTACCCTAAGCCAAAGTGGTCATGCTTGTCCTTCAGCATTGGAGCCTCAACTATTCTCTGAAGATATCTCCCTAGTCCTTTTCCCGGTAAAGCTCCCTTTCCTACCATCAGCTATAATCTCATCCTTGTAGTCTTGGATATTTTTGGCACTGGAATCTTGTTCCCCTCAGTAATGAATGTTGCATTCACAAACTCTAAAGACCGGAAAGAACATTTAATTGCCTCATCATTTGTCTCCAAGTACGGCGTATAACTGGTTACGGTCGCGATAATATCTTCTTCAGCATTTATCGTTACCAGCCGACCTTCTGATACTAGCTTTAACTTCTGATGTAGTGACAAAGGCACTGCCCCTGCCAAATGTATCCAAGGTCTTCCCAATAAGCAATTGTAGGAGGGCTTGATATCCATTACTAGGAAGTCCACCTCATAGGTAGTTGAGCCAATCAACAGAGGTATTTCGATTCTTCTCATGACCTTCCTTTCTGTGCCATCAAACGCCCTCACTATATTCTGGCATACCTTCATGTGTGAGCTATCCACAGGTAACCTATTAACTGTGGATAGGGGCAATACGTTCAGTGCCGATCCATTGTCGATCAGAACCCTTGGTAATGTATACCCTTTGCATCTGGTAGTAATGTGCAGAGCTTTAGTGGATCCCATACCCCATGGTGGTATTTCATCATCGTTGAAGAAGATGAAATCATCGGCACTTATGTTATTAACCAGCTGATCCAATTTATTGACAGAGATATCATTGGTCGCGTACGTCTCGTTCAGCACTCTCATCAATGCACTTCGGTGTACTTCCGAACTCAAGAGTAAAGCTCGTACAGATATGTGAGCTGGTTGTTTATACAACTGTTCCACAACACTATACTCGCTATGCTTCAAAAACTTCATGAATTCCTTAGCTTTCTCCTCTTTTACTGGCTCATTAATAAGCGGCTCAGGTCTGACTGCTTTTTCCTTCTTTTGCTCCACCGTTAGGGTCTTTACTTTTAGGGGTTCTGCTCGAGCATTTATCAAATCATAACGCCTTCCACTACGCATATGAGAACCTACATCTTGATCCTCTTTTGAAGCGCTAGCTAAGTTCTCCTTTCCTGGGATTGTCACGTTGCAATCATAATTCCAAGGGACCTTTTTGTTATCCTGATAAGAGAAGATCGCCGGTTTTTGAATTATGATCTTTGGTGTCGTCTGTATTCCAGCTTCGTTGCTTTTAAGTCGCGAAATGATGACCACAGGATAATTGACTTTTGGGACCTTCATTGTTAATTCTGACGCACATATGCTTCCTTCTTCTTTAACTTCTTCATAGAATTCTATCTCTTTATTGTCCATTAGACCTTGCATCAAGGCTCTGAATTCTACGCATTCTTAGATCTTATGCCCCTCTTCATGATGGAACTCATAGTAGTTCTTCATGTTTTCACAACTCCCTTCGGGGTCCGAAATGCTTAACCCCCTTTTTACCATCTCCATCCAGACTCATCTCAAAGGAATTTTTACTTCTGCAATATTTCTCTTGATTCTTCTCCCCACATTTCCATCTATCGCATTTACCCTATTATCAGTATGATTGGGTAGCGGATTTTGGGCACTAGATGCATTATCAAATTTCACAATGCCCATTTTAATCAATCTTTCAACTACTTTCTTAAAGGCAGTACAGTTCTCTATTGAATGCCTCGGAATTCTTGCATGGTAGTCACATTGAGCATTTGCATTGTACCATTTGGGGTATGGAGGCTGTAATGGTTTTAGGTAAAAAGGGGATACCACGTGTGCGTCAAATAAACTTTGATACAGCTCCCTATATGTCATGGGATTGGCGTAAATTAGAGCTTCTCAGTATTTTACTTAGTGTCAGATTCTTGCCTTGATAAACCTTGTTGACCAGTAGCCACCGATCTTGGCTGATTTACAGTAATTGATTTTGAGTAACCCTTGTTATATGTACTTGTGTTGTTCACCTCGTTTTCCTTTTTCCTCGAGGCTGACCTTTTGTTACTCTCTCATGCATCTATCTTTCCACTTCTTATTGCATTCTCGATCATTTCGCCAATCATCACTATGTTTGAAAAACTTTTTGTAGTGCTTCCTATCATGTGAGTGATGAACGGGGCTTTTAGGGTGTTGATAAAGAGCATCGTAATTTCTTTTTCTAGGAGCGACGGCTAAACTTGTATGGCAATTTCCCTCTATCTCTGTGCATATTGCCTAAAACTCTCACTCGGTTTCTTCTCCATGTCTTGTAAAGTAATTCTATCAGGAGTCATATCCGTCACATGACTATACTGCTTCATGAATGCTTGTGGTAAGTCCCTCCAAGAACCAATCCTAGTACGGCTCAATTGGTTGTACCATTTGGATGCTGCTCCCACCAGACTGTCTTGGAAGCAATGTATTAGTAGATGATCGTTGTTAACATACCCGGTCATCCGTCTGCAAAACATGGTAATGTGAGCTTCGGGGCAACTGGTCCCATTATACTTTTTGAATTCTGGGATTTTGAACTTGTAGGAAAGCACTAGATCTGGGACCAAACTCAGATCCTTAGCATCGATTCTATGCTGACTATTAGCATTTTCCATTGCCTTGAATTTTTCCTCTAGCCATTTACATCAGTCCTTTAACTACTTTGGCAATTCTGTCCTTGCCCTTTCCTTTTCTGCCACTTCATCAATGTCAGGGATAACAGGATTAGTTGAGTTATCCCCTGGGTTAGAACCTGATCCAGCTTGAAAGTTCATCGGTACCGAAACACCGTCCTGAAATTGTTGAGGCCTAATTGTGACGGATGTTCTTCGAGGGTACACCTCAGGTTGTGTCTGTGCATTTGTTGGAGTAAAACCCGAATGATAGAAATGTTCCTTATTATCTTCTCCAGCATTAACCATGGGGCCCTTTCCTTTATCTATTCCTCCAGTCAGCAGTTGGATCAACTGAATCATCATATTTCTTTGGGACTCCAACATTCGATCCATCATGTCTTGCTGGATTTTAGCCAGTTGCTCTTGCATTTGTAATTGTAGTTAATCTTGTATCTCTTTTTGGAGTTGTTTAAGTCTTTCCAATCTTTGATCCATGTCTTTTGTCTTTGCTCGGATACTATAATGATGTTTGGTTGGTAAGTTTTTGTTGGTTTCTAGATTAACTCTGAAATGATTTTAACCAATTAGGGTCTTTCCATGAAGTTTAATGCATATGATGTGATGTAATGCGAATGCATGAAATGAATGCAAAAAGGCGTCGATTCTAATTCAATTTCATTTAGAAAACTTTACTAGAAAACAAAATTCTTTACATAAAATGGATTAAAAATATGGCTTTGCCCTAATGCTCAAGGTTTTAACTTTCCTAAGCAACGAAGCTAACTCTTGACCCCGATCTGATTCTAGCTCATACTTCACACTTAGCATGTCAGCCTGAATTGCCAAGGTCTGTAAATGATCAGCTACTTCTCGAATCTGAGCCACGACCTCGCCCATAATGTAATCTCTGTTCTTAACTTGATTCTGAGAATGGTGAAGCTGTTCCTTCCGACTTCCTCACTTACCTCAAGAAGCTCTACCCGGAGCTCACAATTTTGTAGTGCAGATTCTAGTTATTTTATCTTTCCTTTCATTTCTTCAATCTTGTTCAAACTTGCCCTCAACTCAACCGTAGAATTATGATTTCTATATTGATGAAGTAATTTTTCAAGTTCTGCCACTCTAGCCTTTAATTTTCTTTTGTCATTTTGGGTTTCTAACAAACTCTTTTCTAGGGCTCTTTCTGTGCCTGAACCTCTTGGAATTTTCTCTCCCACCGATCGGCTTTGGTTCTTTCTTCTTGGATCTCTTGTCGCCATTGCTCCGACGTTTTTCCCAATCCAACGGTTCTCATCGATAGACGCAATTTCTTATAATCCGTCTTCAAACTATCCAAGTCTTCATTGCCTTTATTCTTTCCTTTCCTTAATTTCTCGGCCTCTAGCTTTTGAACATCAGCATCTAATCTTAAATGCATCCTTTCTTCCTCCAATTGTTCTATCTTCTTTTCAAGTTCCAAATTCCTCCTCTCGAAGTCTTGCTTTATGATTTCTAGTTCTGACGGGACCACTTGTAAGTACTCTTCCATCGGTCAAGCGCCTTCTAAATTCGGCCCGAGAATATTATCATTAATTCTTTTACTACACCATCCACTATACTCGGTAGTCTTCATTGAACCTACGACCAGCCTTTTCATTCAACGAGTCTGATTCCAAGCGTTAGAAATCTCTTTTACCCTTTTCTTGTAGTTATCTCCCCTGTACGAAAACTCACATTGAGCTAGCCAATGCGTTGTCGGTATGAACTTTCTTGATCTGTATTGCTTCAATACGAACAAAGGAGCATACCCAACGGCTCCTCAAATCCCAAGCAAAGGGACCCAGTTAAAACTCCTACATCGGTAAAGAATTTCGTTGGGAATCAACCAATGAGCTCTCCACTCGACGTCTTCTTCCTGGAGATTTTGGAGGAGCGCTATCCAATTTCCCTCTGATATGTCATCCATTCTTGGCGTGGCCACTATCTCCTTTAATGGGGAGTAATTCCCGAAGAAAACCTGATAAGAAACCTTATCCACATTCTAGAAATGACTGTGGAATCAAGCTAACAACAACTGCGCGCACCCTATAAATCTACCCTCACCGGCCCTCCTACATGCATTCAAAGATCTAAATGTCTCGGCCAAAATTGCAGGAACAGGTGTGACCCCTTTATCCAGTCGATCAAAGAGATCCGAGACCGCCTCATCTATATATCCTAATATCCTAGGGAAGATCATTAGTCTGTAGATGCTCAAAGCAAACACATCGACTCTCTTTTTTGTATCAGGATGCGCTAGAATTAAATCTCTCAAATTCTTCCATGGGATGCACTTACACTCACCTTTTTGCTTGATCCTGGCTGTAATCCATTGTTCGCTCATTCTTGTAATGTTCATCAATTTCTTCCAAAAGGTCGGGACATAAGCGACTCTAGAATAAGCTTTATCAACTTGAACCTTTGAACAATGCAGTAGGGCTGTATATTCTTCCACAGTGGGCACTAAATCTACCTCCCAAAGACTGGTGAATACCTTAAAAAACCCTTGTATTCTTTGATTTTCTTTTTGATTTGTATTCGTAAAATCGTAAAAAAAATCTTTCTAGATTACCTTCAACCCCTTTTTATAGCCGATTTAAAGAATAAATAAGTAATAAAAGAAAATACAAAAAAGCCTTAGATTTCTGTTTTGTATTTTCTGGCCATTTTTTGTATACTTTTGCTATTTTGTTTCTTTTTGCAGGCAAAACTGTCGTACGGAGGAAGAGGTCGTTCGTGGGGTGACGTGGAGGCCCGAACGCATGGCTGGCATGGGGGCTGCGGTGCCAGGAGGTTCTAGAAACCGTTAAGGTTTCTAGAACCCCAATCAATTTTGGGTCACTCGGGCTTGTTCAACGTTGGGCCACTATAATTAGCTTGGGCCATCTGGGCTGGTTTTAGACTTGGGTCTTATTGTAAATAGGTTTTGAAATTTGGGCTACAATCTGAATTTTGGCTTATGTAAACTGTAACTGGATTTTCATTATTGGGTTTTTTATATTTATTTTGGTTTTAATTTGGTTTGGTTTTATTATTCTTGGTTTCTAAATGGGCCCGGGCAAATTGGGCTAATTACAAATTAAGTGTACTTTTAGTTGTGATTTGTGCTCAAAATGTTTTAAATTAATATAGTCATATGCGAATGGTCTTATGACTAGGAAAGAGGTATGTTTAATCTTAATTGATAATTGTTTACATGTAGTATATGTAAATGTATAACTTTTTCCGTGTGGATGTTTTAACCTAAATTAATGTACCAATCATGTTTGCTCATATTAACTAATATCAATGTCGTATATATGGGAGGTATTTAAGTTGTGTAATATGGCTCATATAGTTTTTGAAATGTGCATGTGTTGAGTTAAGAAATGGTACGTTGATATTTGACAGATGAAATAGATATATTGGTTCATATTAGTTATATGAGATGTATTAATATATGTTTGCATGTTTTAATGTATGCGCATATAATTTGTAAAGTAATAAGCCATCTGATACTTTGATTATCCAAATGCTATATGAGAAGTATTTTTATATGATTGAATGGTGGAGTTTTAAAACATGTGAATTATAACTGTTCTGAGATGTGCTTTGGTCGGTAATGCCTCATAACCCAAGTCCGGCGACAGATATGGGTTAAGGGTGTTACAGTGCTAAATTCAAACTCTTACAAAAAGAGGCTAAATTGGAACAAAAAGCAAAGAGGAGGGCTTGATTGAAAAAAATGAAGACTCAAAGATGACTGGATAAATATTGAAGGGTTGAAGATTTTTTTTTAAAGTAGCTGGATAAAGATTGAAGGATTTTTTATATTGTTACAACTTTGTAATTAGTTTAAATTTAATCTCTAGCTTAAATTTAATTTTTAAATTTTAAATTATTTAATGATAATATTTAATATTATTTAGTGATAATATTTAGGAAAAATCTAGCTAAATTTTAACACCAGAAGTGTATAAATACCTAGTGACTATAGCCAATTGAACACACACTTTACCTTTGGCATTTTATAAATTCTCTCTTTTTTTCCTCTCCTGCTTCTTAGCATTCAATTCTACTGTTTCATTCTTTTTTTCTCTTTTGATTTCAACCTTTTGGTTTAATTGCCTTCCAAGGTCTTTCCTCTTTCTACTTTTCACAATTCCATTTAAACCATTTATTTTCAAGCATGATTCTTTCCATGATTAACTAAACCCTTTTTAGCCTTAGCTCGGTTATCGCTTCGACAAAGTAATCGTGAGATATGAACCCACACTAAATATTTTGCAATTCGGTATTCGCTATTTCTCCAGTATATGGAACAGTACCAATTCGTCCCTCAAAGTTGATTCGATTCAATTCAAAAAATGAGCGTTTGGTTGGAATCGTTTGGCGTACAGTTGGGAAGTTGATTCGGCGGTGCTGTATTCAAAATCCCGCGAACAAATTGGCGTGTTCAATTGGAAAAAGCTAGTTGAATTCCGTCAAGGGAGATAGTGATCAGATTTCAACGACCCACACGGTTGAGGCCGTTAATTCGAGTTGGGCTTTTCAAATTGCAAGGCTATCGAAGTCTTAAATTATGGGTATGTGCCACGTGGTTGGAAATTTGACAAGGGTTGATTTGTAGGTGATGCCGAGATCGACTATGAAAGAAAAAGTTTGCGGTTTGAGGGATCCTCGATTGCTATAACCAGCTTATCGATTGGAAGGAAAAATATATTTCAAGGATTGATTCAAGATTGAAGTACACCAAGGCTAATGCTAAACTTAAAAATATTTTATTTACCAATTTATTTTATTTTCTTAAATTTATTTTTGCAATTTTGAATCTATTTTTATTTTATTACACTTCATATTTCTTTAGTTTATTATCTTAATCAATTTAAACCCCCCATTTTTATTTCTTTTTTTTAAGCGCTACTACGCACAGGTCGTGGGCACGACTGTGACTGCGACAACGAATCTAGTCACAAGAAAAGGAAAAATTAGATAACCAGTCCCTGTGGATTCGATCCTACTGCTCTATATTTCAATTTAATGTTATATTTGTTGTAGGAATTTATATTTAGTGGTTTCGACATCCATCAAGGTTATGGGAGATAAAGAAGTTCATTGGTCTGCATACATGTGTTGCCTCTGGTACAGTATCATGGGGTGTTTAAGGTTTTTGAATATTACTGTTATTATTTAATGTTGCATTATTTAACGTACTCATGGGTTGATAGGTGTTTCACAAGATCATTCTAAGCTGGATTCAGAGATGATAGCATGCTTAATACTACCGATGGTGAAAGCAGATCCCAAAACTATTGTGTCGGTTTTAATTGCCAATATTCGTCGCCAATTCAAGTAAACACTTTCTTACCGCAATGCCTGGATAGCTAAGCTGAAGATGTTGGAGAAGATGCACAGTGGGTGAGACGTTTCATACAATGAGGTGTGGTAGTAGTATCAGGTGCTGGAGAGGTACGTTCCAGGTTGTGTAACAGACCTTGAAACGGTTCCTAAGTATTACAACAGTTACTTGCTCCGTGGATGCCAAGCGTTCAAGTGTTTATTTTGGACCTTTAAGTAATGCCGGGACACATTTCAGTACTGCAAGCCATTGGTACAAATTGACGATACCTTTATGTATGGCAGATATACCCATCGACTATTGCTAGTTGTGGCATAGGATGGTGATGCGAGGATCCTTCCAATTGCATTTGCAATAACACTGGAAGAGTCAGGTGACAACTAAGATTTCTTTCTTTCTAGGTTGAGAAGGCATGTCTACCCCAAAACTGATATCTGTGTTATATTAGATCAGGGCACTAGAATACTAGCCGCAATTGAACGATAGAGAAGCCTATGGGATCACACACACTATCGATACTGTCTAAGGCATGTTACGTCTAACTACTACGGGCAATATCTGTCTACCCCTGAACGACGACAAGTGACCAACATGGGTATTTAATCGCTACCAATATTATTTGGTTTGTAATATTCAATTTGTTTTAAATGAAAGAATGGTATATAATTATCGCTATCCACTTATATTGACAGGGTACGATATTAATAAAGACTGTTTTCATGAAATGTTGGCAATTTTGCAGTCAATTAACGATCAAGATGCAAACTACCTCTATAACATACCTTTCGATCAGTGGACACAATCATACAACGGCGACCTACGATATGGTCAGATGACCTCAAACCTGGTTGAAGCATCAATTTTGTTTCAAAAGGAACGCGTCATTTGCTGATAACCTCAGTTGTGTGTGAGACATACTTCCATTTGGCGGTACTGTCTCCAAAGTGAGCAGCGAGTTATAAAGGCCAAATATAGGGAGGCCATGTATGGTGCCGGAAGGTACTGCAAGAAATTAATAAGGCCAAGGCGCGAGTCAACTCTATGCACACAGTGTGTCACGATCGCGACAACCTATGGTTTCGTGTGACGGAGTTCGACAGACTGAACCAAGGTATTCCCGGCAGACAATATCGTGTACACCTCAAAAATAAGACTTGCGACTATGGGAGGTTTGACGCACTTCGTTATCCATGTGCTCAGTAATTGTAGCTTGTTAGAATCTCCATTTGGATCCTATGAGCTATGTCGACAAAGTGTACAAATTAGAATACATGTACAACGTGTGGAGACACGTATTTTCACTAGTTTCAAATAAACATAAGTGGTCGTCTGTATCGCTTACTTCATTTAAGTTGTTACCAGATAGATAATTACGTCGCAAACCAAAAGGTTGACTGTGCTCGACTAGAATACGTGATAATATGGATATCCGAGAAAGAACGAACCAATAAAAGTTATGCGGGTGGTGTAGGAACACGGGTCATACAATGCCAATATATCCACATCGAAAGAACTTCTAATTTATTAAATGAAACAATATAAAAATAATTTATACAAAAATATTCAAAAGAACTTCTATTTTATTAAATAAAACAATATAAAAATAATTTGTACAAATATATTAAAAAGTAAATTATTGCATGTGCCGGTCAGAATCAATGCCACATAGGGGTGGTCGAAGGTTATGCCCTAAATTCCTTCTTGGTTCAACTTTCGACTGAGGTTGTGGTTGTTTGGGATTAGTTTCTGGTTGTGGGTGTTGGGAAGATGACATACTTTAACAGAACAAAGATTGTGGAGGTGTTTGCATCACCCACGACGAATGAGCGTAACCGGCTTGAATCCTATAATGCGATGGGGTTTGGAAATGAGTTGAGCTTCCCGACGATGCCTTGTGCGGTCCCTCCTGCAATGATGGCTTATATATCGTCGATTGACTTGGAGTCATCAAGAAATGAGATGCACCGGGCCATACATTTCAACCTTGCATAGGTGTGGAAAAAGGATACATATAAGGTTTAAGATACACACTTGACATAATTTGGAGGGGCTGTGGTGTGGGCATCGTCGTTTGCTCCATTGGGGCCGGTGATTGCGTGGGCGCTGTTGATGGGCCCGCCTCACCATCCATTGTTCCTGGATTTAAAGGGCTCCGTTGTTCCCTTTCGACACGGATTTGCTGACGATTCTTTTCTGAAAGTAAATATGGTTTACCATGGATCCTAAACCATGGCATGTAATTCAGATCGCACGCTAACTTCGGAACGATAATTAGTTCGCGAGTAGGTATATTATCATATTGATTTTCCCACATTTCGATATATTCCGAGTGGAAGACCGACCAATGTGTGTTCGGTCACTGTAAGTCGATTTTGTGCTTATCATCAAGCACCTTAGGTGCCACGGGAATCAATTGTCGAAATTTGAATTGTCGCAATACTCTATCCGTCTGGTGCATATTAACGGTAGCGTAGTTGACCAATGATACCCTAACGTGCCAAATATTCGAATTTTGTAGGAATTCATCCGAAATTATTGCCCGAATTGCCAGATCCCCGTATGGTGTCCATTAAAACTATATGAACGTGATAAAAATATTAATTATATTACGAAATCGAATATGTTATGTATATATAGTTCAAAATGAAATAAATACTTACATGCGCTTCCGACCGTTGGTCTAATAGAAGCTGTATATCTTCAAGAGCGATAGTATTCCCCTGGAACTCGGCAAATGGTTCCACCTATTTAAATAAAATTTTAGCATAAAGTTTTATTTTAAATCTATTTAATAATTATAAAATCTAATAAAAATTTTACCTTGTTAAGAGTGGGAATGTATACGGGTGGTCCACTCGATGACGTAAAAATGAAAAGCAAAATCGAGCCCATAATTATAGCAGTGAGAGGCAACATCTGGTTTTGATTTTATTTGGTTGTGTCGCCGACACATCTCCTGGTATAATGTGACAACATGACAGACCCCCAATTGAGTTCGCCAGCTACTCTAAAATCAATGAGTTTCAGCAGCCACCTCAGATGTATGAGGTTTTGTGACTTGTCCGGCATCAGATAACCTCCAAGGTTTTGAAGGATGTACGCCCGAGCGTATCATACTCTTTATACTTCAGTCAAATCATCCCCCGGCACCGGGAATGTGTTTTGTAACCAGACCATATCGATCCGACCTCTGTAAATAATATCCAGAATTGTACCCAAAAGATCGTAACATATGGCTCCCTAATCAGCAGATTGAGCGGACCCGGTGAGTACGAACCCATCCACCGGTAACCCCAACTATAACTGCACGTCCTCCAAAGTGATGGGACACTTCCCACATGAAAGATAGAATGTGTGCTTCTTGGGTCTCCACCTCTCCACAAATGTGCTGATAAGTTTCGGGTCCAACTTGTACCATCGGCCTATATTGGCCACATGTCAAAAACTCGCTTCCCTCAAGTAATTTTCAATCAACGGTGATGGAGGACTAGGTATATTACGAATAAAACATTGTAACACTTGATCTACCAACTGTTATAAAAAAATTATAAAAAATATTAATTAAATTACAAAAATGAAATAAAAATATTAAAAAATATTAAAAAATGAAATTAACCTTTACCATTTTTATTTGGTCGACAGAGATAAGTTTATCATCGAGACAAATTAATTGCCGTGCCATTGCTAACACGATCAAATTTCTTAAAAATTATAAAAAATAATACTAATTTAGACAATAATTAAAAAAATTGAGAGCTTTGAGAGCTTTTTTGAGAAATTTAGGGAGAAATTTAAAAAATTTATAATTTGGAAGAAATTTGATATGAAAAAAAATGGGTGGGAGGTTTTATAATTTTTTTTCCTGACCGTTGCGCTCAACAATCAAATTTTTAAACGTCCGTGTGAGAAAACACGAGAAAAAATGCATCCCCACTAGCGCTTTTTACTAAAACACGTCCCCTTGAACGCGCTTGACACGAGGAAAAACACGTTTTCGTCAACCCACTTTTCTATGTTTTCCTCTGAAAATACGTCCATATGAGCCCTTTTTAATATTTTCAGTCTATTCCAATTTTATTTTGGATCAACCCATTTTCGTAAAAAATTTCGAAAATGGAACTTTTCGGGTACCATGTCTTGTTATTTACTCAAAAAATTCATGCACTGTGCACCAAATATTATTTATATAAATAAATAACATATTTTACTTTGTTCCAATTTTACATATTCTTTTCGTCTCCCTCTTAGAAACTCGAGAATGGCATTTTTAACCAAACTGTCCAAGATTTCTCCACTGGCCAGAGTCTGCCTAAGTCGCTGCATGAGCCACGTCCCGGAGAACACAGTCTACGGTGGCCCAACACCACAAACCGCCGACCGGAGAGTGACCCTTAATCAGTTGAAGCAAAAATACAAAAAGGGCGAGCCCATCACCTTTGTCACAGCCTATGACTATCCATCGACGGTCCACCTCGACATCACCGGCATCGACATCTGCCTCGTTGGAGACTCTGCTTCCATGGTCGTTCACGGCCACGACACAACTCTCCCTATATCACTCGAAGAAATGCTCGTTCATTGTCGCGCTGTAGCTCGCGGCGCCAAGCGACCGCTTCTTGTTGGTGATTTGCCTTTTGGGACCTACGAGACAAGCACCAGTCAGGTAAGCCCCCCATGAACAACAAAATTTTCCCTTTTGCCCTCATTTTATTACTGGGAATTGATGGAAGTAGCGTTCTTTGAATGAATTTTCCTTTCTTAGACTTCATTTTTAGGACAAATTGTGTTACTAAATGGTATATTAGAAATTGGCTTTTTCTGAGGAGTGCAAGATAGTTGTCACTTAGTGATGCTTGATGTTATTGCAGTTTGGATTATGAACAGGCAGTTGATACGGCGGTTAAGGTCTTAAGGGAAGGTGGGATGGATGCTATCAAATTGGAAGGAGCGTCCCCTTCAAGAATCACCGCTGCAAAAGCCATTGTCGAAGCCGGGATTGCGGTTATAGGGCATGTCGGACTTACTCCTCAGGCAATTAGTGTACTTGGGGGATTCAGACCACAAGGCAAGAATGTTTCTAGTGCGATCAAGGTCCCTTTCCTAGTCTTTTTTATTTTGTTTTATCTTTTAATATATGCTTATGTTTGTCTTCTTAGCATGTTGGTTTGGGTTGGTTTATGCAGGTTGTAGAGACTGCAAATGGCTTTGCAGGAAGCTGGATGCTTCTCGGTTGTTTTGGAATGTGTGCCGGCACCTGTGGCTGCTGCAGCCACATCTGCTCTTCGAATTCCCACAATCGGCATCGGAGCTGGTCCTTGTTGCAGTGGACAGGTTAATTTCGGACTATTAATCTCCCTGCCTCTTTGAAATCTAGGTCCTCACATTACCTTAATTGTGTACCTTAAATATTTTAGTTTACAAACAAACAACCATCAGTCAAATTGAATAAGATAAAAGAGGTGAATTGCAGCTCAATCAACCCTGGAATGTACAGTGAGTTGCGCATTCTGTATGAATTTCTTTAGAAAACCAGAATAGAGATTGCATTCTGTATAGCTGTTGTCTGATTTCGTAGGTGGGTTTCTTCTTTATGTTATGTTAACATAAGCGAACATGTTCCTGGCATCAGCATCTCTGCTTAGGGCTGGTGACATATAACCAACTCATTTGGCTGATTCTATCATTAGAAAGGCTTAACTTTGATGCTATAGCACAGCAGCTCTTACGGTTCTAAGGACCTCAAGTTTATTCCTATAAACGAATCATTAGCTGAGATTTGACTTCGGAAAAAGCTTAACTGTGTTTCTTCCTATGCATTCTATCTGTACAAAGTTTTTGTTCAAATGGTTGTACTACTCTTTAATGGGAGAATCTTGTAATGCATCTTCATCTTCATCTTCACTCTTTGTTGCCTTTTTCAACCGTATTGCTCTGTATAAACACGTGTTTTCAAGAGACTAGAAAGCTATATTTCTGTG
This sequence comes from Gossypium australe, assembly GCA_005393395.2. Lineage (NCBI taxonomy): Eukaryota > Viridiplantae > Streptophyta > Magnoliopsida > Malvales > Malvaceae > Gossypium > Gossypium australe. Next base: position 26,679,880 of record CM016621.1, on the reverse strand, counting down.
TTATGGAGTTGTAGAATCGTATTCCCTACCATTTGATGTTTTTTACTTCACAAAAAAGGAAATTGGGTGTTCTATTTGCTGCACTTTCAAATGTTTTTCATCACCTTTACTCATAATGTCGATACAGGTTCTGGTTTACCATGATCTACTAGGAATGCTTCAACACCCACATCATGCAAAGGTAAGCACACGATTACCCCCCTTCTACTTTTTGCAGATTCTTTCATTTTACATGAAAAAAATTCTCAAAAAGTGGTGGTTTTACCTCCTAAAGGTTACTCCAGAGTTCTGTAAGCAGTATGCTTGTGTCGGAGATGTCATCAAAAAAGCTCTTTCAGAATACAAGGAAGAAGTAAACAACGGTTCATTCCCTGGTCCTTCCCACACCCCATACAAAATGAATCCCGATGATGTGAATGGTTTCTTTAAGGAGTTGGAGAAATTGGGTCTGAACAAGGCAGCATCCGCGGCGACTACAGCAGCCGAGAAGATGAACACAACACAACGGCCAGACACCGAGAGAAAGTGACCAAAATAAGGCTAGGTTTCTTCAGCTTTTTACCTTAATTAAAAATATCAAGAACCAAATAGTTCCTTTTGGCATCATATATTTTTACAGGCACCTCATGGTTGAGAAATGGCTTTTGTATGAAGTGAATTGCTATTGGATGCAACTATAATAAGATTGTAATTTTTATCTGAAATTTACTGGAAAGCCTCAAAGTAGCATGCAGGAAAACATGTTCAATCCCTGGCCTAATCATCTTATCATTACAACTTCAAATAAAGCTTAATCAATATTAAATTAAGGCACACTTATGGATGAAAATTTTTATGTGACTAATATATCTATAAAAATTGATATTAAAGAGAATTTTAGCTTTGGTTGAAATGGTGAATTTATGACATTCATATACATTTTTTCAGAAATTACATAATTTAGAACAATAAAAATACCATCATAATAATGTTTATTATCTTTTAAAAAGAATAATTTTAGGTAATTGTTCTTGAGATTTGGTTAATGGGTGATACCAATTCAATCAATACTTGTTTAGAGCCGTAGTTAAAACTTGTCATGTAACATCCCTTACCCGTATTTGACGCCGAAATAGGGTACGAGGCATTACCTAAATACATACACTTGTAAACATATTAAACTGAGTCATAAAATGTCATCCAAATTTAAAACTTTTCAAATTTTTATCTTTGAGTCCCTAAATAGGTCCTACGAGGCCCAATACATACCTTGAAAGTGGTCCGAGACTAAACCGAAAATTTTTGAAAGCACTAAAAAATTTCTTAAAAAAAATAGGGGCACACGCCCGTGTCCAAGGCCATTAGGTTGTGTAGCGTTTCGAATTTCCAAAAATCAAGTGCAGGCTTCACACATCCTAGGCACATGGCCGTGTGGCTGCCCATGTAGCCATAAGTAAGGCTATTTACCAAACCCTTTGCCACCCCAAAACACTTCTACATTTATACAAATTGATTATCACACAACATGGTATTATTAAGCAATCAAACATCACACTAAGACATCCACATACCATTTACAAACCACATTCATCATGCATAACCACACACACACACTTAACCATTCACATGTAAGTATACACATCCTTGAAATGCATCATCATAGACTTATAACATCACAAATATTGACCACATTAAATACCTTATATAACAATAACCATCAAATAGCATGGGCCAACATTCTAGGCCAACTCATAATAACATATACACATAATCAAGTCCCTGTACATGCCATAGACTTAAAAATACTTGAAGATTGTTGATACAATACCAATCAATAACTTGTTAGTGTGATAGAATCTCCGACGACCTCCAACTTGAGCTAGCATCTGTGACACTATAGGAAAAAGAAAAGGAAGGGGGTAAGCATTATAGCTTAGTAAGTAGGTATGTAAACAATAAGTGATTTATTAACAGGATTTTATAAATTTTTACAATATGTTCTCAAGATAATACAATCATAATTGCACATAGTTTCACTATTTACTCACGTTCACCTCAAGCTGTCTGCTCGAGTCATAGTCACTAAATTATTTATATCTCGAGCTACAGAACTCCAAATTAAGATTCGCTAATTTTCCCTGAAACTAGACTCACATATCTTCTTACCATAAAATTTTCATAATTTTTTGTTTAGTCAATAAGTACAGTTTATTCTTTAAAGTCACCCTTGCTCCGCTGTCCGACAGTTTCGAAACCTCTTCACTACGGGATTCGGATGATGTTCCCGTTTGTTTCTTTTGAAAATGGACTTATTAAGGATTTTAAGCATATAAATTATAACCCATCAATATTTTTTAAAATTTTTTAATGATTTTCCCAAGTCAGAATAGGGGATTCCGAAATCATTCTGACTCTGTCTCACAAAAATTCAAATATCTCAGAATATGAAATTCTTTTGCTTATACCGTTTATTTTATGTGAAAATAGACTGAATAAGCTTTAATTTTATATCTTATTCAACCTATAATTCAATTCCCAAATTTTTTGGTGATTTTTCAAAGTTATACAACTGTTGCTGTCCAAAATTGTTTTGTTGTTAATTTTTACTCTTTCATGAAATCTTTGTATTAACTTCCATTTACACATACATAACACCAAAACATATCCATTACTAGCCATTTACAAATATTTAAATGCCATTCATTGGCCAATTTTACCTATACATCAATAACAAAAACTTAAACATATCATGTCTCAATTTAATTTAGCCTAAAAGTCCACACATGATCATCAATCACAATTACCACATATTTATACATCATAAGCATAGACCTATAATCACAAGGTCATCACAAAATCATTCTCATAGGTATAACTTATTCGTTTATATTCTTACCAAAATTCGATCACATACCAAGCACATTGCTCGTGAGTGTACACATACATATACCTGCACTTAACCGTCACATATTCACATTCATTTGCACTTTAGTCATTTTCCCGTTGAACACAACGGAATATTATTTGATACATCGGAAGTTTGCACATAAGTGCCACACTTGTAGCCAAAGCTACTTCACATCACTTTTCACATAGAGGCTCGTTCTCGAGCTATTCACTTTCACGGGTCTGCTCACACAAGCTGTCGGTCATTCGTTGCTACTCAGTGCTGCTCATACAAGCTGCCAGGTATCCGCAACACATGCCGGTATACCCAGCCACTGGTAGAACTTAAGACCAGCACCCGAATTCACTTAGTCATAATCTCGAGTCTGCTCACACAAGCTGTCGGTCATGACAAAACTACACGGTGCTGCTTACACAAGCTATCGAGTATCCGTAACAAATGCCGGATAACTCAGCCACCGGTAGAACGTACGGACCAACACCTGAATCACTTATTTCACTTAGATTTCACATAGGTTTCACATAGGTCCCTAGTGACATGTCACTTGTATCCTATTCTATTCCTAAGGTTCAACTGAGAAATTTTTCACATTTCGGTACTTTGTCAATTTCGTTCAATATTCAGCCATATTTCACAAAATATATCAAAATATGAAAGCGTAAGCAAAAACGATGCATTATTTACATACAAACTTATCTCGGTAGCACAATCGGTGAAAAGGACTTATTCGTCATATTCTTTGTTTTCCTCCGTTCTAGGTCCGAACCTCATTTTCTTTGATAATCGAGCTTGGAAGCTTGAAAAATCCTAGCCATGGTTTCCCCTTGTGAAATTCAGCCATGGGGTTGAAGATGGACAAAAATTGGCTTTTAATTTTGTTTTTAATTCATTTTAATTACTAAATGACCAAAATGCCCCTAACTTAAAAATATTCTATTTCACCTATTTGATGTCCATTTTTGTCCAACAATTTAACCAATGGTCTAATTACCATTTAAGGACCTTCAATTTAAAATTTCATAACAATTGGACACCTCTAACATGTAGAACTCAACTTTTGTACTTTTTACAGTTTAGTCCTTTTGACTAAATTGAGTGTCCAAACGTCAAAATTTTCGAGCGAAATTTTCACAAAATTATTTCGTGAAATTGTAGACCATAAAAATATAATAAAAATAAGATTTTCCTTGTCGGATTTGTGGTCTCGAAACCACTGTTCCGACTAAGCCCAAAATCAGGCTGTTACATGTCAGATCCTTTTATAATAATTAAAATTATCAATATACGAGGAAATTGGTCTTGATTAATTTTTTAAACAAAATTTAAAATCATTTTCTATTTTTACAAAATTCAATCCTGAATTTAAAGTTTAGGATTTAGTTCAACTCATTTTCTTGTGGAATTGTTTAAATTTTAAGGTTAATATATACAGAGTTACTTGAACTTGACAATTTGTACTTATTTAGTACTTTTTTTTATCTAATCAGTACCTAAACTTGGAAATTTGGAAATTGTAAGTCAACTTGGTATTTTTTTTTAGATATCTGGCTAACACCGATAAAGAACACCGACGTCGCACTAACAACCAATACCGTAGTGACATATGACAACATCACATTTTGACACGTGAAAAAAATGTCAAATTTTATTTTTAAAGAATTTATGTTATGTCAAATTGTGAGAGTGCTATGTGTGAATGTACTATTTATCGTCAAGTGCCATATCAATTTTTTTAATGATGTTAGTCAAGTAACTAAAAATAACACTAAATTAATTTACCGCTTTCAAATTTATGTGCGATTAAAGTGAAAAAAAATAGATATCTTCGAAAATATTATTAAATTATTTAAAAAAAACCGTCGAAGGCTCCCTTTGGATGCCCGTTTGGCTCCAGGGAGGTGAGATTGGCCTAAATAATTGCTGCCCACCGCACTGCTGTGCTGTTTGGTTTAGTAGCAAGGTTCAGTGAAAACCCATCCCCACCACACTGGTCTGCTGAAAATCAACTGGGAGTGAAAGCAGCAATTAAAGGTCAGTGAGCAGTTGGTGTTTTCATCAGACCAAAATACCCATACTGTTAAACTAATTTCTTCCCCAACCTTATTTCTTTCCCAACCTTCTCGTGTATGAGAATCCCTCTGCCTCCGGCCGCTACCTCTGCGCTGAGAGCGTCCTCCACCATGGTGAAGTGGTGAAGATTTTAGCCAAGTTCTTCCCCGAGTATCCCATCCCTACCAAGTAAGTTTTTTACTCATCCAATTTGTTTTTTCCTCCATATGAACTTTGACAAAATCGGTTCAGAAACTTCAGTCAAAAATCGACTGCTCCAAATGTATTAACTCTGCAATTCGGTAGGAAGTGGGGCAACCCCTTTGCTGTTTGAGATGAAGCTGATTCAGCTCTTTCAATCGGCAAATTGGGTAAAAATTAGATTGGATTGCATCTTATTCATTATTGTAATTGGCTAATTTGAAATTGTCAAATCGCTTGATGTATGCTTGCTTTGGCAATCTTACCTAACACTGGAAAATTTAACAAACAAACACCTTAACCCTCTGCTACACTTCAAATAGAGAGAGTTTATCAAACAGAATGGTTGAGGTTCGATTTTCCTAGGAAACAGGAAAAGAGAAAATTTGGGTTTTGTTCATAATTCATTATTGGACCATGCTTGTCTTTGGATTTTCCTACGAAACAGGAAAAGAGAAAAAATATACGCCTATCTGTCTTTTGGTTGATTTGGTGTGTTAAAGTTACATTTTCCTTTAAATTGTCTTCACACTGAGAATTTGTGGGAGCCATGCAATGGTCAAAAAGTTATCTATAGCTTTTCCAGTTATATTTCATAATTATCTTGGACTAAAGGTATGTGTTTTACTACATATTGCAGAGATGACCATCCTGAAAGTGTTTTATCATCCATGCTAACAATCATGGTCGTCGTTTTAGAAGAGAGCGAAGATGTTCGAGATGATCTTTTACTTATTATATTGTCTGCTTTAGGTCGCAAGAGAAGTGTAAGAATTCTTTGTTTGCTATTTGCTTTTTCCTTCATGTATTCCGTAGAAGTTATAAATCTTAATTGGAAGGAAATTTACTTCTGGAATCTATAATCTCAGGATGTTACTCCAGCTGCAAGGAGACTTGCTATGAATGTCATAGAGCAGTGCTCAGGAAAACTTGGAGCTGGCATAAAACAATTTCTTATATCATTGATGTCTGGAGATAATCATTTAGTAAATAGTGAATTTGACTACCATGAAGTTATCTATGATGTTTATTGTTGTGCTCCTCAGATACTATCAGGAGTCGTCCCATACCTTACTGGAGAGCTTTTGGTAAGCACATATTAACAATAATTCTTTTCATTTTTGCTAATTTCCTAACCGTTTTAAGATTTTGCTCTTCATGCAAATGCATATTTATTTGTTGTTCTGTGAAAATTTCTGTATTCTAAAATAATTCTAATGATGCTTTTGAAGTTGAAATGTTTGTAATTCTGGACTGTTTGAATTCAACTTTTGTGGTAACGACTGACTTTGTTTTTCTATTGAGGATTTGACAGTTTTAATTCTTATTTTGATAAGTTGTATTCAAAGATGATAGAAGTTTCATGAAAATTTCTGAGGTGTCCAAGTTCCAATATCTGCAGACTGATCAATTAGACACTCGTTTGAGAGCTGTGAGATTGGTTGGGGACCTCTTTGCTCTGCCAAGCTCTACTATATGTGAAGCATTTTGGCTAATGTTTTCAGAATTTTTGAAAAGGTTGACTGATCGAGTTGTTGATGTTCGAATGTCTGTACTTGAACATGTTAAGAACTGTCTGTTGTCGAATCCCTCCAGATCCAAGGCTGCTGAAATTATCTGTAAGTTTCTTTTGGTCTTCTACATATTCATTTGTGTGGTACTTTGCTGATTTTGATATTGTTCTACGTTTTCTAGCTGCCCTCTGTGATCGGCTGTTAGACTACGATGAAAATGTTCGAAAGAAAGTTGTGGCTGTGATATCTGATGTTGCTTGTCATTCTCTTGCTTCCGTTCCTGTTGAGACTATAAAACTTGTTGCAGAGCGTCTTCGAGACAAATCTGTATGTTCATTTTTCTTGTGTTCATTCAATTGCTTTTGTTACCCATTGTGTACCCAGTGATCATTATCCATGGCATTTAACTCTTTCTTTGATTTGGAAATTACAGCTGCTTGTTAAAAAATTTACTATGGAAAGGCTGGCTGAGATATTCAAAGTTTACTGTGCTAGCTGCACTGATGGCACAATCACTACAAATGAATTCAGAGGTGTGGATAATTTGGTCGCTTGCAATTCCTCCTGTGTTCTTAAAGCTTTTCAAAATGCTAGGGTTGGATCTCATGTAAGTTACACATTCACTTGCAGTTGAGAAACCATGACCTGCTTAAATATGTTATTATAATCTTTGAGGTATCTTATGGCATTGTACAGAAATATCTGTGTACATAAAAGTGTATATCTGTGTGTGGATATGCATGGCCTTTTATAATTTTTAATCTGTTACTAATATGCTTATTTTATGACCAGCACTTTGCTGGGTGTACTGGCTATGGGCATGATGAAGCTGGTGGACGAGAAGCACTGGACCAAGCATTTGCGGAAATTGTTGGGACCAAGCATAAGTAGTCTTTAATGTTGGGACCAAGCTGTTGGATAATTTAATTATGATTCCATTTTGAAGCATAATGATAACATCTGTTTTGTCTTTTCCATGGCTTCTGCTCTCCGAGATTGGAGGAGAAGTTGTTTCCCATGTATGAAGATTTTATAAAATGCATAGTCTGAAATAGGAATATTGGTTGAAGCAAATGTACAAGAAGCTTTAACTTTGCAATTTGTTATCTTGCAACTTATATAAGCAACAAAAGTTGGTTTTCTTTCTTGCTATAAAATGGTTGAACTAACCAAATATTGCTTTTTGTTTATAATTATTCAATATTGTTTTTTGTTTTTAACACATTTACAAAATTTGACTTGGTTGTTTTCATTTTATGACAGTTAATAATTTAGCCTAATAATTGAGTATTATTATATATTTAATTTGATTTATTTATTTATAAATAAATCATTGCAATATATGTAAAAGTAATTTAAAATATAAAATTTATTAATATATATATATATAATTTATTAATATATGTAAAAATATTATACAAATTCATAAATGATATGCCTTTCTGCTTTTAATACTGTCATAGCTTCTAATAAGGTTCCATTCAAACCTTAAGGTTATTATTCTAAAAGAGCTATATATGTTTATTGCATGCATGTTTCTGATTGAAGGCCACCTATCGATTTGTTTGAGTAAATTCTATTCCAATTGATGAGATGCATTGCCCTTTTGTCAGGTTCATCACCCCTGAACATTCTTTTAAATTTCATGTGGCAATTTTTTTTAATCTTGAGTTGAGATTATATTTATCATTGTTATAAAAAATATTTAACTATAAAAATTAAAAATAATTTTTATTTTATCTAATAAATAATTTAAATTGATTATATAATGCATTAAAATATTTATAATAAAATATTGAAAGATACATTTTAATATTTTATTAAATGAATTTATAAATTTACATACTTTAATAATTTTATATAAGTAAAATAATTTAAAAACTTCTATTATATATCAATTTTAATATGATGTCCTTAATAGTCATTTTATATTCTCACCTCACCGCTACAGCTGCGTTTGAATCCAAACACATATTCCACCGCTGTTTCTAATCTCACTGCTACAGTGTCCAATCTCACCGCTACAATAACTAATCTCACTGTCACCGCTGTTTTTAAGCTCACCGGAGGTAAACACACGGGAAAGATGAACATTACAATTCTAGTTTCAACTTTCAAAGCATTCAAAACTCCTTCTCCTTAAACCCCTATCGGCATCTTACCTCCTCAACCGTCACCTCTGCACCAAAGCTGACCCCAACCACCACCGCATGACGATAAATCAAGAATCAACGAAGCAGTTCAGCTCCTCCGCGAAAACCCACACCAACATTGGTCCTCTAATTAACCCCTGGAATCTCTCCTCTCCTCTCCTCTTCTCCTTCTCCATCTCCTCGTTTTCTCTACAAAATTACTCGCGGCCTCGGTTCCTCTAGTCTGGCCCTTAATTTCTTCAAACACCTTCAACAAAACACCCCATCTCAACACACCCATTTCCTCTCTCATCCGTTCCAAGCCCCTGTCGAGCAAGTGAATCGAGAACTCGATGCTGGGTTGAGGTTATCCGAACTGTATCAAGCTTCGAAAGAATGGGGAATCCCTCTGACTGTTCATGCCGCCGCGATTCTTATCCGGGGATTCGGAAAACACAAAATGGTAGATGAATCTGTTATTCTTTTTAACGAACTCGACCTTTCTGTTAAAAACACGCGCGTTCGCAATGTTTTTATGGATGGTCTGTTAAGAAACGGACGTGTTGAGTACGCGCTCAATGTGCTCGAAGAAATGCTTTAACCATTGTCCGAGGTTCCACCTGATGAGATCACTGGTTATATTATTTTTAGCGAGTTATTGAAGGGAGACAGGAAAGGGGAGAGAAATTTAAAGCGAGGAAGATACCATTAATTTGGTTTCTAAATTGGGGAAACATGGTGTTTTCCCAAAGACAATTTGGCTTACCCCATTTGGTTTCTAGGTTATGTAGGAGTGGCAAAACCAATCAAGCTTGGAATGTTTTGCATGAACTGCTGACACTGCGAGCGCCTCTCGAAACTCCTCCTTCTGATGTACTTTTGACCGGCTAAGGGAGGAATGGAGATGTTAAAAGAATGCATACACTTGTAGCTGACATGAAGGAGAATGATATTCAGCCCAGTGCTGTAACTTTTGTGATTCTTATCAATCAGCTATGTAAGTTACGGAGGGTCGATGACGCAATGGAAGTGTTAAACAACAAGCTCGGCAAATGAAACGGGAGTGACGGTGTTTCAATCGAAGCTGATGTTATCATTTATAATACCGTGATTGATGGACTTTAAGAAGTAGGGAGGCAAGAAGAAGGGTTGCGTTTGATGGATCGGATGAGGTCCATGAAGGGATTGGCACCTAAATATTTACTTATAATTGCTTGATTGATGGATTTTGTAATTGTGGTGACATTGAGAAAGGGAAGGAGTTGTTTGATCAAATGAATGAAGTGGGGGTTTCACCTAATGTGATCACTCTTAATATATTGGTGGATGGTATGTGCAGACATGGGAGGATCAATGGTGCACTCAATTTCTTCTCTGGTATGCAGGGAAACGGGTTGAAAGGCAATGCAGTTACTTATACTACGCTAATTACAGCTTACTGTGACATCGACCATATCGTTAAAGCGGTTGATCTGTTTGATCAAATGCTGGCAAGTGGATGCTCTCCGGATGCTAGCGTTTACCACAGATTGATATCTGGTTTGTGCAAAGCTGGAATGATGGATGCTGCAAGCAATGTTTTGTCGAAGCTGAAAAAAGCTGGGTTCCGCCCTGACATTGTATGCTACAATTCGCTTGTTAGAGGGTTCTGCAAGAAAAACATGGTTGATAAAGCGTATGACATCATCAAGGAAATGGAAGAAGCAGGAGTGAAGCCTGATAGTGTCTCATATAACAGTTTGATTGCTTATTTTTGCCAAATGGGAATTTCGGACTTGCTCGCGAAGCAATGGAATGGATGATTAACGAAGGTCATGTCCCTACTATCGCCACATACGGAGCTCTAATTCACGCATACTGCTCAAATGGATATATTAAGGAAGCAATGAAGCTCTTCAATGACATGAGTTCCACATCAAAGATTCCTCCAAACACCATAACATACAACATTCGTATAGAACCTCTCTGCAACAGCAATGACATCAATGGTGCACTCTTTCTGGTGGATGACATGAAAGCAAAAGGGGTGAAGCCTAATTCCGACACATATGATGCAATGTTTAAAGGCCTTAAAGGGAACAATTTGTTGGAAGATGCCTTTAGATTGATGGACGCCATGATTGAGCATGCTTGCAAGCCTGATTATATAACCATGGAGATTCTCACAGGGTGGCTTTCTACTGTTGGTGAATCTGAAAAATTAACAAGCTTCATACAAGGATACAAGGTTTCTCCCCTTAGTGAATAGAATGGCTGCAAAAGATTAGGATTATGTTTACTGCATGTTGTCCTTGAAGCTTTAAATTTCGCATTCTGCCATGTACCATTTAAATTCTCGAGAATAACAGAGAATAATTATTTGATTTGAGTCTAACTCGAATGGGTTTCAGATTTATTTTTGTCCAAGAAAAAAAAAACCCATTAATTCTAGGAAAATAAAAGGTTGTCTAAAACCAATAACTAAACTAAGCTTCACTTGAAGATTAAAACAAGAAACTATACTATTTTTTTCTCTACAAAGAATAAATGGAACCCTATAGGAAGCATATTGTTGGCTTAGATTCAACCAAAAAGGTATATGAGTTATGACATATACAAGAAATTTAAAATATACATCCGGGCGAGTTTTAGATGCCACCGGCGGCAGTAGCTGCATTATTTGCAGTCCAAGGAAAGTCAAAACTTGCCGGAAAGTTATCGGGAAAGCAATTTCCGGTGACAATTTCAGCGAGTCCTTCTAAACCCTCGAAGAAATCATCACTCACCGCCGTGTCCGACATCCCAAACTCATCTTCCCCTTCACCTTCAACCAAATCCTCTCGGCTGTCCACCTTTGTACTTTGAACCACAACCCCTTCATCCACGGAGGTTGTCGGAGACAAGCTGTCGGCGGGTTTAGATGAGGAAGGTTTGACTGAGTCACCGGCGGTGACCGTTTGTGGAGTGAAAGGCTTCTGGCGAGTGCTGCCAGCGAGTGAATTCCGATGCGTCGGAGCAGGGTGGTTGTGCTCGGCTGTGTACGTAACTATGAACATATTCGGGTCGGATCTGTGTCGTTCCACTTGTTTCCTGGCCAAACACCCCTTTGAGCTACTACATCTGTAATATCCCCTGTTATCCAAAAAAAAAAAACACAAACAACCAAAAACCATTACTCGAATATCTAAACACAAAACCAAACTTATTTTCTCCATTTTTAAAGAAGATTTTACCTTGGATAAGGAGATCCCTTGATGGGTTTTTGACCATATTTTCTCCATGCCCACACATCTGAAGAGAGACCTTCCGGCGGCACATGGCAAACCCTTTTCAGCTGATTCTTTCTGTTAAAAAGGGGAAAGTAATTAGATTTGAGGAACCCTTTTCAGCCGGTTTATTTGAAACATTTAATGCTAAAACTTACCTTCTTTTAGATCGAGAATTGTTCGTAGAAGTGCTGCTACTAGCTGTTGTAACAGAGCCAACTTGAGACAGCTTAGGCTTTACTTGTTGATGTTCTTGCTGTTGTTTTGTCTGAGGTTGAGATTTGGGGAAGAAAGGTTTGTAAAGCTCATGCAATTCCTCCATGGCGTTCTTAGCTTCGAACTGATTCGGAAAACACGAAAATTGACCCTGAAAAGGTTCTTCTTCGCTAACAAACGAAGAAAAACGGGATTGAGGGTACAAATCCGCCATTAAAGAACTGTGTGCAGCAACACCACCGCAGCCGCCGCCGCTGCTGCTGGTAGTTGTTGTAACTGTGGCGCAGCCCCTCACCACCGCATGCAAATCCCAATCCACATCCATGAACACACCCCTGTATCTTCAGCTGCCTCCTGCTCTGCCAAGAAAACGTTAGAACAGAATGAAAAGACAAAACAAGGCGCTGACTTTTTAATGGTTGCAATGAGAGAAAAGGAGGCAGTTTGTTTTTGAGTGGGCTTTTGCGATTATTATATATATAAACAAGAAGAAAATAAATAAAAATAAAAAAAGGAGGTATTTTTGGTTGACAAATTGGGCATCTCAAAGCCTTATCTTTTTGTCATTTGTTCTATCTGATATATATAACTCAGCTTCCGACATTGAAAACCGGACTGGTCTTGGGGTTGACTTTTGGACAATGTCAAAGGGTTTTTTAATTCTTGATTGTGGAAAAAGTCCACACGGTTTTTGTTTCTAGTTTTCTTTTACTTTTTATGTCTGTCTGTCTAGGTGGAGGCTCGTGAATTACCGACAAATGAAGTAGAAATTAAAATAAATAAATAAAAGTAAAGTGGAGGCCAGTTAATTAGGGTGCCCCGACACTAAGCTGGGTCCTACTCCTACTCTTCTATCTTCTCTTCTGTCTACCAGGCTTACAACTCAACCCACGTCAAATTATTCAAGTTAGTAATAATTCAATTTTAAAAAAATTAATTTCAAATCGAATTAAATTTTATTCACTATTAATTATGACTAAACCATAACAATTAAATTTATTTACTTAAATTCTGTTATTTTCAAAATATTATACATCAAACATATTATTATATATGTAATATCATATTAATTTACAATTCAAATATAATACTCACATTTTTCTAATCAATAGATTTAATGTTATTATTTTAAATCAAGACTAAAATATCAAATTTCTAAATGTATAAATACATAACATTAACTACATTCAGAACTTATGGGACCAATAGCAAAATTTGACCTAAAAATTTTAATTAATATCATTTGAATTATAATAAATTTTAAAATTCAAAAAAATAAAACTTAAAATAGATCAATTCAAAATATAAAATAATTAATTTCATAATTTACTCATAATAAAAAATAGCATAATTTAACATAATTTTTATTATAAATAAAAATATAAAATAATAATTCAACATTTTTTATCAATGTTAAATAATAATAATAATAAATAGTACTGTAATTAATGAAGTATAAATTAATAATTAAATAGATTATTTTAAAAAATATAAAAATAATTTAATTATCAATTCAGTTAATCTAAATACTCCTAAATCAACCGATTCCCAAGTTTGACGTGGAGGACTAATTGAAAAAACATTGCTCTTAATTGTAATCACTAAAACTGTGGGACATTTTACCTTACATTGGATAGTTGACACTCTCGTGCTGAGCATATGAGTCAATTTACTTTTACATCCTTATATTTAGTTTTAGTATATAATTTGGTATATGAGTTTTTTTAAATTGATACATTTTTCTTTGACCCGTACAAATATTTAAGTTTGACTTTAATATTCTAATCGGTACTTAAGTTTTTGTTTTGTTCGAATTAAATACTTATATGTTTTCTTAATAGAGTACATATGTCAAATATTTATTGAGTCACATAATGTTACCTAGTTTGGTATGAAATTAAACATTACCGCCAAATTTAGGTACCAAATTGATTATTGAAACTAAATATAAGTACCAAATGGAATATTCAAATATCAAATTAGATAATCGATAAGTTTTGGGACTATTATTGACAAAAAAAAGTAGATACCAAATTGAGAAAGTTGCCAAGTTTTAAGTATTAAATGTTGGTTTTCTCCCTTCAAAATATAACAAAATCAGGAAATCGTGAATACAGTTTCCACTTTTTAAGCAAGTAATACCTCATCGGGTGCGCAATCCAATACTCCATTATTTAGGGTCGGATAGCCACGTGTTCACCGAAAAGTAGCGAGTTTCAGTCTTTGGAGTACTCGAAGGTTGACCAGCTTCTGAATCGACGGTTGAGAGTTGTTGAAGTTGTAACCGTTGTAGTTCACACATGAAATCCGGATCAGCGCGTGGCGGTGGGAAGGAGGAAACGTGCGCGAGTTGGCAAATAAGAGCTGGGAGAGTTTGTTGTGGGTTCTCCTTTTTCTTTTTTCCCTTTAAATTACCGTTACAACCGGCATCGAGTGGCTCTATGTTCTTCTTTTCTTTTTCTTTTTCTTTTTCTTTTTGTTCATTTATACGGAATCCTATGATGGAGAATCGGACGGTGGACGATGATTACAAAATGGTGATGATTCAGTGATTTGATATTCTTTTTGTAAAATTGGATCAGTGGTTTTGAGGGTGCGGCTGACACGGTGGTTATTTTATTAGAGAGACGTGGATGGCACGAGGGTATGGACTTGCAAGCGTGTGGGGTCTATTTCGCAATTTTCATACAGCGACGGCAATTGTCTTGAATTTTTCTTTTTTATACTTGGATGAGATCATGCTTTCTATATACTTTAATACATTGACTTGGTGCGTATTACACAGCTTATTCTATTTTGCGTAAATGATAAAAAGTTGTAGGTTGGTGGATTGTATTTTGTTTTCTCTATTAACAAATAGATAAAAAATGTAAATTGATTCTTTTATAAAAAATTTTAACGATGATTTGAATTTTTCGTAGTTTTTTATGTAAGTGATAGTGGAATTAAAGGATGAGTAGAATCAAATAAATTAACATAAAGGTCATTGTATTAAGGGTCGGATTGTATTTTGCCCATCTACTCAAAAAATGAGTAAATTAGTTTCTATACGTTAGACCATAAAGTCAATTGGTATTGCTGTTAAATATTCCTTCTATTTAAACTTTTAAATGATGACGTAACTGACGAAGTAATCAAAAAGTGACACGTTATGTGACACATTTTTTCATACAAACAAATATTTAAATTTTAAAATTTTTCAAAATTAAATAATTATTTCAAAAGCTACATTGAAGATGAATCTAAATAAATAGTTGTCCATAATCAAATGAATTTGGATAGACTTAGGCATGGTTTTTTAAATAGTTATAAAAAAATTATAGAAAATTTATTAAAATTTATGAGAAATTATAGAATTTTTTGAATTTATTATAAATTACTAAAAACGATGTCCAATTAACTTGGATAAAATAGTTGTGTATGTTCAAACAAGTATAGACAACCATTTTTTTAGATTAATCCTGAAATTGTTTTTTAAATAATTATTAAATAATTTTAGAAAATTATTTAAAAGTTATTATGAATTATAAGAAATTAATAAAATAGTACTCATCAAATTGATGAACCAAAAAATCAACTCGATTAAGAAGATATGTGTGAGTTTATATATATGGGTATATTTGAATTCTGTACACATCTTATACGTGTTTTAAAATTTTTAAACTTATAATCATTATTTATAGTTTCTTATAGTTTTTAATCAAGTTGATATTTTTGGTTAGTAAATTTGATGAGTATTATTTTATTAATTTCTTATAATTCTTAATAACTTTTAAATAAATTTTTAAAATTTTTTAATAATTATTTAAGAAATTACTCTAGAAAGAACTTAGACAAATTATTGTCCAAGTTAATTTGAGTTTGGACAACTATTTGTTCAGAATCATTTTGGATGTTATTTTTAATAATTTTTAAAATTTTAGGATTTTTAAAATTTTTTAAAATATTGACACGTAAAGGCACACAAGGCATACAATGTGTTAGTGCTTGATTCCTCCATCAACCACATCAACATTTAGTAGTAAAAATGAATGAAATTTTTAATAAAACAACCACTTTGCTCTTTGATGTAATGTACATATTTTTTTAATATAAGGGATAAAATATAACCCGACTTCTAATATAGTGGCCTCCATGTTACTTTTACCTAATCGTACTCATTGTTTAATTCTAGGTCACTTGCATAAATAAAAAAGAAAGAACCAAATCATTACGTAACATCATATATAGATGAAATCTTTAACGGGATGACCAATTTACACTTTTTTTCTAACATATAAAAGTTTATTTACCTTTCTTTTTTTTTTTTTTTAAGAATAGGCAAAATACAATTCTCCCCTTAGCA
Source organism: Gossypium australe (assembly GCA_005393395.2). Lineage (NCBI taxonomy): Eukaryota > Viridiplantae > Streptophyta > Magnoliopsida > Malvales > Malvaceae > Gossypium > Gossypium australe. The sequence goes on along the minus strand of CM016621.1, from coordinate 26,663,291 downwards.
TAAAGACAACCATGATACTTTTACCTGTGTAAATTGTGTTAATCTAATTGATTTTGTTTCCTTATTTTCATTGTTATTTAAATAAAGTTATTTCTTGGTATTACATGATCATGATACTTAGACTACATCTTTTACATGCATTCACACAACACTTCGAATCACATCAAACTCATTTACATTATTCATAACAAGACAACAATCTCTTTATTTACGTTCATAAAACTTGCCATAACTTATTTACTCGTTCTTCTCTATGAAACATTTATTTTAAAGACTCTTATACACCCTAATTACATATCAAATCACTCCAAAATAAATTTAACCTCACTCTTTACACTTCCACATGCAACTTTCATATCATTAAATCTAGATTAATTTATATAACACTATTGTTTGAGAATTATTAAAAGAATAAACGCATTGATTTCCAAAGGTGTAAGATAATGGTGGATTGGATAAGATTTGTTTTTAAGTGTTGATAATGATGCAGACTTGAGGCAGTCAAAATGTTAGAGATAAATATATAAAATATACACTCAACTTTTTAAATATTTGATCCTGGAACAGTTTATACTTATCCCATCACATTAATTAAATTAATCTAGTCGTACACTTTGAAAACTATTAGGAGTTTGTGTTGTACGTTCCAAAAATAAAGTATATTTCTCCAAATTTATAAGGTTATATTGTTCTTTCTTCACTATATCTATATCACAAATTTTAGCTAAATTTCAAGATAAATTATTAAAATAGTTACTTTTGTTTATCTCAAGTTATATTTTAATAACTTATGTTTGAAATAGTACTTTTAGTTACTTACGTTATCGTGCTGTAATATTTTTGTCACTGAGCCGTTAATTATTGTTAACGGTGTAACGTTAAGCTGACATGACACGTTAAATCATCATTTCAAACGAAAAATTTAAGTTAAATTCTACAATTGGTCCCTATATTTTTTTTATGTTGAGCAATTTAATTTTTTTCTTTTAATTTTTTCGAATGAGGCAAGTTTGTGGACTAGTTTTAACAAATGAAAAACATAGAAAAACTACGTTAAAAGAAATGGAGAAGGGAGAAAAATAGAAGGAGAAGCAGAAGAGAGTAGAAAAAAAAGTTAATAGAACATAAAAGAAAAACGAAAAAAATATGAAGACCAATTGCATAAATTAACTTAAATTTTTTGTTTGAAATGATGATTTAACATGCCACGTTAGCTTACCGTTACACCGTTAACGGCAATTAACGACAGTAACTAAAATGTTACAACACGATAAAAGTGACTAAAATGTAATATTTCAAATATAGTTGACTAAAATATAGCCCGAGATAAACAAAAGTGACTATTTTAATAGTTTAACCTAAATTTTAATAAATATTAATTTTTCGGAGTGCACGTTAAGATGTTCTTAAAACTATGATGTGTTTGATAAAATCATAAGAAAAGATTGTATGAAACTGGGATACCATGTCATTTGTATCCCTTTCCAATAATTTAATATCATTTCAGTATTTTCATCTTGAAAAAAATAAAATCCAACATAATGTGCTGAAATTTAGAATGAAAATGCTGAAATGACATTAAATTATTGGAAAGAGATATAAATGACATGATATCCAAGTTTCATACAATCATTTCTCTAAAATCATTGGCATAACGATAAATTTTAGCATTCAAAGTTTATATTTTTATATAAATTTGATCCTTATTATTTTTTGAGCTAAATTTAACCTTTAACATTTCAGAAAAGAGTCGAACTATCGTTTTTAACAAAAATGTTGATCGAAACATTAATTTTTAATGTTGTTGGCTTGACAACTCGCATGATAATTCATGTGGACATCTTGCTAACATAACACCATTTGTCTTGTATTTTACGTCATCAAATAATTAAAAGATTTATAATAATAAAAAATTCAAAAAATTAGCATGGAGTACACGTGATTGTCATGTAGGCAAGTGTTTAAAATTTTAACATTTTAACTCTTTTTAAAAGATTGAGAGCTAAGTTTAACTTAAAAAAAAAAAAGAAAAAGAGCTAAATTGACAATAGATGTAAGCGTTAAGGCCTGTCTTTGACATTATGCCAAAATCATTTGAGACTATCGTTTTATAAAGTTATTTAAAACCATGGTTTTATTTTAAAATATAATAATATTTAATTTTAAATACTTTTCTAATGATTTTAAAATTTTATTTAATAATTATTGAATAAAGTAAGTAGGTGGATAACTATTTATCACATAGGTGATGCTTGGTACATTTCCATAATAAAATTCCAATGAAATGTGATTCGTTTTTTTAAGTACTATTATTAATAGAAATTATGAACAATAATAATACAAAGATATGGTATATAGTATAAACGATATATAAATCGCTACAAACTAATGCACAAATGTCATGTTTCCATAATAGTCTAAAAAAAGAAAAGGACAAACCAATAGTAATTGCAACACTGGAATAATTTAAAAAAAAAAGAAACTAAAGATGCATTAACTTGATCAAATCACTAAAATGTATATACTAGCCTCGCCATCATCAAATTAACTTGAAGATGAATACTAATCAACTAAGAAAAATTGTAAAAAGCTCCAAGGGATCTACCGCATCAGTGATGCACAAAAAGTTAAGTATCAGATGGCATATCATCATTTTTATCATCTCGAATCTATCACTATCATTATGATGTATCATGATAAAGTCTTTTGAGAATGATTTCTAATAAATTTAACGACACTCTTATATTGACAAATCTCATATGTATACCAGACATGATTAAAAATTAATAGTACTTTCAAAGAAAACAAACCGGACAAAACAAACATTACAAAAAATATGGTCCATTTGATTGTTAATTTTGGGCCGATCCATTTGATTTATTTTATTGTTTACCAACGATAATAAAATAAAAAAATTTTATATTAATATTAATAATTACTAAAATAATAAAATAAATATAAAATGGAGCGTCAATCGGGCCTGCAAAGGATGGGTATGAAAGTGAAGGCGGCACGTTGGGGGGTTTTATTGTGAGAGGAAAGTGATGATGGTGGCAACTAGCAATTTAAGAACAACACACGTTTCTCACAGTATTGTTTTAAAAGGTTAGCACTCATTATCTTTTATTTTTATTAGTTGTTCAATTTTTTCTACCCATCATGTGATAATTACTAGCATATCTTTTTTATTCTAAAATAAATAAAAATATTTTTTCAACAAATTAAATAAATAATATTAAGTAATTGTTGTTGATGAAATTAAAGCTTTGCTTACTTTTGAACCTAAAGCTTTGCTTACTTTTGAACCTATGTCATGAAAATTTTAATAAATGAAAAAATATAAAACTAAATTATTTATTTATGTTACTCTCCTACATGGATGTTTTCTCAGAATTAATATTTTACTTTCTGACTTCCCTTTTTTTAAGGGGAAAAAGAAAATGAAGTACCTCTTTTAGAAAAGTTGGTTTTATAACTCAAATGCAAAGCAAGGTATCTTAATAATAGTTAGTCTCTCAATGTTAAAAATTACATTAATCTTTCTACGTCATTATACTAAGTGTTATTATCTGATTGTTTTATTAACCACATCAATACTTAATAGAAAAAATTAATAAAATTTTTAACGAAAGAAACAATATCAATTTACTTTTTTAATTTAATACCGGATAAAATATAATCCAAGGACTCTTACTTAATTTTTAAAATTATTTTTCAAGATAATTATATTACCAAAATATATACTTGAAAGAATTGGAGTTTTTATTCGCATAGGTTGTAGTTTGGAAAGAAAAGACCAGCTGGGCCCCCAACCATCAAATTCATCAAATCAAAAGTGGTACATCCTTAATAATTATTTTATTACTACCTTTTAAATTTTGCAGCAAAGCAAAAAAGAAAATCACAGCAAAGTAGGTTTTCATGATAATTACATAGATTCAAGCATTTCCAGAAGTTCATGTACCCCTCTCCACCTCCATTACCTTAACCACACCATTTTTTTTTTGAAATATTGGGTTTTGTTTTTGTAGAGTTGTAAGTTTTGGATGAAATTTATAATTGAGTTGGATCATATTCTAAATTTAAATTCGAGTTATTGTTTAAAAGACATCGAGTTTATTAATTTTTATATATTTGGTTGAGATTGCATGATTAAGACATTGAAAAAGATTAGGGGTAGCACATGATGGATGGCTACAACTCAAACAAGGTTCACAATTCCATGGTCCCAACGTATGTGGGGTTTTAACTTTTTTCAAACATTCTAGCACTTTGAGAGGACGAGGAAATTGGGAATTATCCAGGCCCCCTACCATACTTTTTGTTTTGCCCTTAGCATCAAATCTATGAGAAGAAAAAGATAGGAGGGAAAACAGTTGAGTAGTGGGTGGGGGAAGGTGGCACACTAGAGGAGAAAAATAATAAGGGGTTGCAAAGCATACAACACCACAAACTAGGAAGCAATGCCAAATATATATAGCCCCAGATGTCAATCAATGGCTAATCGGTATATATTATTCCCTTTTTATATGCAATTTTCATCGTATCACTTGTCATTCATGAACTTGAGGTAGGAAAGGCTTGGGGGAACTTGTTCTTCACTAATGTTCTCCTTTATTCCCATTGGTGGAGAGAAAAAAACCTCCGTAAATAAGTGAAACTGGATGTATCAAAATATGATAAGGAAGATTGAAGAAGAATCTGTAACGTTGAGTGTAATAACAGATGATGATGGTTTGTATGATTGAAAAGACTAAATGTAGTTGAGAATGAGGCTGAATAAAGGAATAGTCAAGAGAAATCTAGAAAAGAAATGTTGAAATGCCAAAAGTCCTTTCACAAATTATGAAGAACTCGTATTTATTGATTACAAGAATATAAGGGTATGGGTTTAAAACTTAACCTGCTAAGCGTAAATACTCATATTCCCTTGATAGGTTACCGTGCATCACGTACAGTTCATTTTGACGAGGTGCTCTTACTCTGTTGAATAATACTAACTCGTTAAGGAGTTTGTCAACTCCTAACATACGACACTTTAAAAATTTTTCCAAAAGAAACTGACCTCCCCTCAACAATTATAAATTTAATTTAAATTAACATCGGTGGTGCAAATCAAATTTATTGTTGAGATTTTTGAGTTATGATGAAATAAATTAATTTTTAATATTTTAAATTAAACTGATTAAACCAAACCAACCGATTGCTTACTTCCGCACCCACTAAAAAAACTTTGAAGTTTTTAAAGTAATCTTGGAGACAAACATATCATAATATATTGAAAGAGGCATAATTGAAATATGACCCTTATTTTGAAAAATTAGATTAAAGTTTTAAGCATGATATTTATAGGGGTAAATTATTTAGTTGGTCACCTAATTTTTTGGACTTTTTTATTTTGGTCACCCAAATAATAAAACTTGTAATTCGGTCATTAGCATTACAGTAATTTATCGTTTTGGTCACTCAATTGTTAATTGATTGTGCATGCCATGTCATCATTTTTTTTTTTACTTTTTTTAACATTGTTACTATTCATCATCTTCTTCTTCAACCCATTTTTTCCCTCTACACCACCCTTGTTTCCACCATTCTTATTCTTTCGTTGCATCCTGCTTTTTTTTAAACAAAGTTACCTTCTTGAGAAATCCTGGGTGAATCTTTTCTATTAGCTAAGTACCTTGTTCCAATCAAAAGTAATAAATGTGAAATAAGTTGGTTTCATGTAAAGTCCAAACTTTTGCTTGTTAGAAAAAAAAAGAGTTCTAAATTGTTGGAAGCAGATTAAGGCTGAATGTTGTAAATAGCAAATGACTATCACATATGAGGATTGCTCTAGATATCTATGATGTGATGATTCTGTTGCAGTGGGAATTGACATTCTGTCAGTTGTATCCCATGTAAGTCTCCAGAAAGCACGAAGCTGGGATGAAGGCATTTCCTCCAATTTCTCCACTACTTTTGTCAATGATATTTTCAAGGTTTGTTTCTCTTTCAAAATTATTTATGTTGATGGCTTTTTTCTTGGTCTCGTTTAGGAGCAATTCTTCCACAATTATAAGGCACGATTTCCTAAGGTGACGTTGTAACACCCCAAACCCAGCCTAGACGTTACGACCGAATCTGGCATGTCACATGAAAGGAATGTCTAAAAACTGTGCGTTCGTTAAAAAGTTCGTATTATTTATATTTGTTGTGAAAAATCGAGTTTAAGTAATTTTGAATAAGAAACGGTTTATTAACATTTTAGGAAAATCCCGAATTAAACATTTAACAATAATAAGCAATACCCAAGTTAAAAGCTAAAATCAAATAAAACCATAGGCCTTATTACATAACAGAATCCCAAATTTAAAATAAAATGAAATAAGTCCAAGTAACCATTTAAAATGAAAGAAACGCAATCTTGAGCATGGCCACCTCGAGTCCACCCCGGCTCTATATCCGCGGTTTAAGAATTACCTACAAAATTAACTAAAGGGGTGATTCATCGAGACTCAGTGTGTAATTCCCCATCCCGAAGATAACAAACCCTTACACAGTTCCATAAGCAAATATGTATGTCATGCAACCCAAACCTAACCATCCGAAACTCCCAATTCTACCCCGTGTGGTCACAACCACTGGTGACCGAGGTCACAAATAATATATGTATGTGGTCACAACCACTGGTGGTCAAAAACACTGGTGACCGAAGTCACAAATACTATGTGCGGGGCCAACCCACATTGTGGTCAAAACCACTGGTGACAATCCGGTATCGATATGTGGGGCCAACCCACTGTGGTTCCAAACCACTCGGACGAGTCACAAGGATAGATATGCATATGTGGTCAAAACCACTGAGACTTAGTCACAATAGTATAGAAAGCGGGGCCAACCCACTGTGTGGTCACAACCACTGGTGACAGTCTATAATCATGCCTTCCCCCTCCTCTCATCATACCCATGTCCATGCCATGATCATCAGTCATAATAATTCGTGTATGCAGTATGACATGTATGCAAATCATATATCAAAGATAACGCATGAAATGAATTACCATCATAATCAGAATAACAAATACGGCATAACCAAGCTAATCCACCTCTAAGGGTATAACAGTAATTTACCTTCTAGGGGTATTTCCGTAATTTACCTTTCAGGGGTATTTCAGTAATTTCGTACTTGGAATAGCCTTTTCGAAGGCCCAAGTCGCCCCGAGCGACTCAACTACCATTTGTGTTCGAAATGGACTATTGGGCCTAAAACTCAATTTCGGCCCATCCAGGCCCACACGCTCGTGTGGCCCACCTAACACAAATCTAGCCACGTATATAAGTTCCACCAAGTCTAGTTCACTATATACTACATCATCATACAATTTATTCAATTGGGCCCACGGGCCTATTGGGCCCACTTCGGCCCATCGCGGCCCAAGCAGCCTCAACCCACAAGAATACTACTGATGGCCTCAACTATCGCGTCGAAGCCCCACACGTGCGCTCGCACACTCGTGTGGCTACTATTGCCGTGACCGGCACTTCGGCATTTGCCGCTCTACAACTAGAGTAGAGAGAGTTACACACCTGATAGGAGTCTGGTGCTAATCCGCGCTCCGACCACTCCTGTGCCCAAACGCCCTCCAAGGTATGTTAACTCTCCTCCTGGAATGCTCTTTATATAGCTAGCTCTTCACCTTCCTTCTTTGTATCTTTCCGATGTGGGATCCCTTCGTCAGTAGAGTTTAAATTCAACTGAAATTCTTGCCGTCCAATCCGCAAAATAAATACCCCTTTGCTTCACACGAGATTCGAACCCAGGCTCCCTTGTAACATAATCCACGCCGCTTACCACTTGGACACAAGCTCCTCTTGTGTCTTAAACCATGTGCAACTAAATATAAACTATGGGCCAAATTCTAAGGTTCAAGAAAAAAGAAAACCAAAATGCAAGAGCCAAGACTTGAACCTTGGACCTCCTTTCTTCCCTTATGACGTCACCCCCTTGCTCCCTAAGTGGCGTCACTTTGCCACTACACTACACCTCCACTTGTGTCATTTTCCTCCACATTTTATTCTTAAGGCCTACCTGCCAACTTCCAGGGTTTTTTTCACCTAAAACCAAAATTTCCCCAAAGCCAAAGTTCGATCCCGGGACTTCAGAGAAGCCCTCTAACCTTCCAAAATCACTTATCTAATAGGTCCAACTTGCATTTAAGCCGATCTTTTGTTCTCCAAAAATTTTAAACGCTACTACTCCTAAGGCCCATTAGGCCCAATTCTCCTAGGCCCAATTTCGGGATGTTACAGACGTGCTAGGGGATAGTTAGGCGCCATGCAGATGACATGTTCCCCCTTTAGACTCGACACGTACCCTTAAAGATGTCTTTTTGGGTAAAGAAGTATCATCGTAGAGAGTGCAGCTCGCGAGGTGGGCTAGGCGTTGCTGGCTTGTTAGACGTTGTCGGTGTGCACCCCGCACGTATAACTCGCAAGGTGGGTGAGACATTGGTGGTGTGCAGGCAATGTCCAGCTCGCGTGTAAGGCTCGTCTGATTTATAGCCCGCCAAGTGCACAGTTTGCATGAGTGGAGAGCTTGCAAAGTGGCAAGCTAGCGAAGATGGAGAGCTGGAAGCGAAGTGGCGAGCTAGATGACATCCTTTTCTTTATCGGTTCTGATTTCGGATCACCTGAGCGGATCAGATTTCAGGTAATTGAGGGTTTGTTATGTAAGTTTTAATTGAAACTTACTAAATAAACTTTGTTACGTGTCAACGGCGTGTAAACTTTGTTTCATTGAGCGGTGCTATTGATACTGATTTAGGTTTTGATTTATTTCATAATAATAAAACTGCCACTTAATTTAGCATGTAACATTAGGGATGACAGTAGTGTGTATGGTGACCAGCATAGCAAAAATACGAGGAACTGTATAGCGAAAATACCTGCAGTATATAGAAAAATTAGGCGAGCTGTACAATAAAAATTTAGCGAGCTGTACAACGAAAATTCAACGAGTTATGCTTTAAAAATTGTGCAATTAGTACTGCAAAATACTATGAGCTGTATTGTGAAATTATTGCAAATTGTATTGTAAAAATAATGCGAACAGTGTTGCAAAAATACTACGGACTACATTGTAAAAATACTGCAAACTGTACTTAAAAACTATGTCAATTTTCTGAAGGTTTTGCAACTTTAAAATTGAAATCAACTGCATGAGAAAGCTGCGATCTTAAATCAACAACTGTAAGATTTTGGAAATCTTATAAGTATTGTAATAGGCCATTTTTGCCTGGGTCCAACCAAAAAACAAACCAACAAATAAAATAAATAATAATAATAAAGTCCAAAGTCCAAATTACATCAAGCCCAAATGAAAAGAGGCCCAATGGCCCAAAACATTTAAACATTTTCAGTAAAACAAAAACCCTAGACCCCTTGAAGCTCCACACCCTCCTTTCGCACGAGAGTCGTCTGAGGCGCCTCGTCCCGAGGCCTGACACACCCTCTCTGTTGCCATTTCACCAAAGTAGTAAAGAGATCTGCCCCTCCGTCACCGTTGACTCCACCATCTGCAAGAAAAGAGAAAGAAAAAGGACTATGAAAGCAGAGAAAGAAACAACAAAGAATAGTGGCTAAATAGTAGAAAAAACAGTAAAATATAGTATGTAAATCGGCTATAAAAGCCCCAACAATCAATGTATTTGAACAAGGAGAAAAAAAAAAATCGAATACAAGATCAATAAAAAAAATCAAAACAAAAACTTCGAAGGTGATTTGTTTTTTTTTTCTTCCTATTTTTTCGAATCTTTATATATAAATATAAATATAAAATAAAGAAAAAGGATAACTTACCTAACGTTCTACTTTCCACCGTCGCGTCGGAGAGAAGAGAACTAAAGGGGTTTCCCCCCTTTTTATTTTCGAACTTTGGCCTTAGTTTTGGTCACTTAGACTCCCAAATCGGAGTTCTACATGAAAAGGGCGAAAAATGGGGGTTTTTGTATTTTTCCAGCCACCGTAGATGGCGGAGCCATCGCCGATGATCGGCGGCCGTCGCGGTGGAGCACGACGGCTCCCTTAGCCGAATTTTGGAGAGGGCTGGAGAGAAAAAGAGAGCTCTCAAGTTTTTTTTTTATAAAACTGAACATAATTTTTTTTTAATTTTGACTCTTATAGGCGATATAAAACGACATCATTTAGGGCTGGCTTAAATAGCCTAAAAACGGTGCCGTTTAGGCCTTCAACCCGATCGCCCGACCCGAAAATGGCAAGATCTGCGCCTTTTCTTAAAAAAGGGGATATTTATGCTTTTGATCTTTCCGCTTTTTAAGGACATTTCAATCCAGTCCTATTTCTTTTTTCTCTTTTAATTTTTATCACAAAAATTTGATTTTATTTCATTTTCGTCCCCAAGAGAACAGTGCGTTTAGAGGGCCTGGGAATAATTTCCCAGTTGGTCCCCGCCCTTTTACGCACGTTATATTTTGGTCCTTCATTTAGGGATATTTCCCTATTCGATCCCTATTCTTTTTCGCGTGTTACATTTTAACCCTTATTAATCTATTTATTTATTTTATAACAAATTGCACCCTTAATTTCATTTATATTTTGATTTAATCCTCCATTTTTAACCGTTTATGTTTATTTATTTATTATTTCTTTACTCTTTCTTATATTTAAAAATTGTTGTTTGCATTTCATTTTATTTGTATATGTTTGCCTATTTACTATTATTGTCATTATTATTATTTTCCTATTTTTATTTTTATCCTTGTTGTTTTATTACTTCTTTTGTTGCTTTTGGCACTTTCACATTATTTAATTTTTAATTTAGTCTCTTTCATTTTATTTTTATTTTGAATACCTTATTCATTTTATTATTTATTTTGGTATTATTACTATTATTCCTATCAATATTGATCAATGTGGTTATCATTATTATTATAGTCATATTAGTCATGGCACCTTATTATTGATATCGTTACTACTATTTCTTTTCTTATAATATTATTTGAACTTGTATAGCAACTTCATTTTTAATAAGCATTTCGTTATACTTCCATTTTATTTTATTTTTTGTTACAACCGTGCCACGAACTGTGTTTAAATATATTCGTCTGTTTCTATACCATGCCCGAATAAATTAAATGCATATCACCTTACGTGTTATGTTTGTTTTTTCGCCCGATGCACAAAAAGGAAGATTTTTAACCCTAGGCAATGTTCATTATTTTTGGAATTAGAAGAGTCGTGTTCCTAACTTACAAGATATGGTTTCTTTCTAAAACCGAGATAAACGAATACTCATTTCAAAAATATAAAAACGAGATTCAAGTAACGATCAAGTAGTGTTTATTCTTGATTTCAAGGATTTAAGGCATTGTGTCCTAACTTACGGGACATGATCCTTCCGTTTCGATTAACTTGAAATAAGCGCTTTTCACGAAAATTAATTTAAGGCATTGTGTCCTAACTTACGGGACATGATCCTTCCGTTTCGATTAACTTGAAATAAGCGCTTTTCACGAAAATTAATTTAGTAATGCCTTAATACGAAAAGGAATCGTGTTTTAAACTCCCTTCAAATTTTCAATTCTCAACACTAAGACATCAAGTAAACAACTAGGTACCAATTTTAAGCGTCACAAGGGTGCTAATCCTTCCTCATGCGTAACCGACTCCCGAACCCATTTTTCCAAATTTCATAGACCAAAAATTATTGTTTTAGTAAATCAAACCCTTTATTAAAATGAGCAAATTACGAGGTGACCTGATCACACCTCACAAAAATGATTGGTGGTGACTCCCATTTTCGTTTTTAAATAAAAAGTCTATTTCAAGAAAAAAAAGGTTTCGACAACTTGGCAACTCTGCTGGGGACAAAATAAGAGAGTCAAGCCGCGAGTTGATTACTTTTGGTCTTTTTATCAAAAATTGATAATTTGGTTTAAATTTATGATCCATTTATTGCATTTCATCCTTCATGTTTTGATATATTGGGTTGTATAGTGATCTATTATATCTGTTTTATTGGTTTGAAAGTTTCTTTTTGTGTGTTTTTTGCATATTGTATTTCATAACCGTTCGATTTTACCCTTCTTAAGTGGGAGTGAGAAGTTATTCCTTCGTGAGGTCTTCACCTCCGTATAGGATAGTGGATCGCTTTTGGGATACATCCTTACCTATGTCTTCATGAGATTTTCATCTCCGTATAGCCATAAGGAAATATATTCCCTTGAACCGAACTCAGTCCGTATGAACCTATAATGGGTGAGGGTCGAGGAATTTGTTGGTTCAGGTACCCTTACTTTAGAACTGAACCACATATAATGAGCCTTAAAAACCTACATAGGTATTACCATATCGAACCTTTAGAGGTTACCCGAATAGATTACAAAGAAGAGATGCTCTATTTATTATTTTTTGCTTTGTATTCAAGTTTTATACAATATGTATTGACTTGTTTCTATTGGTTTTGGCTATGGTTGCATTGCATTTTCATCTTTAAAAAAGGGTGTTGATTCGTGTTCGGTTGCTAAATAGAGAGTTTGTCATGGAAAAGGGGTTTCTTGATAAAACAGAAGTATTCATTTTTATGTAAAGAAACTCGATTTCTAGTAAAGTTGTTCTAATGGAATTGAACTAGAATCAACACCTTTTTTGCATGTATCTTTTCCATTCATTAACATTACATTTCATTGCATGTAATAAATTTTATAAAATTCAAAAATGCGTCGAGTTCAGAACTCTAGTACAGAGTTTGATGGATAATAAAGAGTTGGCATTCTTTGAAGATATCAAGGGCTCAGAAGGGAAAGATGTTTGTGCCTTTGAAGAAGGAACTAAAAAAAACTATCAGGAATTTGTTCCTACATCCCTTGAAGTGTTCAGAGTAATATTCAGAATACACCTATTGCACTATGCCTAGGACTAATAGGAATCCTTTTGTGAAAAAGGCACATGTCCACTTTTTTTATTTCAATAAAAACAATGCATCTTTGTGTCCCACTTGGAAAATATTGTTCTATTTTTTTTCATTTCATTGATACTCATACCACACAAATAATTATTCTTAAATTTATTTGTTCTTTAGGTCTTCCTTCATTTTTATAACAAGTCTCCATATATCAATGATATGAGCGACACTGCCACTGACTCAAAATCTCCTTTTGAACAAGATATGTGTCTAGAGGAATCTCAAGACTTTAAAGATGAGCGAGATTGTAACCTATCTCTTGATTTGTTAAGGATGGTAGGGCAAGGGGAGAAACAGATTCTACCTCACAAAGAGTCAGTAGAAATTGATGTAACACCCCTCACCCGTATTCAACGCCAGAATAGGGTTACGGAGCATTATCGGGCTTACGAAACAATTAAATAATTATTTAACATACATACGCTCAATTCAATCATTCATCATTAAATCTCAATCAATTTGTCCCTAATAAGAGCCTTCGAGGCTTTAAACATGCTTTAGAAATGGTTCGGGACTAAATTGGTAAATCGAGAATTTTTTTAACACTTAGCAAATTTTGTTTCAAACAGAGGAAACACGCCCGTGTGGCCAGCCGTGTGTCTCACACGGCCACCAGACATGTCCATGTCACAAGCCGTGTAAAAACAGAGGGTACATACTGACTTGGGTCACACGGCCAACCACACGTCCGTATGTCTAGCTCGTGTGCCCTTCGAAGTAGCCACACACGCCCGTGTGCTGGGCCGTGTGTTAGATCGTGCCAAACTTTTAGGGTATACTGACTTATGCAACATGGCCAAGTCGCACGCCCGTGTGTTAGGCTATGTGCCAATTATGGGGTATATTGACTTGTACCACACGGCCGATCACGCGCCCGTGTGTGAGACCCTGTGAAGCATACTGACTTTACTTCAAATTCAACACTAGGGGATACATGACCGTTTATCATGACCGTGTGTCACACACCGCTGAGACACACGCCCGTCTCTCTGCCCATATGGACACAAATAGGCTATTTACCAAGCCATTTTGCCACCCCTTTTACACATACCTAAACCAACTCAAATGGTACAAAATCATAGCATAGATAACATTCAATTCGACCACATTCAAAACTAATCCATACTATTTTCAATACCAACATTCAACATACTTATAACTCAAGTTTAACTCAACCAAAACCTACCCAAAACATATACCAATCAACTAGTTTAATCATTACCTAACATTCTCCATTTTTGTACCAATTCATAAGCAAGATACCAATTTCACAAACTTCATGATATGGTCATTCACATATCCATTCAAAGAACTCAAATATCAACATATATGCACATATAAGCATATAACCAAATTCACTAAATTAAGCCAACTATCATGGCTATATTTACAACTCAAAATATAGACATTTACAATGCCAATTCATTTGGCTAACATCATACCAAAACATAATCAACAAGACTCAAATACCTATACATGCCATATACTCAAAACATAGTTTCAAAAATACAGAAGAGTCAGTGGATAGTGTGGTGAAGTCTCTGACGATCCCTGAATCCGAGCTAGCTTTGAAATCACTATAAAGCATGGAAAAACAACAAAGTAAGCTATATAGGTTAGTAAACTTGTATGTTAGCAATGAGAAATTATCATCATTCATTAATCATTCATATAATAGAAAACAATGTGCAACAAACCTACTAAATCTCAAGTCGCCAAATGATTATTATATAACTTACCAAGGAACTCACCAATTTCTTAGTTTTCAATATTCAATTCATTTCTGTACGTACCTGTACCATCTCGTACCAATATCATACTCAATCACTGTAATATCCAGGATTTAGGGGTTATGAATTTTTTCGCTTGAATGTGTGCAGTGATATGTGGTGTGCTCTTTGTATGAGTTTTAGGGACTTCGAGAATTTTAGAATATAGGGGAATGCCCTAGAAAAATATTAGATTTTTAGTCTTAGAAGGGGAGCTAAGCAAGTTTGGCCTTAAGAGAATTAATTTGAGGTTTTAATCACAAGACAAGTCAATTGGTAAAGTGGTGATGGCGCATGGGTGAATGCATGAGGTGAGATGTTCGAATCCCTTAGCTAGCAATTGGAAGGAATTTTAATTTTTGTTCTCTTTCCTATAGTGTCGGTCAAGCCTTATCTAGTATGGATGGATTTTTCTTTTATTTTGGATTGTAGACCAAAGGGAAAAGGCAAGTTAGTAGTTAAGGTAAGGAATCAAGATGTTATGGAAGGTTTAGGGGACAAAAGGCTTGATGAGTGGGTGATGTTTTGGAAGTTTTTCCATGGTCATTTGACCATGAACCTAGACGGCATAAGGGGCTAAGGGGGATGGTTTAATTGTGATAGTGATTAAGGGGATGATAGGGAAGATATGAGGAGGAAAAAGGGGGATTATGTTGGCTTGTGATTTGGCCGAATGTGGTATGGGATTAGGGGGTGATAGTTGGCCAAAATTTTAACAATTTGTGCATCTTTTTCCTTTTCTCCAAATTTTTCTTCTTAGCCGAATTGGTCATTGACAATAGGTGTAAGTTTTGTCTTGTGTGGCTATCATTTTTTTGGTCATTTTGGTTTAAGTGCCAATTCTTTCAAATTTATTTTCCTCTATTTCCGAAAACACCAAAAAGTTTAGAAGACATTTCTCATTTCTTTTCTTCCTCTCTAGTGCCGAAATCATCCTAGCACCAAGGGCATTTCTCATATTTTCTTTTTCTTTTTCATTCTCTTTCTCTTTTCTCCTTCTTTCTCTTAGCCGAAACCATCCTCTATTTTCACCATTTTTCTTTCTTCTCTTTTGTTAAAGTCGAAACCACCATCTTTTCTCTTCTCTTTTGTTAAAGCCGAAATCACCATTTCTTTTCTTTTTAATTGTTAAGGTCGAATCCCTTTATAGTTCAAGTAAGGGTGAATCAATCTCTGTGTTACGGGTAAGGATTATCTATCAATCATTTTCTTTCTTTTCTTTTGGATTAGCCGAAACTAGGAATCTAATCCCTTTCATTATCTTTGGCCGAATCTTGAAGGAAAGTATCGGGGTTTCTTTGTAGCCGACGTTTAGGGGGAATCATTCGGGATTTGAATAATCCAAGGTAAGGAGATGATGATATTCGGCCAAAGGCCATATCTTTTTCTTTTTAGTGATAATCGATTTCTCATATAAGTGTTATGTAGGTACTGTCGACGTTGTAGGCAAAAGTCAGAAATCTTAAGTATTCTATCATTCTCCGTGTTTACAAGGTGTGTAGCTTACACTAAAATTCTAATAGAATAATAGTATTATTGATAAAAATGTGTTAATAAAGAAATATAAATGATTATGGCTTCAGGTACCATTTAATGGTATAGTGAATTCAGGTACGTTATCCCTTAGCACTTTGTATAAACATTTAATATGAGACATATCTGATTTTTGTTATGACTTTGGGGTAATGTACAAGGCATGATATCTGCATCATTAATAATGCTATAAGCATAAATATGAAATGTGTATGATTCCGTTATGATTTTGGGGGTATATGGCATGATATTGAAATAATATGTTATTGCATGGGCATATGGGTAATATTGAAAGGGGAAGTGTTCCGGTGGTTTTTACCACATTATCCGGTGACTTCGGTCACGATATTATGAATCCGGTGACTTCGGTCACATATTATGAATCCGGTGACTCTGTCACAATTATCTGGTGGCTATGCCACGATTATAAGGGCGATGTGCAAGTTGACTGCAGCAACTGCCTTCGATGGTGTGTAGCGGATGGAGGGTCGATTTAGTAATCCCCACGGTGTGATTGGTAGGTACGGGTGGTGTGTAGCGGATGGATATTTAGGTTGGGCTCAGGATTGCATTTCATTTTGTATGTACATATGATTATATAATTTGTTATATTATAGGCTATTGCTAAATGTGTTTTAAATGGGCCTTAGTGCTATGATTGATTGGACTTTTAGTGTATTGTTACATATTGAGTCTGTTGACTCACCCTTCAGTGGGATATCATTTCAGGTGATACACAATGATTTGGACCGGGTCAGCGAGGACTACGTGGTGGCCATTGTTCAACTCAGTACTTCGGTTTTCTTTTTATTAAACTCATTACATTTTCTTATATATTTCGGGATTTAATTTGGGATATGTTTTTGTAATAAGGCCGCTATTAGCTATGTTTCTTTTACATTTTAAATTTATATTCTGCTACGATCAACTTCAACTAAATAATTAAATATTTTTGATAATCGTATTAAAATGTTTTGACACATAAATACTTATGGTTTTCAAAATATTAATAAGTCCTAAATTTGGATCTTCTTTTGGTAAATAATTTTTTTTTCTAAAAACATAGAGTTTAATGATTATATATATATACAAATTTAAATTTCAAAACGGTTTTAACAAGTTCGTACTTTAAATCTTTTCTCTTACCCCAAAATCACATGTTTTACCAAAACGACAAAACGAGTTTTTCTTAAGAAGTATACCAGATCCGGTCGGGGCTTGTGGGCCGGATTTGGGGTGTTTCAACTTGGTATCAGAGCCCAGTTTTAAACACTCGGCCTTGGGTTTTGAAGTCCACAACGTTTTCAAAATTTGGCCCAAATGAATGTTTTTGAAAATTTTTGGTTAAAAATGGTTTTATCGAAGCATGGCACCCGAGTTCTCGACCCAAGTCCGCCAGGTAAGTTCTTTTGTTGATATTTTTATGTGAGTATGTTAATGTATGATACTTTAGTTGATAAACCTAAGGAAACTATACTTTAGAGACATGGACCCTAGGAGAGTATTCCTGCGGATCGAGTGGATTGGGGGTATTTTAAGATTAAGTTTGAAGGGAAATACGTCGGAGCTAGCTACATTGACTCTCAGAGAAAGGCATTCCTGAATCTGGTACAAGGAAATAAGTCGATAGCTGAGTATGAAGTGGAGTTTCTGCGGTTAAACCGATATGCCAGAGGGATTGTAGCTACTGATTATGAGCGGTGTGTCAGATTTGAGGATGGGTTGCGAGATGAGCTGCGAGTGTTGATTGCACCGCATCGAGATAGGGATTTTGCAGTTTTAGTGGATAGAGCACGGATAGTTGAAGAAGTTAAGTGGACCGAGAGACAGAACAGATATCGAAGTCAGAATAAGAATAAGAGGAGCTATGGGTCTTCAGGGTCATCCGGGAATTTCCAAAAGAAACCTAGAGTTGATGGGCCGCGAGGTCAGCAAGTTGCTACGGAAGGACAGTACCGTACTTGTACTCAGTATGGAAAGATGCACCCGGGAGAATGTTGGAAGAAGACAGGAGGATGTTTTAAGTGCGGGTCCAAGGATCATATGATTAGGGATTGTCCATTGGATACAGAGAGGAATCGTCCAGTAGGTCAGGGTTTTAATCAGGCTGGCAGAGGTGGACAGCAGCCGATAAGGGGTCGTGGTTCGAATGGCAGAGGTAATGGTTCTGGTAGAGGTCGTGGGACCCCGGGCAGAGGCGGTGGTAGCACTGAGGCTAGACAGCCAGGTTTGGTGTATGCGGTTCGTCGGAGGGAAGATAGTGATGCACTTGATGTTATCACGGGTACTTTCTTATTTTTGGGTTGCCCTTTATTGCTTTGATAGATATAGGTTCAACTCATCCATACATCGCTAGTGAGGTATCTGGAACTCTGCATGTGAACTCTGAGATTGTACCTAGGAAGATGACTGTACTTAGTCCTTTAGGACAGACTGTAGTAGTAGATAAGCTCTTTAAGGAAGTGCCTTTAGAAGTTCAAGGGACGCAGTTTCCGGCTAACTTAATGGAGTTGCCATTCGGGGAATTTGACTTGATCCTAGGCATGGATTGGCTAGTGAAGTATCGTGCGAATGTGGATTGTGCTGCTAAGCGGATGTCACTAAGATCTATGGACGATAAGGAAGTTGTGGTGATGGGCGAGAGACAGAACTACTTATCAAATGTAGTATTTGCTCTTAAGGCAGAAAAGATAGTTAGGAAAGGTTGTTTGGCTTTTCTTATGTTGGTCAGTGCCTTGGAGGCTAAGGAGGCAACTGTTGAAGAGGTCAGGACTGTGAGAGAATTCGTGGATGTCTTTCCGGAAGAACTTCCAGGATTGCCTCCGGATCGTGAGGTGGAATTTGGGATTGACTTGTTGCCTGGAACGGCGCCAGTATCTATCGCTCCGTACAGAATGGCGCCAAAGGAGTTGGTTGAACTTAAGGCTCAAATTCAAGAGTTGCTTGATCATGGGTTTATCCGACCTAGTGTGTCTCCATGGGGAGCACCGGTCTTGTTCGTGAAGAAGAAGGACGGGACTATGTGTATGTGCATAGATTACTGGCAGTTGAATAAGCTGACCATCAAGAACAAGTATCCTTTTCCGAGGATAGACGACTTGTTCGATCAGCTTAAGGGAGCTCCGGTATTCTCAAAGATAGATCTAAGGTCGGGGTATCATTAGCTTAAGGTGAAGGAAGCGGATATCCATAAGACAGCTTTCCGAACAAGATTGGGCATTATGAATTTTTGGTAATGCCGTTTGGATTGACGAACGCCCCAGCTGCGTTCATGGATATGATGAACCGGGTTTTTCAACCCTACTTGGATCAGTTTGTTGTTGTGTTCATAGACGACATTCTTGTGTATTCCAAGTCTGAGTTAGAGCATGATGAGCATCTTCGGATAGTGTTGCAAGTGTTAAGAGAGAAGAAGCTTTATGCCAAATTCAGCAAGTGCGAATTTTGGCTGAAAGAAGTTGCGTTTTTAGGCCATGTAGTGTCTGTGGAAGGGATAAGGGTGGATCCTCGGAAGATTGAGGCAGTGTTAGATTGGAAACCACCTAAGTCTATAGCTGAGGTTCGTAGTTTCTTGGGATTAGCGGGTTATTACAGAAGGTTCATCGAAGGATTCTCCTCGATAGCGGCACCTTTGACGAAGTTGTTGAGAAATGAGATACCTTTCGTGTGGGCAGATAAGCAGCAAGAGAGCTTTGAGAAGCTTAAGAGGGTTTTGACTGAAGCTCCGGTTTTGATTCAGCCTGAGGCAGGGAAGGACTTTGTGGTGTATTGTGATGCGTCTCACATTGGATTGGGATGTGTTCTGATGCAAGACGGGAAGGTGGTTGCGTATGCGTCTCGGCAATTTAGGCCTCACGAGGTTAATTATCCGACGCATGACTTGGAGTTGGCAGCGGTAGTCTTTGCTCTTAAGGTGTGGAGGCATTATTTGTATGGAGAAAAATTAGTAATCTACACGGACCACAAGAGTCTTAAGTATCTGCTGACTCAGAAGGAGCTGAATCTGAGACAGCGAAGATGGGTGGAGTTGTTGAAAGACTACGATTGTTCTATAGAGTATCACCCGGGCAAGGCGAATGTAGTGGCAGATGCCCTAAGTCGGAAAGTGGTGTCGGATCTAAGGGCGATGTTCTCACATCTTAGTCTTTATGACGACGAAAGTTTGTTGGCGGAATTACAAGTAAAGCCGATGTGGTTGAGTCAGGTGAAAGAAAGACAGTTGGTAGATGATGATTTAAGTGTTAAGCTACAGCAAGTGCAGAATGGGGAGTTGGAAGATTATGGTGTTAACAGCGATGAAGTTTTGTGTTTCAAGGGTAAGGTCTGTATACCGAAGGATGAGGAGCTTAGGCGGAGAATTCTTCAGGAATCGCATGGTGGTCCTTATGCGATGCATCCGGGAGGTAGTAAGTTATACAAGGATCTTCGGGATCAATTTTGGTGGCCTGGTCTTAAGCGGGAAGTTATAGAATTTGTGGGGAAGTGCTTAACGTGTCAGCAAGTTAAGGCTGAACACCAAGTTCCGTCGGGATTGCTTCAGCCGATAAAGATTCCGCAATGGAAGTGGGAGCGTATCACCATAGATTTTGTTAGTGGGCTTCCCCTTACGCCTACTAAGAAAGATTCGGTATGGGTGATAGTGGATCGATTGACCAGGTCTGCACATTTCATACCTGTGCGAGTTGATTACTCTTTGCAGAAATTGGCGAAATTGTATGTAGCAGAGATTGTAAGATTGCATGGAGTGCCGGTGTCAATTATTTCGGATAGGGATCCGAGGTTTACGTCTCGATTTTGGAAAGCATTACATCAGGCTTTGGGCACCAGATTAGACTTCAGTACGGCATTTCATCCACAGTCTGACGGCCAGTCTGAGCGAGTAATCCAAGTATTAGAGGACATGTTAAGGGGATGTGTGATAGATTTCAGAGGAAGCTGGGAAGAGTTTTTGCCTTTAGCAGAGTTTGCATACAACAACAGTTACCAAGCCAGTATTCGGATGGCACCGTATGAAGCACTATATAGACGGAAGTGTCGCACTCCTACGTATTGGACAGAATTAGGGGAACGTCAGGTTTTGGGTCCAGAGATTGTGGCCGAATCCGAAGAAAAGGTTAAGGTAATTCGGGCACGGTTGAAGGAGGCATCTGATAGGCAAAAGTCGTACGCAGATCTGAAGCGAAAGGAAATAGAGTTTGTTGTGGGAGACCAAGTGTTCCTAAAGGTTTCGCCTTGGAAAAAGGTGATGAGATTTGGTCGCAAAGGAAAGTTAAGCCCCAGGTTTATAGGACCTTATCGGGTTTTGAAGCGGGTTGGACCAGTGGCATATCAGTTAGAGTTACCTTCGGAGTTGAAGCAAATGCATGATGTGTTTCATGTTTCGATGTTACGTCGTTACCGGTCAGATCCATCTCATGTAGTGCCAGTTGGGGAGGTGGAACTACAACCAGATTTGTCCTATGAGGAAGAGCCGATTCAAATTCTAGAACGGGATGTGAAGGTGTTACGGAGGAAATCAGTTCCTCTCGTCGAAGTGTTATGGCGTAACCATGGATTAGAAGAAGATTCGTGGGAGCCGGAGGAAGCAATGCGACAGCAATACCCTCACTTATTCTTGTCAGGTAATTTCGGGGTCGAAATTTTTTTTAGGAGGGTAAAATTGTAATATCCAGGATTTAGGGGTTATGAATTTTTTCGCTTGAATGTGTGCAGTGATATGTGGTGTGCTCTTTGTATGAGTTTTAGGGACTTCGAGAATTTTAGAATATAGGGGAATGCCTTAGAAAAATATTAGATTTTTAGTCTTAGAAGGGGAGCTAAGCAAGTTTGGCCTTAAGAGAATTAATTTGAGGTTTTAATCACAAGACAAGTCAATTGGTAAAGTGGTGATGGCGCATGGGTGAATGCATGAGGTGAGAGGTTCGAATCCCTTAGCTAGCAATTGGAAGGAATTTTAATTTTTGTTCTCTTTCCTATAGTGTCGGTCAAGCCTTATCTAGTATGGATGGATTTTTCTTTTATTTTTGGATAGTAGACCAAAGGGAAAAGGCAAGTTAGTAGTTAAGGTAAGGAATCAAAATGTTATGGAAGGTTTAGGGGACAAAAGGCTTGATGAGTGGGTGATGTTTTGGAAGTTTTTCCATGGTCATTTGACCATGAACCTAGACGGCATAAGGGGCTAAGGGGGTTGGTTTAATTGTGATAGTGATTAAGGGGATGATAGGGAAGATATGATGAGGAAAAAGGGGGATTATGTTGGCTTGTGAGTTGGCCGAATGTGGTATGGGATTAGGGGGTGATAGTTGGCCAAAATTTTAACAATTTGTGCATCTTTTTCCTTTTCTCCAAATTTTTCTTCTTAGCCGAATTGGTCATTGACAATAGGTGTCAGTTTTGTCTTGTGTGGCTATCATTTTTTTGGTCATTTTGGTTTAAGTGCCTCTTTCAAATTTATTTTCCTCTATTGCCGGAAACACCAAAAAGTTTAGAAGACATTTCTCATTTCTTTTCTTCCTCTCTAGTGCCGAAATCATCCTAGCACCAAGGGCATTTCTCATATTTTCTTTTTCTTTTTCATTCTCTTTCTATTTTCTCCTTCCTTCTCTTAGCCGAAACCATCCTCTATTTTCACCATTTTTCTTTCTTCTCTTTTGTTAAAGCCGAAACCACCATCTTTTCTCTTCTCTTTTGTTAAAGCCGAAATCACCATTTCTTTTCTTTTTAATTGTTAAGGTCGAATCCCTTTATAGTTCAAGTAAGGGTGAATCAATCTCTGTGTTACGGGTAAGGATTATCTATCAATCATTTTCTTTCTTTTCTTTTGGATTAGCCGAAACTAGGAATCTAATCCCTTTCATTATCTTTGGCCGAATCTTGAAGGAAAGTATCGGGGTTTCTTTGTAGCCGACGTTTAGGGGGAATCATTCGGGATTTGAATAATCCAAGGTAAGGAGATGATGAAATTCGGCCAAAGGCCATATCTTTTTCTTTTTAGTGATAATCGATTTCTCATATAAGTGTTATGTAGGTACTGTCGACATTGTAGGCAAAAATCGGAAATCTTAAGTATTCTATCATTCTCCGTGTTTACAAGGTGTGTAGCTTACACTAAAATTCTAATAGAATAATAGTATTATTGATAAAAATGTGTTAATAAAGAAATATAAATGATTATTGCTTCGGGTACCATTTAATGGTACAGTGAATTCAGGTACGTTATCCCTTAGCACTTTGTATAAACATTTAATATGAGACATATCCGATTTTTGTTATGACTTTGGGGTAATGTACAAGGCATGATATCTGCATCATTAATAATGCTATAAGCATAAATATGAAATGTGTATGATTCCGTTATGATTTTGGGGGTATATGGCATGATATTGAAATAATATGTTATTGCATGGGCATATGGGTAATATTGAAAGGGGAAGTGTTCCGGTGGTTTTTACCACATTATCCGGTGACTTCGGTCACGATATTATGAATCCGGTGACTTCGGTCACATATTATGAATCCGGTGACTCTGTCACAATTATCTGGTGGCTATTCCACGATTATAAGGGCGATGTGCAAGTTGACTGTAGCAACTGCCTTCGATGGTGTGTAGCGGATGGAGGGTCGATTTAGTAATCCCCACGGTGTGATTGGTAGGTACGGGTGGTGTGTAGCGGATGGATATTTAGGTTGGGCTCGGGATTGCATTTCATTTTGTATGTACATATGATTATATAATTTGTTATATTATGGGCTATTGCTAAATGTGTTTTAAATGGGCCTTAGTGCTATGATTGATTGGACTTTTAGTGTATTGTTACATATTGAGTCTGTTGACTCACCCTTCAGTGGGATATCATTTCAGGTGATACACAATGATTTGGACCGGGTCAGCGAGGACTACGTGGTGGCCATTGCTCAACTCAGTACTTCGGTTTTCTTTTTATTAAACTCATTACGTTTCTTATATATTTCGGGATTTAATTTGGGATATGTTTTTATAATAAGGCCGCTATTAGCTATGTTTCTTTTACATTTTAAATTTATATTCTGCTACGATCAACTTCAACTAAATAATTAAATATTTTCGATAATCATATTAAAATGTTTTGACACATAAATACTTATGGTTTTCAAAATATTAATAAGTCCTAAATTTGGATCTTCTTTTGGTAAATAATTTTTTTTCTAAAAACATAGAGTTTAATGATTATATATATATACAAATTTAAATTTCAAAACTGTTTTAACAAGTTCGTACTTTAAATCTTTTCTCTTACCCCAAAATCACATGTTTTACCAAAACGACAAAACGAGTTTTTCTTAAGAAGCATACCAGATCTGGTCGGGGCTTGTGGGCCGAGTTTGGGGTGTTTCAATCACATTCTTCATTTACCCGTTGAACCATTCGGAATAGAAGTTGGATACTCAATGTAACAGCCCGATTTTGGGGCTAGTCGGAATAGTGGTTTTGAAACCACTAATCTGAGGTTGGAGAGATTATTTTTAATATTATTTTATGAGTTATGGCATGATTATATGAATGCATGAAAATTTTGGTGAATTAATTTTGGTGATTGGATGTTTAATTGTGAAAAAGGACTAAATCGCATAAAGTACGAAAGTTTTATTTTGCAAGCTAGAGGTGTCAAATAGCTATAAAATTTTAATTAAAGGTCCCTAATGTGCAATTAGGCCTTTTTTAGTGTGATGGACGGCCATAGGGGACAAAATAGAGACATGGTCAATGGTTAGGTGAAGTGGTGACTTAATTGATAAATAAAATAAAATAAAGAGAGGCTATCATTTTTTTTCATCTTTCCTCCTTCTTCCACCAAAAATATCAGCAAACCTTAAGAGTTTGGAAGCTTGAAACTTTCAGCTACATCTCATCCTTGCAAGTAAGTCATCTTGATGGTTATTTTTTATGATTTTTGTACTTTTGGAACCCCTAAAGCTTAAGCTAGCTAAAGAAGGGACTATTTTACAAAATGATTGAAAGTTTAGGGATTTTCCATAAGAGTGCTTATGTTGTTTGCTAAGTTTTTATGGAAGAAAATGAGTCTTGGTTGTTAAATATTTTGTGAAAGATGTTTCCATGAAAACACCAAAAAGGACCTTTTTGTAAATGTTGTAAAATGGGTTGTAAATGCATGAAATACTTGAAATTATGAGTTGGTATAAGAGAGAAAATGAATCAGCTAGGTTTGGATATGTGAAAAATGAACACATTTCATTTTACAACCCTAAGGGCAAAATCATAATTTTGCCAAAGTATAAGGGCAAAACGGTCATTTTTGCCAAAATAGAAATGTCTTGATTTATGAAGTGATTTAAAATGAGTGAAATTTTTATTATAGATCAAGAAGGACGCGGAATTAACCTTGACCGGGGAAAAGGCAAGGTTTCGGACTAAACCTCAAATTGACATATTTTGCATCGATGTAAGTTTATGTGTAAACGATGCATCCTTATTACATATGTTTTAACTATTAATGCATTGTGTAGATGTAATTGATTATTGGTGAGATTTATTGAAATAGTAGAGAATGTGAAAACTCTCGGATGAACCTTCAGAATAGAAATATGGGTACAGATGAATATCCATAAATATGTAAATTTTGGTGAGCTGTGTGCGATATCACCTTGTTGTTTATTAACGATGGAATGTGTGCGATACCATCGTATTTATTGTCATTGGTGGGCTATGTGCGATACCACCATAGACATGTGATTATTGGTGGGCTGTGTGCGATACCACCTCGCTAAATATAAATGGTGGGCTGTGTGCGAAACCACTGGGAATTTTGTATCATTCTGAAGGGTTCATCGAGAAACTTGTCTAAGTGAAATTACACGTGGCTTTGTGGTGTTAAGTGCAGGGTAGAAGTGCAAGTAAATGTGAACAATATTTGTGATATGTATTTGGGATGTGGTAAGGTTTGAAATGAGTAAGCATGATTATGAGGATATGAATTGTTTTTACTTAGTATGTAATGCTTATGATTAATAAGTATGTGGTAAGATGTTTATTGTTTACATATAGATTTACTAAGCTTAAAGCTTACTCCCTTTCTCTTTTCCCTTGTTTTATAAAGTCGAAGAGCCAGTTCGGGATACGGAGATAATCAGAGGATCACCCACACTATCAATACATCTTGGTTTAGTTAGATTTAGCATTTTGAGTATGGCATGTATAGGGACTAAACTTAGTTGAATGTCATATTGTTTTGTCCAAATGTGTTGGCTCATTCAAAGATGAATTCTTTTATATAAGACCGTAATTGATGGCTCTTTCTTATTAATCTATGAAATGATGAGGTTATTCATGAATGTGCAAGTTGCATGGTTGATTTACTTGGTTTAATTATGCATGAGTGAGTTGATGGTTTGGTGTGATTTATGTTTGTATGAATTGGGGTGGTAGAAAGAACTTGTCATATAGCCTTGTTCTTGTCCACACGGGTAGGTACACGGGCGTGTGTCTAGGCCGTGTGTGACATATGGTCAGCCTCATGGGCGTGTGGTTAGGCCGTGTGTCCTCCTGCATGCTAGGTTTGCAAGTCAGTTTACTCAGTAGTAACCACACGGGTGGAGACACGGCCGTGTGCCCAGGCCGGGTGAAGTCTGCACCTAAATTAGGAATTTAATTCACCACATGGTCAAAGGACACGGGCGTGTGCCTTGGTCGTGTGACACTTATGGAGTGATGACGTTAGAAACAGAATGTCAATGTTTTTACACACGGGCGTGTCGTGGCCATGTGAGGGACACGGGCCATGGACACAGGCGTGTGTCTGGCCGTGTGAAAACCCATGTAGGTTTCAAATGAGAAATAAATCTACACGGGTATGGAACACGGGCATGTGAAGTTCCACACAAGCGTGTCCTTTTCTCCACACGGGTGTGTGGACTGTTTGATGAAAATTTTCTAAGTCTTCCTAGAGATCTTTAAAAGAGTTTGATTTGATCCTGAACCATTCCTAATGTGTGATTTAGGCCTCATAAGCTTGTTTAAGAGGTGTTACGAAATGTTTTAATTTTGAGTGGAAAGTCATGTCTTGTTATTGTATAATTGTTTGTGTATAAGTCCGGCAACGCCACGTACCCTGTTCTAGCATCGAATACGGGTAAGGGGTGTTACACTCAAGGTCTCTTTCGATAAGTACCTATACCATGGCCCGTAACCAAATCAAGGTAACTTATCCGAAATTCTGATATCATTGCCCAAAGCCAAATCAGCAGATATGCATGGCCCGAAGCCAAATCGATTTATCTCGCACACATAGTGCTAAATCATGGCCCGAAGCCAACTCAAGTATACTTAATGACATGTCACTAGCATCCTAAACTATTCCTAAAGTTTAATCGGGATTTCAACTGTTGAATCTTTATCGAATCATTTCCGAACTCTTCCGTAATCACAATTCATGCTATATCAAATCATAGAAAATACATTTGAAATGAATTTATAACATAGGAACTTACCTCGGATGTTAAAACGGCGAATCCAGTCGATTAGTCGATAACTTTCATTTTCCCTGATCTAGATCTGAATTCCACTTTTCTTGATCTAAATGTATTCAAAATTAACTTATTCAATCATCTATTCATTCAATTTAGTCCAAAACATACTTTAAAACATATTTACACTTTTGCTCTACATATTTCACATTTTTTACAATTTAGTCCTTATTGCATAAAATCACAAATTAGTGAAATTCCAATTATACCCATGCTATCCGAATTACTATTATGCCCCTAGAAGCCTATATTTTTCATTTATTTTACATTTTAACCACAAAGTTTTAACATTTCTCAATTTGGCCCCTAATTTGCATTTTCACTAAAAATAACTTAACAAAACTTATAATACTCATAACAAATATTCATAATTTATCATCAAATGGAATCATTCAAAATCTTTAACAGTTTTGCAAATTAGTCCCTAGGCTAGTTAGTACTAGCTGCAACAATATCAAAAACATAGAAATCATTAAAAACGGGACAAAAACGAAGTTAAAATTGAGATAGGAAGCTTGGCCAAATATGAAACCTAGCTTATGGCTTTTCTTTCCTCCCAAATTTGGTTGATGAAGATGATGAATGCCAAATTTTATGTTTTGTTTTATTTTATTTAAATTAAAATACCAAATTACAATATTAACCTTACTAATTAAACATTAAAAACATATAATGGTTGTCCATAATTGTCCACTCATGCTATTAATGGTCTAATTACAACATAAAGACCTCCTCTTTTAATTTCTATAACTATTAGGCAATTTTAGCTAATAGAACATCAATTTTGCACTTTACACGATTCCTTCTTCTCAAATTGACCATTTAAACAATAAAATTTTTTCACGAAATTTTCACACATATATGCTATCATGCTGTAAACATTAAAATAATAATAAAATAAATATTTTGACCTCATATTTGTGGTTTCAAAACCACTGTTCTGATTTGACCAAAAACGGGTTGTTACAGTGATCTTAATAGACGAACAAGAAAAGAAAGAGGTGGAGATTGGAGCTTGCATCACCATAGAGACAATGCGAGACCTCATTGAGTAACTCCAAGAATTCAAAGATGTCTTCGCATGTCCGTATCAAGATATGTCTGGGCTAAGTAATGATATCGTGGTACACCGGCTCCCTATAAAAGAAGAGTGCAAGCCAGTTCACCAGAAGCTCCGAAGGATGAGGCACGACGTCTTGCTGAAAATTTAAGAAGAGGTCAAAAAATAATTCGATGCTGATTTCCTACAAGTGTTTAAATACTTAGAATGGGTAGCCAATATTGTCTCCGCCCCTAAAAAAGATGGAAAGGTACGAATGTGTGTAGACTACAGGGATTTAAACAAGGCCAGCCCAAAAGAAAATTTCCCATTGCCTCACATTGACACCTTAGTGGACAACACGACAGGTTACTCACTGTTCTACTTCATGGATGGTTTCTCCGGGTACAACCAGATTAAGATACATCCTGAAGATATGGAAAAAATGACATTCGTAATCATGTGGGGAACATTTGCTACAAAGTGATACCATTTGGACTGAAAAATGCAGGAGCGACGTATCAAAGAGCAATGGTAACTTTATTTTATGATATGATGCACAAAGAAATCGAGGTTTATATCGATGATATGATGGAAAAATCCCAAACAAAAGAAGAACGTATACAAGTCTTGAGGAAATTATTTTTGAGGTTGAGAAAATTCCAACTAAAGTTCAATCCAGCAAAATGTACTTTCGGGGCTAGGTCAAGGAAATTGCTAGGATTCGTAGTCAGTCAAAAGGGAATTGAGATCGACTCAGATAAAGTCAAGGCTATACAGGAGTTGCCTCCGCCGTGCATTCAAAAGGAGGTCCGTGGTTTCTTAGGGAGATTAAATTACATCGCCCGGTTCATTTCACAATTAATTGAGAAATACGACCCCACATTTCGTCTCCTTAAGAAATATAATCCAGGTGTATGGGATAAAGAATGCCAGAAAACTTTTGACAAGGTCAAACATTACCTGCCCCAGTGCTAATGCCACCTAGCCCAGATAGGTCGCTGATACTGTATTTGGTAGTATTTGGGAATTCTATGGGATGCATGCTGGGCCAACATGATGAGTAATGGAGGAAAGAAAGAGCGATATACTACCTCGGTAAGAAGTTCACTGAATGTGAGACAAGATACTCGCTAATTGAAAAGTTGTGTTGCGCTTTAATGTGGACAACCTGAAGACTGAGACAATACATGTTGTACTACACAACTTGGCTCATCTAAAAAATGGACCCTCTAAAGTACATGGTGGAGTTGATTGCTTTGAATGGATGGATGATCCGATGGCAAATTTTGCTTTCTGAATTTGATATAGTTTATGTGAACCAGAAGGCAGTAAAAGGGAGTGCAATAACATATTTTCTAGCCAATAGAGCTCTAGAAGATTACGAGCCTTTGAATTTCGATTTCCCAAATGAAGATTTGATGTATGTTGCAACCATTAAGGAAGACGCTCAAGAAGGACATACTTGGAAACTAAACTTTGACGGAGCTTCAAATGCTATGGGTAACGGAATCGGGGCAGTCCTGGTATCCCCAAACGGAGATTATTATCCCATTACTAGTAAATTGGATTTTGATTGGACAAATGATATAGCAGAATACAAAGCATGCATCATGAGTATCCATGCAACCATAGAATGCAAGATCAAAGTACTGAAGGTATATGGAGATTCAATACTAGTGATCTATCAACTTAAAGGTGAATGAGCGACGAGAGTCCCCAAATTGATCAATTATCGAAGACTGATTCTTGAGTTAATTGAGGAGTTTGATGACATCACCTTCTGCTACCTCCAGCGAGACGAAGATTAGATGGCTGACGCATTGGCTACTTTAGCTTCTATTATCAAAGTGAACAAATAATAGGATGTAAAACCTATCCAAATGAGTATTTATGAGGCTCTGGCCCATTATTACAACATCGAGGAAGAAGAAAACGATGACCACCCTTGGTAACACGATATATTGAGATATGTAAAGAATCATGAATACTAGAGCAAGCAACCGAGAATGATAAAAGGACGCTAAGAAGACTGGCCAATGACTATGTTTTAGACAGGGATATACTATATAAAAGAAGAAAAGATCAGGTGCTACTAAGATGTGTGAACGTTGTTGAGGCAAAGAAAATCTTAGAAGCAGTCCATAAGGGTGTTTGCGGAACACATGCTAATGGTTTTATGATGGACAGACAAATCATGAGATTTGGATATTATTGGTCCACCATGAAAGGAGATTGCATCAGTTATGCCAAGAGATGTCATAAGTGCCAAATTTATGGAGACAAAATTCATGTGCCTCCTTCACCTCTTCATGTTATGACTACTCCATAGCTTTTCTTTATGTGGGGTATGGATGTCATTGGGTCGATCTCGCCAAAAGCTTTCAATGGGCATCGATTCATCTTTGTGGTCATTGACTACTTCACTAAGTAGGTAGAAGCCGCTTCTTATGCCAATGTCACAAAGACGACAGTTAGTAAATTCTTGAAGAAAGAAATCATATGCCAGTATGGAATGCCAAAAAGGATTATACTTGACAATGCACTGAATTTGAACAACAGCACGATATCAGAAGTCTACAGTCAGTTCAAGATCAAACACCACAACTCGTCACCATATCGCCCAAAAATGAACGGTGTAGTTGAGGCAGCCAATAAGAACATTAAGAAGATAGTGGGGAAAATGATAGAGACTTATAAAGATTGGCATGAGAAATTACCGTTTGCCCTCTATACTTATCGAACGTCTGTCAGGACCTCCAAAGGGGCAACGCCTTTCTCATTGGTTTATGGAATGGAGGCAATTTTCCCATTGAAGTCGAGATTCCTTTTCTCTGAGTTTTGTCAGAGTTAAAGTTAGATGAAGCAAAATAGATCCAATCTCGATATGATCAGCTGAACTTGATTGAAGAGAAGAGGTTGAAAGCTATCCGTCACGGTCAGATGTACCAAAAACGAATGATGCGAGCTTATGAAAAAAAGGTTCGCCCCAGAGAATTCCATCATGGGGACTTGGTATTGAAAAAGATCATTCCCATACAAAAGGACTTTAGAGGAAAGGGGATGCCAAACTGGGAAGGACCTTATGTGGTAAAAAAGGCCTTTTCTGGAGAAATGTTGATTTTGACCGAAATGGATGACAAAAACATGCCTAATCCTGTGAATTCAGATTCAGTCAAGAAATACTTCACCTAAAAAAAGGGGAGAGGCCAAGGAGAAAACTCATAAAGGGCGCCTTGAAACCAAAAAGGTTTCGAATTGAAAACTCGGGAAAGGGCAACTTAAATTTTGATCGAAGATTGAACATGTGATAGTCGCGACCTCTCAAAAGAAGAAACGTTATATCTTGGGGCATTAACAAAGTACTCTAGATCTCCTAAACACATATCAGACTCAAAATGGTCCTTATGGAGTTTGTGCAGAGAAGCTCATGCCACGATATTTGGGGCACGTATTTTCATCTTATTCATTTTGTATTTTAGCAATGTTTGCTATTTTGATTAATCCATTCATTCTAGCTTTGCTCCCAATAAATTTCAATCTTGTTCATTGTTACAATATTTTTCAAGCATTTTTACATTGAAATAACGATTAATGGACTAATAATATTCAAGTAAAAGGATTTATGCATATTGCTCTGAAAGGTTTTCTAAATAGTATAAGGACCTGAAACAGGACCACCAGTCAGAACTAACCAAATTTAAGAGTTCAATATTTGGAAAAGAATAGTATAAATTGTGATTATTTCTTCGGGTTTTCTGTCAAAGATACCAGCTGAACAAGAATGTAGGGTAACACGTCAATGATAGAACCTTGGTGAACTACGAGCAATGTCAACCTAAGCATTAAGAGAGGGATCATTCTCAAAAAATAACATTCTATATTCATGCAAATATCATTCATACACATCTAGTTAGGAGCATTCGATTCATTCTGATTATAACATCCTAATCGCTTGGCATAAAAAGGCCCACGAAATGGATTTTACAGGCCACGTTCTTCAGAGAATGGTATAACAGATCAGTCAAGTTACAAATCTTATCTCCCTGAAGCTGTAGTGGAGCAGATTGTAGATAGCAAATCTTATCTTTTTGAAGTTACAATAGAGCAGATTAAAACCACAAATATTATCTCTCTAAAGTTGTAATGGTGTAGATTGAAGATAGCGAACCTTATTTCCCTGAAGTTGCAGTGAAATAGATTAAAGCTACAAGTTACAAATCTTATCTCCCTGAAGTTACAGTGGAACAGATTGAAGATAGCGAATCTTATTTCCCTGAAGTTGCAGTGGAACAAATTAAAGCTACAAGTGACAAATCTTATCTTCCTGAAGTTGCTGTGGGGCAGATTAAAGATAGCAAATCTTATTTCCCTGAAGTGTTGTGGAATAGATTAAAGCTACAAGTTACAAATCTTATCTCCCTTAAGTTGTTGTAGAGCAGATTAAAGATAGCGAATCTTCTTTTCCTGAAGTTGCTATGGAACAGATTAAAGCTGCAAGTTACAAATCTTATCTTCCTGAAGTTACAGTGGAGCTGATTGAAGATGGCGAATCTTATTTCCTTGAAGTTGCAGTGGAACAGATTAAAGTTACAAGTTACAAATCTTATCTCCCTGAAGTTGCAGTAGAGCAGATTGAAGATAGCAAATCTTATTTCCTTGAAGTTGCAGTGGAACAGATTAAAGCTACAAGTCCTATAACTCTGAGGTTGTAGTGGGTCAGATTAAATCTACCATAACAAGTCTTATCTCCCTGAAGTTACAGTGGAATAGACTAAAATTACAAACTACAAATCTTATCTCTCTGAAGTTGCAGCGGAATAGGTTGAAGATACGAATATCTCCCCGAAGTTGCAGATTACAATTCTTATACCCTTGAAGTTGTAGTGGGTTGGAATCAGGCTATTTGAAGAATAGAAGCACAAAATAAGTCGAGATTCGGCAAGACCAGGCAAAATTGGCCCTTTTTGATGTCTTTACTATATTCCCGTTACAAGATAATGAGCAAAGAGGGTAGCTGTAATAGGCCATTTTTGTCCGGGCCTAACCAAAAAACAAACCAATAAATAAAATAATAAAAAATAATAAATTCCAAAGTCCAAATTACATCAAGCCCAAATTAAAAGAGGCCCAGTGACCCAAAACATTTAAACATTTTCAGTAAAAGAAAAAACCCTAAACCCCTTGCCACGTCTCACCCTCCTTTCGCCTGCGCGTCGCCCGAGATGCCTTGTTCCGGGGCCTGACACACCCTCTCTGTCGCCATTTCACCAAAGTAGCAAAGGGATCTGCCCTTCCATAGCCGTTGACGCCGCCATCTACAAGAAAAGAGAAAGAAAAAGGACTATGGAAGCAGAGAAAGAAACAACAAAGAACAGTGGCTAAATAGTAGCAAAAACAGTAAAATATAGTATGTAAATCGGCTATAAAAGCCCCAACAATCAATGTATTTGGACAAGGAGAAAAAAAATTAAAAAACCGAATACAAGAGCAATAAAAAAATCAGAATAAAAACTCCGAAGGTGATTTGTTTTTTTTTTTTCTATTTTTTCGAATCTTTACAGATATAAAAAATATATATTTATAAAATAAAGAAAAAAAAGATAACCCACCTAACGTTCTACCTTCCGTCATCGCGTCGGAGAGAAGAGAACTGAAGGGGTTTTCCCTTTTCTTTTTTCCTTCAAATTTTGGCCCTAGTTTTGGCCATTTAGAGTCCCAAATTGGAGTTCCACACGAAAGGGACAAAAAATGAGGGGGTTTTGTATTTTTCTAGCCACTGTGGACGGCGGAGTCGTCACTGTTGACTGACGGCCGTCGTGGAGGAGTATGGCGACTCCCTTGGCCGGATTCTTGTAAGGGCTGGAAAGAAAAAGAGAGCTCTCAAGTTTTTTTTATAAAACTGAATAGAATTTTTTTAAAAATTTTTTTGACTCTTATAGCGATATAAAACGACGTCGTTTAGGGCTAGCTTAAATAGCCCCAAAACGACGCCGTTTAGGCCTTCAACCCGATCGCCTGACCTGAAAATGGCCAAGATCCAAGCATTTTCTTATAAAAGGGTCTATTTATGCTTTCGGTCCTTTCGCTTTTTAAGGACATTTCAATCCAGTCTTATTTCTTTTTTCTCTTTTAATTTTAACCACGAAATTTTGATTTTATTCTATTTTCTTCCCCAAGAGAATGGTTCGTTTAGAGGGCCTGGGAATAATTTCCCAGTTGGTCCCCGCCCTTTTACGCGCGTTATATTTTGGTCCTTCATTTAGGGATATTTCCTTATTCGGTCCCTATTCTTTTTCGCGTGTTATTTAACCCTTATGAATCTATTTATTTATTTTATTACAAATTGCACCCTTAATTTCATTTATATTTTGATTTAGTCCTCCATTTTTAACCGTTTATATTTATTTATTTATTTATTTATTATTTCTTTACTCTTTCTTATATTTAAAAATTGTTGTTTGCACTTCATTTTATTTGTATATGTTTTCCTATTTACTATCATTGTCATTATTATTATTTTCCTATTTTCATTTTTATCCTTGTTGTTTTATTACTTCTTTTGTTGCTTTTGGCACTTTCACATTATTTAATTTTTAATTTAGCCTCTTTTATTTTATTTTTATTTTGAATTACCTTATTCATCTTATTATTTAATTTGGTATTATTACTATTATTCCTATCATTATTGATCAATGTTGTTATCGTTATTATTATAGTCATATTATTCATGGCACCTTATTATTAATATCGCTATTACTATTTCTTTTCTTATAATATTATTTGAATTTGTATAGCAACTTCATTTTTAATAAGCATTCTGTTATACTTTCATTATTTTATTTTTTGCTACAACCATGCCATGAACCGTGTTTAAATATATTCGTCTGTTTCTATACCATGCCCGAATAAATTAAATGCATATCACCTTACGTGTTATGTTTATTTTTTCACGTGATGCACAAAAAAGAAAGATTTTTAAACCGAGGCAATGCTCATTATTTTTCGAATTAGAAAAGTTGTGTTCCTAACTTACGGGATATGATTTCTTTCTAAAACCGAGATAATCGAATACTCATTTCAAAAATATAAAAACGAGATTCAAGTAAAGATCAAGTAGCGTTTATTCTTGATTTCGAGGATTTAAGGCATTGTGTCTTAACTTACGGGACATGATCCTTCCTTTTCGATTAACTTGAAATAAGCGTTTTTCCCGAAAATTAATTTTGTAATGCCTTAATACTAAAAGGGATCGTGTTTTAAACTCCTTTCAAATTTTTAATTCTCGACACTAAGACATCAAGTAATCAACTAGGTATCAATTTTGGGTGTCACGAGGGTGCTAATCCTTCCTCGTTCGTAACTGACCCCCTAACTCATTTTTCCAAATTTCGTAAACCAAAAATAATTGTTTTAGTAAATCAAACCCTTTATTAAACAAACAAATTACGAGGTGACCCGATCACACCTCACAAAAATGGTTTGTGGCGGCTCCCATTTTCATTTTTAAATAAAAAGTCTATTTCAAAAAAAAAAAA
Organism: Gossypium australe; assembly: GCA_005393395.2. Classification (NCBI taxonomy): domain Eukaryota; kingdom Viridiplantae; phylum Streptophyta; class Magnoliopsida; order Malvales; family Malvaceae; genus Gossypium; species Gossypium australe. The sequence continues at coordinate 26,626,928 of CM016621.1, read as the reverse complement.
GGTTTCGACAAGTATAAGGATGAGATCTTAAATCAACAAGCCGCAAGATTCGAAAAATCTTGTAAGTATAAGGTTATGATTTTGTATCTTGAATCTTGAATCTTAGATCGGTAAATCGTAAGATTCGAAAAATCTTTTAAGTATGAGGTTGTGATATTAAATCGGTGAGTCACAAGATTCTAAAAATCTTGTAAGCATAAGGCTGCGATCTTAAATTGACGAGCCACAAGATTCAGAAAATCTTGTAAGTATAAAGCTGTGATCTTAAATTGGCGAGCCGCAAGTTTCGAAAAATCTTGTAAGTATATGGCTACAATCTTAAATCAGCGAACCGGGCTGTGATATTAAATCGGTGAGTCGGGATGCGATCTTAAATTGGCAAGCTACAAGATTCGAGAAATCTTGTAAGTAGCTAATTGATGGAAGAAAAAAATCGTAGAGCGAATTGAGGGAAGGAGAAAATAGTGCCAATTTCATTCTTAACCGTACTACTAACAAATCTGCCAAAATAAAGGAGAGAAAAACACCAAAACAATTTTGATAACTCTCCTCGCTACTTATTAACACTCATCGTTAACTCATTATTTCACAATTCACCACTTCGCATTCTAGCCCATAACACACGAGGCTACTATCTACTGAAAACATGAAATTATAATAATAATAATAACAAGCCTGATATATTAAATCAAGTTACGAAGATGTACTTTCCCGTAGACTCGTGTTGGGTCTTTGAAAGCTTAGCGGATAACTACCTGGCGAATAGTTCTTGTGTTATCGCCCACTTTGTATGCACAAACTCTACGGGGTGTATACTGGTTGCCCACGAGTATTTGACCGCTCCCTAGCTTGCCTATCTTCCCAGTGAAAAGAACGAGTTGACTTTTTTATTTCCTTTACTTCCGAGAGCTTGTGAGCTCTTTCATAAAGGTCTGCTAGGTTTTGCAGTTTGTTACCTATGAACAAATACCGAACATGCTCACTCAACAACCTCATGATGAAAGTATCAATGGCCTATTGATCTTCCAAGTTTTTTTATATTCAAGGACGCCACATGAAAATGCTTTATATACTCTTACAAAGACTCATCTTCCTTTTGATTGACCAATATTAAGCCTATTGAAGTACTAATGATTGTTCTATGGGCGCGAAATCTTCCTAGAAACAACTAACCTAACTGCATGAAACTCCTAATAGAACTCTATAACAAATAAAAATATTAATACTTAGCACTTCCCTTTAAGGTCGTGGAGAAAGCCTTGCACTTTGCAACATCCGAGGCTCTCAAAAAATTCATGTAGTCGTTGTACTGCATCAGATTGTTGCCGTGGGTCCCTTCTTCCCTCAAAAACCTCTTTTGGCACTTTAAACTCTGAAGATAAACCTACAGCTGCAATTTCTATGGCTAAAAGATTGTTAGAACAAAAGACTCAATCCATGTCCTCGACGTCAAGATGTAGCATCTATATGTCTCGGCACAAGGCATACATTTTTTGTTGCCATGGCCATGCATGTACTCCATAGCCCTCCTCCTATAAGGGCATGTTGTTATCATGATGACCAAAATGGTTTGACTGCATCATCTTCTCATTCCGTCTGAGCTATTCTTGATGAAAAAGTTGTTGCTCTTCATATCTAACATTCTATTGTACCATTTGCTCCATCAAAATGCGTACATGCTTTTGTAGGCTTACAAGCTGCTATTTCAGAGTCTCTTGGTTAGATGGGTTGGAAATCTCTTGATTTGACGAAAAATTAAGGTTGAAATTACGATGTGTTTCCTGCTGACATGAGTTGTCCAAGTTTTTAGCCAATTCGCGAACCAATTCGCAAATAGGTCAAGTTTATCGGGATGATTACTAGCCTCTCCTCTCACATTTTGGCTTGAGAAATGTGTGTTTAGGGATCTCTCGTTTGGGTGAGTCATATCAATCTGTGTTCAATCTAAAAGTCAGAAGTGTGTCTATGCTCACCACACAATTATTGATGGTTTCTTCTCGGCCCCCCTTAGGAGCAATTCTTCCACATTTATAAGGCACGGTTTTCTTATGTGACATGATAGGGGATAGTTAGGCGCTATGCATATGGCACGTTCCCCCTTTAGACTCGACATGTACCTTTAAACGTCTCTTTTTAATTAGAGAAATATCATGGTAGAGGATGCAACTCGCGAGGTGGTGATGCGAGACGTCGGTAGCGAGCTAGCGAAGTGGTGAGCGAGTGAAGGTAGCAAGCTGGAAGCAGAGTGACGAGCTAGCGAAGGTGGCGAGCTAGCGAATGTGGCGAGTTGGATGACATCCCTTCCTTGATCTAGTCAAGTTTCGAATCACCTGGACGGATCGAATTCTGGATTTATGAAGTGTTATATAACAATTTAATTATGTATTTTTTTTTTGAATTTTCATTTTAGGGCAGGAAAGTTTTCATCTTTGAACTACTCTGCTTGTAAGTTCTTTTTCCCCTTGTTTCTGGCAATATATATGGAAATTGAGAAATGGAATTTGATTTTGTGAGATTTTGTTTGGAAAATCAGAGCTTAAAAATGTATATTAATTAATTCTGATTTATCTATATATGAGGTACTATATGCATGATTTACTAAATAGTTTAATAAAAAGTAATTTTTCACTAGGTTGCTGCTAGCTTGGATTGTCTGAACCATGAAGAATGTGTAACAACTAAGAAGCTCCTAGGCAAATAAATGTGAATTTTGTTTAGAAAAAAGAAAGGAAGAAGAAGAAAAAGAATGGTGGAAGCAAGAGTATGGCATAGAAGGAAGATGATGAACAGTAATGGGGTAAAAAAAAAGTAAAAAATGATGACAAAGTGTACACAATTAACTATCGTTAGTGATTTAATGAAAGGGTGATTAACACGATAAATTATGATAACGCTAGTAATCAAATTAATTTTTTTATTTGAATGATCAATTAAATAGTTTACCCTATTTATATAAATATATTATAGATATAATTATTCAAACAAATAAAATTGTCACAAAAGTAACATTATAACACAATGTATGAACATGCTACAATTTACATAAAATGTATTAGGAGCCTATAAAAATTAACATGAATTTATACAACTTTAAACATGCAAAACGAAGTAACACAAAAATTATAAAGACATATCTTTCTTTAAATTAAGGCCTGTTTGGCAATTGGCTTATAGGTGATAGTTGATTGCTGATTGCTGATTGCAGTGGCTGGTTTGACTAACTGGTTCTATTAACTAATTTGATCAACTGATTCTATTAACTGTTTATTTAAAAGTGTTTGGTAAAACTTAGTTGATAGCTGAAAGCTAATATGGGTAAAATGACAAAGAAAGGTGTAACGACCCGATAGTCGGGTAATCGGAAAGTGCATTTTCGGGTCACTGTTTTCGTAAAATGAATTTGTAAATATTTATTAAAAATATTTACAAAGTTAATTGTGTGGCTAATTAGGTTTTGTTTAGGTGAATTAGTTTGAATTAAGGTTAATTAGGTATAAGGATTAAATTGAATAAAGTGTGAAAGCTTAATTATAGAATAGGTGTAATGACCCAAAATTCACAGGCATCGGAAAAGTGCAGTATCGGGCCTCTGTCTTAGTAAACCGAGTCCGTAAATAATTATTAGAAGTAATTATGAGTCTAGTAGTGTGTCTAATTAAGTTTTGATTAGGTGAATTTAGCTTAATTTAGAGTAATTGAGAAAAAGGACTAAATTGAATAAAGGGGTAAAAGTCTAATTATAGATTAATAGAAAGAAAGGGGGACCAAAATGGAAAATATGCCATTTAAGGTAATTGAGGCGGCAAATCTTTAGATTTTATAATATAATATAATTTAGATTTAAATAATATAATGTAATTGATATACACTTGTAAAATATATTGATTATTTAATAGATATTTGTTATATTAATTATTAATTACTAATTAAATAAAATAAGTAAATAAGTAAATGAAATAAAAAGAAATAAAAGTATAAAAGAAAGAAACAAATGCAAAAGTAACAAAGAACCATTCGAAACAGAGCAGGAAAAAGAAAGAAAGAAAAGAAAAAGGAAAAATTAAGGGTTTAAGGTTTAAAGCTTTGATTGGTAAGTCAATTAAGCCCTTTCTACTTAATTTTGATGTTTTAGAAGCTTTAAAACAAAGTATTGTTGAAATTAAGTTGAAGTCTTGGAAGTTCATAGGTTTTTAAGCATGGTTCTGTTGGATAAATTTTTGAATTAGGGATTTAATTGAATGAATTTCAAATTAGGATTGATAAATGGATTAAATTGTAAAAGAAGCTATAAGTTTTGTGATTGAGGGATTAAATTGAAAGAAATTTTAAATTAGGGTTTTATTATGAACACTTGATAGATAGGTTGAATTCGATAGGAATTTGAATAAGAATGAAGTATGAATTAAGTTAGTAAAGTGAATGAGTTAATTAGGACCTAATTGAAAATAAGGTGTAAATTGAATAGAAATTCAATTATTTGTTATAATTAATGCCATAATTAATGGTATAATTATTTTAATTTTTGTAGCTAGCAAAGAACCCGAAGCATCGGCATCGAAAGGAAAGGGAAAAGTTATCGAGGAGTAATTGAACAAATCCGGGTTTGTATTACTATAATTCAAATTACTTTTTATTAAATATTTTATATAAATTATATTTAATAAATGTGTGTAAGGTAAGTATTAATATTTGAGTTGAATGGGAATTGGGTTGGATGGTGAATGTGTATGTATAATTGAATTGTATATTGATTAGAATGTGAAATTGAAATTGAATAGTGATCTTAAATTTGGTATGAAAGTGAAAATTTAATTGAGAATTGGAATACCCTATTAACTGGTCGGGCTAAGTCGGATATAGTTGGCATGCCATAGGATTTGGAAGAGTACGGGATTTATCGGCTTTGCCGATCAGGCACTTTATGTGTCGTATTTCGTGCACCTCGTGTGTCGTATCAGGCACCTCGTGTGTCGTTTCAGGCACTTATGTGTCGTGTACTGATCAAGTACTATGTACCATTTTAGGCACAATGTGCCATACTGGTGTGTGTGGGTTGGAATCAGTGTATCCGTCAAAGTCTGGGTTCGTTAATAGGGTGAATAACCGAAATGGAAAAAAATTAAATAAATTTGATCAATTGTATTATTGAAAATGTGAGAAAGTTGAATTGTGGATTGAAATTGAGATTGGAAATGAAAGGCATGAACTTAATGTTCATGTAATGATTGAAATTGAGACATATGATATGTGAATGAAATTTAAGAATAGCTATATATATATATATATATATATATATATATATATTGTTATTGTTAATTAATGAAAGTTTAAGAATGAATTGATATTTGAGAAATTGGATAGTTATATGCTTGATAACTATATTCCATTATTATTATTATTTAAATTATGGTAATACCACTGAGTATGAAGTACTCAGCGTACGATTGTTTCCGTGCACAGGTCAAGAGGAGTCCAAAGTCCCGGTCCAGCATCCGAACGATCCTGACTCCAGCACAAAAATTTTGGTGATGTTTTCTTCCTTAAATGAAAATGGCATGTACATAGGTGTTGTAATGGTCACTTTAAAATGTTATGTAGTTTTTGGTTGTAATGAATGATATTTGGTGTTTTGATACTAAGTTTAATAAAATGGTATAACAAATTTGGTAAGTTTGGGTAATAAACTTGGAAAGAAAAATGAATAAAGCTAATTATTAAAATTTTATATGATTTTATGAATGTAATTTGATTATATGGTTAAGTCAAAGTTATAGACAAAATCTAGGTATATTAAGTGTGCAAATGTAGTGGTTGAAAGATTGGTTTTGGATTGTATTCGGTTTGAAAATTGTAGGGAAGGCTGGATGTTTATAAAGGGGTTATTTTGAGTTTTTTTTTTTAAAAAAATTAAAAATTACGAAAAATTTCTGGAGTACTCGAACAAGTTTCGTTCCACTTCTAATACGTGTTTTGGGCCTTGAGGGTCCATCTAAGGGACTTTTTGATTATTTAATAATATGTTCGATAATTATTTGTATATTACTTGTAAATTGTCTGATATGTCCTCTAATGCCTCGTAACCCTGTTCCGGTGACGGTTTAGGGTTAGGGGTGCTATAATAGGAAAAGTCAAGGGACTAAATAAATAAATAAACCAAATTATGAAAATTGTATGGTAATAGTAATATACATGTGTAATAAATACATACATACATTTGTAATACATATATATACTTACTTATTACTTAAGAAAATAATATTATATTATAACATTATTATATTATATTAGTATAAATAAAATAAAATAAAATAAATAAAATAATAAAAAGGGGAAAGAACTGGGATGAAACAGAGAAGAATAGGGGAGAAAAAGAAAGAAGAAAAGAAAGAAGGGAAATTAGGGTTTTTGAGGTTCAAGGTTTAATTGGTAAGTCAATTTAGTCATTTTTCTTGTAATTTTGATATTTTTAGAATTCTTGAACAAAATACTACTTGATTTATGTTGAAATTTTAGAAGTTAGTGAATTTTTAGATGTTGTTCATGTTGAATAAATTGAAGTATTAGTGGTTAAATTGATAGAATTTGAAGTTAGAATTGAGAAAATGATTGAATTATAAAATAAATTATAAGTTTTGAAGCAATAGGGATTAAATTGAGAAATTTTGAAATTTAGGGACTTATGGTGAAATTAAAGAGTTAAATTTAGTTTTAAGTGGTAGTTGAATGAAAATAAAGAATAAATTGTAAAGAAAATAAGGTTAGATTTGATTAAGGACTAAATTGGAATTTAGGCAAAAGTTGAGTAGAAATTGAAATATTTAAGGTGAAATTGTGTGTATTGATGATTTTAAATTGTTTTAAATTTCGTAGCTAACGTTGTGCCGGAGACCTCGGCTATGAAAGGAAAAGAGAAAGTCGACGAGGAGTGATTCAAAAGTTACGGTTTGTATTTCTATAATTCGAATCTAATTGTTATTAATTGTTGTATGTTGATTAATAAGTATGGTAAGTGAAATGAGGTAAGTATTGGTATTATGATGTTGAAATTGAATACATGAATATATGTGAACATTGATTTGTAATGGATATTATTGATTGAAATAGAAAAATGTGATTTGACAACCCAATTAACTGTATCGGGTTGAGTCGAATATAGTTGGCATGCCATAGGATTGGAAGAGTTCAGGGATTACTTCAACCTTGAGTCGATGAGATATTGGTTGTCAAATTATTACTTAGGATAAATTCGATGAGGTATTGGGTACCAATTTACTTCGACAAGGCCGATGAGACACTGGGTGTCAACTTATTACTTCGAATTATCCAATGAGGCACTGGGTGCCAAACTGGTGTGTTTTGGTTGGATCCATGTATCCCTCCGAGTCCGAGTCGTGTTAATAGAGGTAAATAAATGAATTGGCAAATTTGATCGATATAAATGATATTGAATAATGAAATGAAATATGGTTAGAGATATATAAATTGAGAATTTGTGAATTGAATGCGAATAACCAATATTATAGTTCAAGTGATATATGTGTTGACATTGTGAAAAGCTACCTGGGATAGCAATTGATCGGAAATGAATGTGTTATAAATGATTTAGCTATGAATTGTTTATTGTATAATTATAGTATTTGTATGATTGAATGTGTAAATAATATTAATTTTATATTTAAAGTATTCGGATTATAAAAATACCACTGAGTTTATACTCAGCGTACGGTTTGTTTCCATGCGCTTATTAGGTTAAAGTCAGATTGTTGAATCAGCATCCAAAGCCGAACCCGAATTAAAAAACGTGGTGAAGTATATTTCTTTTTGGTAATGGCATGTACATAGGATGTTTTATGTTGGTCATTTTGGGAAAATGATTGTAAATGATATTATAAATTAATTTTGGTTGTGTATATATATATGAACATATATGTTATGTTAAGGTTATAAAATGGTATGTTTGGATTAATGAATGAATGAATATACATAGGCAAATTTTGGTTAAATTTGGCATGATTTTAAAATTGGTCTCTTATGGTAAATGATGGATTGTTTTGTAATATATTTGAAGTGTTTATAAGGTATATTGGTTAATTTATTAGATTGATTATTTTGACAAGTTTTAGATGTATATAATTGTATTTTGGATTGGTTGAACGATAGATTTTTGAATTGCTTATTGTTCAGGATTGCAGGGTTGGTAAACTTCATGTTTAAGGCTCATTTTGAGTCCACATGGCCTGGCACACGGGCGTGTGACCAGACCGTGTGAGACACTGTGTAACAGCCCAATTTTAGTGAAGTTAGAATAGTGGTTTCGTAACCACAAATCCGAGCCGGAAAGATAAAATATTTTAATATTATGAAATGATTAGTAATATGATAGAATGATTGCATGAAAATTTTGATAAGAAGATTTTATCAATTAGGTAATTAATTGTAGAAAGGACTAAATTGCATAAAATGTCAAATTTGAATTCTAGTAGCTATAAAGATTAAATAGCTATGGAATTCAAAACCTGAGGTCCTTAAATGGTAATTAGACCATTGATGAAAAATATGTAAATATTTTTGGTGAATCATCCATGGAAAAATTAGAAAAGGTTAAGGACTAAATTGGAAATAGAAAAATTATAAAGATGATAATTAAATTAAATAGAAATATCATCATTTTATATCATCTTCTTCAATATAAAATCCATGGAAACCCTAGGAGAGAGAAAACAAGCTTTCCAAGCATAAATTAGTAAGTTCCTATGTCCCGTTTTTAGTAATTTTTATATTTTTGAGATCGGGAAAGCTTAATTTCCCTATTTGGGGGGTTGATTTTAATAGATATCAAAGTATAGAAAATTTTCCATAGATGAACATGCTGAAATTTAAAATTTTATGGTAGACAATGAAAGGTTGTTGATAGATAAACAACTTTTATAAAGGGAAAATTGGTGGAAATTTGATTTAGGGACTAAATTGAAAAGTGGTAAAACCTATGGAAATTTTTGAAATTTTGAGAATACATGTGCTGTAAAAATTATAATATAATTTTGGTTAGGCTTTAAAAAAGGATTAAATTACATGAATTTTAATTTCCGAGCTTAGGGACGAAATTGGAATTAATCAAAAGTATAGGGGCAAAATGGTACTTTTTCCTAGATTGTAAATTGAGTCTAATAGAATATGAAATGAATTGAATTGATGATTAAATTCATTTATATAGATCCAGAAGTACCAAACAAAGAGCTAGATCGAGGAAAGCAAAATATTTCAGATTAGTAGATTTTAGTTACGAACAAATATCAAGATAAGTTCGTATAACTTAAATGAGTATAGAAATGTGTTGTTTTAAATGCTATATTACATTGTATGTGTTGTATGAAATTTGTATGCATGAAATGTATGGAAATTGTAGTGGATGGAATGTTATATGATAGAAATTTACTGATAAAGGGTAAAATTTCGAATGAATATTGAATTCTGATGGATAAATGTGATTTCCCTGATAAAACTGCATGTGTTGCAGAATGGATTTAGCCCAGACGGGTAATCCGAAATGAGTCTCTCGAGTATAAGTTTTAATTAGGATTTAGCCTGGACTGGTAATCCTAATTGACTGGATTTAGCTTGGATTGGTAATCCAGAATGAACTCTATAGGAAATTCTTTGTTATATAAAGGATTTAGCCTGGACTGGTAATCCGACAAAGCCCTTAGAGTATATGTTACAGCTAGAATTTAGCCTGGACTGGTAATTCTGCTGTGTGATATGTGGCTCGAGAATGTACCTATAAGGTACTACTGAATATGAATTGACGGATAATGGAATTGTACACCTCGAGTGTACTACTTGAAATATCCATTAGAAATTTTCAATGGAAAAAATACGCATATGGCATGATGAGCTCATCTATGCATATTGGTATATTATGACTAACATGTTAGTTGAGTATGTGTGAATAGGTAAATTACCAAATGGTTGGAAAGCATGTTTTGTATGTTAATATATTGAATGTAATGATAAGCTTAATTTATGTTATACGAGCTTACTAAGAAAAATATGCTTACAAGGTTTTATTTTCCCTATTTTATAGTGCTTAAAGCTCATGAAGGTTGGAGATTGGTCGGAGCAAATCATCACACTATCAACCTGTCGTTTTGGTATAAATGAAAATCTTATTTTGTTAATGGCATGAATAGGCTAACAAAATCAAATAATTGTGTGTAAATGATGAATGAAACTTAGCCATTGGAATGACTAATATATTATGTTTTGATATATGTTATGGTTGGATTATACTTGTAAGTGTTAGTGCAGGAAAATGGAAAAATTTGGGTGAGACATGAGGCTAGGAAATGGCCTTATTTTGTTCACACGAGGAGACACACGGGTGTGTGTCTAGGCCGGGCATGTTGTTTGGCCGTGTGTCCCTTGCATTTTAATTTTGAAAAATAGAATGCTTAGAATTGAGCACACGGGCAGAGACACGGGCGTGTGTCTCAGCCATGTGGGTGACACGGCCTTGAACACGGGCGTGTGTCATGGCCGTGTGAAACCTGCACTTAATTCGAATTAAATTAATTAACCACACGGCCTAGCACACGGGCATGTGACATGGCCGTGTGGTGTGTAACACCCCCTACCCGTATTCATTATCGGAATAGGGAACGAGGCATTACCGGAGCTTACAATATTTTTTTTTTACTCAATATAACTCCTTTATAAACAATCTAGTCTTCCCTGCAAAATTTTTTTTAAACCGAGACTAATTCATATCAACCAATCCAATCAACATACCTTCAAAATAGATCCATGCAAATTTATAAGATAACCTCATTACATACTGAAACTAGAAATTTGTTAGCCATACCAATGGCTGACCTTACATTCATTTCATATTAACATCTACTTTATTAGCTTATACATGCCATTGATTTCCAAAATAAAGTTTCTTTATATACCGAAATCTTGGGGTTGATAGTGTGATGTGTCTCCCACCGAATCCGACCTCCGAGCTCTTAATACTACAAAATAGGGAAAAGGAAACAGAGTAAGCACTTTGTGCTTAGTAAGCCCATGTAACAAGAATTATACTTACCTAACATTTTCAATATAATGTAATAACCATTTATATATCCATTCAATGCATTATTACCTTAACATTTACAAACTCAACATTCAAGTCAGTCCAATAATTTTCATATATCAATAATATATACTATCATTGATGAGCTCATCAATACCATAATTTCCATATTTTTTTTATATTTATCCCATTGAATTACTCGGAATTTCGATGGATTTTCAGAGGTACACTTTAGTGTACAAATTCGGGTCCGTCAATTCATATTCATGTGCGCACATTTTCATTTCAGAGAGCACACTCCCGCGAACCTCATCTTTACAGCGGGATTACCAGTCCAGGCTAAATCCCCTGTAATATAAACTCATAGAGTATTGTCGGGATTACCAGTCCAGGCTAAATCCCCTGCAACGACAATTACTCTAATGAGTTTGGATCTGAATTACCAGTCCAGGCTAAATTCAGACCCTAATTCGGATTACCCGTCCGGGCTAAATCCATTTTCCACATATTCTTCGGGAGGGCTATATCAGGATAGGATTACCCGTCCGGGCTAGATCCTTTTTACCGTCAATTCATTTCAGAGATCCATCGAATTTTCCTTTCATTCAACCGGGATTTCTTTCCCTTTTTATCAAATATATCAATGTTTCATCAAATTTCATACAATGGACATTCAAATCATATTCATATCAATAACATACATTTCAAGCATTTAAGAATATAATTCAAGTTACACGAACTTACCTCGATTCTAGTTTGTATACAAAATCTACTAATCCGGAACTTTTTCCTTTCCTCGATTTAGCTTTGTGTTTGAGTTTTTCGGATCTAAATAAATAAATTTAATTATCAATTCAATACATTTCATGTTCACATGTAGCATTCATTATAATTCTATTACTATTTATAGTTCATTCAAAGTTGTCTACCTGAGTCATAGTCACTAAATTATTTATTTTTCGAGCTACAGAACTCCAAATGAAGAACCGTTAATTTTCCTTGAAACTAGACTCACATATCTTCACACCATAAAATTTTCATAATTTTTGGCTTAGCCAATTAGTACAGTTTATTCGTTAAAGTTTCCCCTGTTTCATTGTTTGACAGTTCTGCTATCTCTTCACAAAATCTCAGATATCTCACTGTACAGAATTAAAATAATATTTTCGTTTGTACCATAAAAAAATAGACTCACTAAGGATTCTAAGAATATAAACCACTCCCCATAATTATTTTTATTCAATTTTTTATGATTTTTCAAAGTCAGAACAGGGGAACCCGAATTCATTCTGACCTTGTCTCACAAAACCTATTATATCTCATGATTTAAAATTCTATTGCTTACAACGTTTCTTCCATAAGAAACTAGACTCAATAAGCTTTAATTTAATATTTTTTCCATCTTCTAATTCAACTTATACAATTTATGGTGATTTTTCAAAGTTAGACTACTGCTGCTGTCAAAAACTGTTTTAGTGCAAGCTGGTTATTACCATTTTTCCCCTAAACTTTCAATGAATGATAATTTCGTCCCTGCTCAATTAACCTCTCAATTGAGCTTATTTTTCTCAATTAACACTTTATTATATCACTTTAAACTACTTTATAACCTTTGGAAATCATAATTTCAGTAATAGACTTTAATTCCAAACACTTTCATAATTAGGTCCCAAAAATCAATTTCTATTGAAATTACCTAATAAAATCATCTCTTAAACGAATTAAGGCTTAAATTTCATTCTATTTCATCATAAACTTACATAAACCAACCATGGTGGCTTTCAATTTCATCCATGAAATCAAAGACTAATGAATTTAATGATAGGACCTAGTTGTAAAAGTCTTTAAAAACACAAAATTACAAGAAATAGGCAAGGATTCACTTACTTGGTGCAAAAATTATGATATACCAGCTTAGATACCCCTCCTATGGCGTTTTTTGCTGATGAGAGTGAAGAAAAATGAAGAGATTTCTAGATATCCCTATTTAGTCCTAGTTTTATTTAGCAAATTTGTTATTTTCCCATTTTACCCTTATTTCTCCTTATTTTCTTGCTGATTTCATACCTTTGCCGTCCAGCCCAATTAGACCTTGGGTCTATTTTCCTTTTAAGCCCTCTTTATTTTATCATTTAAACTATTTAATCATCTTTCATAATTTTGTATTTGTTACAATTTAGTCCTTTTCATTTAATTACATACTCAAATGTTAAAATTTTCTAACGAAATTTTAATACCACATTACTAACATTTTATAAATATTTATAAAAATATTTCCTACTCAATTTTATGATATCAAGGTCTTGATACCTTGTTTTTACCCAATTCCTTCAATAATTCCTTTTTCTAACTAACCACTAAATCGGTAAAATTTTTCTATCGATATTTTAATACGATTTTCCTATCATATAAATATTCATGCAAAAATATTAAAATAAATTTCTCTTTAAATCGGATTTATGGTTACGAAACCATTGTTCCGATAACCTTGAATTTAGGCCATTACATGGTGCAAGTCAAAAAGCAACCTAAATTGGACACGGCCTGAGGCACGGGCGTGTTGCTTGGACCACATGAGCGTGTGAGCCCTGCACCTTAGAAAAATTTTAAAATTTTGCGAAAAGTTCCTAGAGGTTCCGAATAAGTCCCAACTCGATTCTAATACTCGTATTGGGCCTCGAGGGTCTATTTAAGGAACGTTCTTAACAATCTCGGTTAATGAATAGTAAATTACATGATTTATCTGAAAAGTTTCGGTAATACTTTGTAACCCTGTTCCGGCGATGGATACGGGTTAGGAGTGTTACATTTATTGGTATCAGAGCTATGGTTTAGTCGATTCTTGGACTAACGTAGCAAGTATGAGTTTAGCTATACATGCCATTATATAATTGTGATAGTGTGATACCTCCTGACCATTTTTAATTGTATTTTTCATATAGTAAATGTCTTCCAACCGAGTTAGAGCTGATCCTGAGGAAGCTGAGAGTACTGCTCAAGCTTACGTACAAAGAGCTACATCTAGTAGTAGAAGGCCCGAGTCTGAGGATCAAGATGATGAGGGAAAAGCTGCATTCTTTCAAATGATGAATGAATGGTTTACAGAATATATAAGAACAAATCATGTTGTTCAGCAACCTCCCTCGTCTGCTCCTCAACCAATTCTTGAGACACCACAGGGTACTGAATCAGTTAAAATTGATTGTTGATAAAATCAGAAAATATGAGGCTGAGGAATTCAGAGCTACTACAGATGATGCTGCAGAAAAGGTTGAGTTTTAGCTGGAGAATACTATCCGGGTATTAGATGAATTGTCTTGTTCATCAGCCGATTGTCTGAAATGTGCAGATTCTTTATTGAAGGACATAGCCTATTATTAGTGGAAAACTATAACTTCTGTTGTTCCAAAAGAAAACATTACATGGGAGTTCTTTCAAACAGAATTCAGAAAGAAATATATAAGTTAGAGATTCTTGGACCAGAAAAGAAAAGAAATCTTAGAACTTAAGCAGGGGAAAATGACAGTGTCAAAATATGAACGGGAATTTATTCGACTGAGTAAATATGCTCAAGAATAAGTTCAAACTGAGGTTGAAATGTGCAAGCGATTTGAAGAAGGGATGAATGAAGATATTAAATTGTTGATTGGTATTCTTGAAATAAGAGAATTTTTAGTACTAGCTGACCGAGCATTAAAAGCAGAAGAACTTAGCAAAGAAAATAAACAAGCTGAAAGAGAAGCTCGGATTTCTGGTAAGAGATCTATGGGAAAATACCAATCATCTGTTTCAAAGAAAATAAAGAGATACCAGGATCGTTTTATCGCATCTGTTGGATATTCTGGAAAATTTTGGGGTTCTCAACGCTCTAATCCGAGATCATTGTCCCCATCAGTAACCAGTGTTGGTAGTGTCTGCAATCCAAAGCTGAAATGTAACTACTGCAATAAGTTTCATTTTGGGGAATGTCTTCTAAAAGTGGGGCTTGCTACCGATATGGTTCTTTTGATCATTTCCTCAGGGATTGTCCGGAAAGAGGGAAAAAGAGGTTGAACAGATTTCAAAGCTGAGTAATACTGTCTCTAGAGGTAGACCACCTCGACACCTTACAAATGTTGGTGGTAGCCGAAGTGCTACAAAAGACTCAATAGTTAAATCTGAGGCACGAGCACCGGCGAGAACATATGCTATACATGCCAGAGAGGATGCCTTTGCCCCAAACGTCATTACTGGTACATTTTCTTTACTTGGCACTGATATTATTACTTTAATTGATCCCGGTTCCACACACTCATATATATGTGTAAAATTAGTAAATGTTAAAAATTTACTTGTTGAATTCACTGAATTTGTAGTGGAAGTTTCAAATCCTCTGGGTCAATGTGTGATGGTGGATAAAGTTTGTAAAGATTGCCCATTGATGGTAAATGGTAAATACTTCTCAGCTGATTTGATGTTACTAGCTTTTGATGAATTTGATATAATTTTGGGAATGGATTGGTTAACCCAGCATGATGCAGTAGTGAATTGTAAACAGAAATACATTGTGTTGAAATGTCTGAATGGTGAGTTACTCCATGTTGAATCTAATAGATTAGATGGGTTGTCTAATGTGATTTCAGCAATAACAGCATAGAAATGTATCAGAAAGGAATATGATGCTTATCTTGCTTATGTGTTGGACACAAAGGTAACTGAATCAAAGATTCAGTCAGTACCAGTAGTGTGTGAATTTTCAGATGTGTTTCTGGAAGAGGTACCTGGATTACACTTGTCAGAGAAGTGAAATTTTCTATAGACCTTATTCCGGGAACAACACCAATATCAATAGCACCTAATAGAATGGCTCCAGCTGAATTAAAAGAGTTGAAAGGACAGTTACAAGAATTAATTGACAGAGGCTTTGCTCGACCCAGTTTCTCACCTTGAGGTGTATCGGTTTTATTTGTGAAGAAGAAAGATGGATCCCTGAGGTTATGTATTGATTACATGCAGCTAAATAAAGTTACAATAAAGAATAAATACTTGTTGCCTCGAATAGATGGATCTCTGAGGTACATGGGCATGTTGTCTGGCCGTGTGTCCCCTGCATTTTAATTTTAAAAAACAGAAAACTCATAATTGAGCACACGGGTAGAGACACGGGCGTGTGTCTCAGCTGTGTGGGTGACACGGCCTTGAACACGGGCGTATGTCATGGCCGTGTGAAACCTGCACTTAATTCGAATTAAATTAATTAACCACACGGCCTAGCACATGGGGGTGTGGCATGGCCGTGTGGTGCAAGTCAGAGAGCAACCTAAATTGGACATGGCATGAGGCACGAGCGTGTCTAAGGGTCACACGGGTGTGTGAGCCCTTCACCTTAGAAAAATTTTAAAATTTTGCGAAAAATTCCTAGAGGTTCTGAGTAAGTCCTAACTTGATTCTAATGCTTGTATTGGGCCTCGATGGTCCATTTAAGGGACGTTCTTAACAATCTCGGTTAATGAATAGTGAATTACATGATTTATCTAAAAATGTTCTGAAAAGTTTCGGTAATACTCTATAACCCTGTTTCGGCGTGTGGATAGGCCGTGTGTCCCCTGCATCTTAAAAATTTAAAACAGAATGTCTAGGAAATTGCACACGGGCGTGTGTCTCAGCCGTGTGAGGCACACGGCCTAGCATACAGGCGTGTGGCCTAAACCTAGCACATTGGCGTGTGGCCTAAGTTAGAGAGTTACACAGGGTCAGACACGACCTGAAGCACGGGTGTGTTTAAGGTCACACGGGCGTGTCCCTGGACCATATGGACGTGTGAACCCTGTACTTAGGAAAAATTTTGAAATTTCACGAAAAATTTTCTGAACTTCCGATTAAGTCCCGATTTGTTTCTAACACGTGATTTAGGCCTCGAAGGCTCAATAAAGGGACATTATGATTAAATTATGATTTATATGTTATATTATTACATGATTGTTCGTATTTGTTCTGAAATATCCGGTAATGCTCCGTAACCCTATTCCGACGATGGATAAGGGTTTAAGGGTGTTACAAAGGGCATGTCATATTTTATTGTTAAGTATTTATTTGTTTATAATACTTTAATCTTTATTGAGAGAAATTATTGAAATAAAACATTATTACCAAGGAATTAAAACATCCATTATGGAAATTAGTTAGTGAATATTTTTAAAATTTTAAATAAACAAATTTCTTAAGTTTCTTATTTGCAAATGTTAACCTTGTGGAAATTGATAAATATTAATTGTTTATCAATATAATTGTAAACTATATTCTTAGTGATAATTATATCATATTCTTAGTATGTAAATTAGTGATAATTATGTTACACTTTGAATAAATTTGTCAAATAACATATTTTAATTAATATAAAGTTGCATAAGAAATCATTTTACACAAGTAAATTGAAAATAAATTAAGAGTACATAAATATTCAAGAAATAGATGCATGTGACAAATGGAGTAATTTTTTAGCAAGTATGGCCAGATATGTCATCTCGCATATCTCATTCTCAATTAACTGTGAAAAAAGCTGTTCATCCCTGCATTTTCTGGTTTTGGAGGTTTTAGCTCAATAAACTCTTGCAAACCTCGATTCATCAAACATTACAATTAGAAAGTTTGACTATCCAAACCTCTATTTGTGCTTAAATCAATTTAAAAGTCAAAAATCTATTTACCAAACATCCCTAAATCTTTATTATGTTAAATATGAGAAGGAATGAGCAACAACATAAAACGAATCATTAACATATTAAATATTAAATATTTTTAATACGGACAAGAAACACAAATTTTTATATAACTTTATAATAATCTGAACAAAATAAATACATATTTTATAATTCTCCTCTAATTCGCAATTAATGGGACAAATATTAAGTTGGATTGTAAATTTTTTTTATATTTAAATAATATTTGAAGTTAAATTCTAAAATTGATTTAAAATATATTATCTGAATTTGTATTGTTTATTTAGATAATAAATGAGGATTCATATATTTAAATTCACCTTATAAATTTTATTTTATATAAAATAAAAAAATTTTAACGAATTTGAATTTAGATTTTAAAATAGATTTTTTTTTTGCAGATTCAGATATTTGATAGATAATAATGCAATTATTTGAATAAAAAATTTATTTAAAAAAGGTAATGAGGTTTTTACCGTTATTAATATTAATTTCCAAAATTTAATTATTATTAATAAACACAAACACATTATCCTGTTTTTATTATATGGTAGCAATTAGCAAAGGGTGAATTAGCTTGATATATATAAATGAACAGGTTCATTGTTATAATAATAACTTTTTTTGGCATTTTAAATTGTTTTTCAACAATGTCTGCCTATCAAAAAGCTGTTGTCTCAGAGATGACATATGGATTGGACTTGGTCCTAATGCGGGTTACTAGATGACAAATATTGTCTATCGGATCAATCTTGAATTATGTTCTGTAATAAGATTACAAGTACAGTATGAGATTATTTTGTTTAGTTCATTTGGTTGGAATATAAAATTTAAATGTTTAATTGACAAGATATAAGATTACCTAGAAGCACATTTTACTCATTTGTTCTTGTTGTAGAATCTGTTCTTTTAACAAGTTTAGATCTTTTAATTTTTTTTAGTCTCAATTTTCATAACATTATGATAAATTATTACAATTTATACATTAATAAAAAAGTATATTATGTTGAAATAAATTTATAAATCATAGTTATAATAATAAAGTATATTATGATTTAAGAACTCGTGTTTATTAATTACAAGAATATAAGAGTATGGGTTTAAAACCTGACTTGCTAAGCGTAAATGCTCACATTCTCTTAATTTGTACAGTTTTTGTTATGTATTTACATCTTATAAATAATGTCCTTAATTTGTACAAAAAAAAAATTGTTGGAATCACCATTGATTTTAAATTCACTATTGTAGTATTTAATTTCGAAGGAGTGAACAAAACTCGATTCGATCCGGAAAAAATAATATTTTTTTTAATTTTGAGTTAATCAAATCGAGCTATTCGAGTTAATAGATTTTTTCGAATCAACATGAATATGTAATTCAAATTTTTGAGTTCGAGCCGAGTTAAATTTTACAACTCAAATAATTCAAATAACTTGAATAACAAATTGATGTAAATACTTTTTGGGTCACTGATAGTTTTAAATATGTGCAAATTGGTCCCTCTCAAAAAATTACAAAGAATTCAAAATAATCTTCAATAATTCAAAATGTTTATAAAAATATCTTTTTTTCCAAAATATTATAAATATATATTCAAAATATTACTAAAAAATATTTAAACTATATAAAATGCTAAATTATATATATTTAAAAATTCCATAATGATAAATTTGAGGCAAATATAGTTTATCATTGTTTTTCTCTTTGTTTTAAAACACTTTTCAAATATACATGACATTTATGTTTTTTAATTTGCAATTTAGTGATTTATGATTGGTTTAATTTGTTTTTAATTTAACTCGAATAAATTATTTATTTATTTGTGAATAAATAAACAACGCAATTACATCATATCCCCTTGCTTTGTCCTGTTGGAAAGTATGTGAGACTTCATTAGGGATAACATCAAAGATTTGTAAACTTGATTGTCATGTAAGACCCAACTTGGTCAAGTGATCTACAATTATGTTATCTTCTCTAGGTATATATCTCAACCACCCTGGTCTTTCAGCTCTCAAGAGTCTCCGTACTCTTCTAAAGACTGTAATGCCTGAGTCTTCCAATCTATTATCAGCCAAGGCTTTGATCACTTCTGTATTATCAAATTGAATTGTGGCTCTTTTGTATCCTTTACTAAGTAAGATGAATACCCCATCTAAAATACCCCAAAGTTCAGCTTCAAAAGGCATACATTGACCCAAGTCTCGGTTGAACTCAACTCAAATTTCATTTCAATGACCTTGATTCAAGAAAGAAAAATTCAAATCGAATTAGCATAATAGAAATTAAACTTGTCTACTTAATTCCAAAATTTCACTCGTGAGTAATCTCTGTCTTGTGATCTAGAAGGGTATGCGCTTACTGCATTCTTCCTTTCCCGCTTAAACTTTTGGTTTCTTCTAGCTACTTTGCCAACTGCTTTTGTATTGTCATATCCTTACTATATAGCACTCTTCTTTTTCGTTGGAAAAAAAAAATTGGAGAATAAGAGAAGGCAGAATAAGCAATACAATAGATTACAAGACTAATATAAAATTACATACATTCATGATTCATGGAAAAATGGTGGATGGATTTTTCCAAATTCCCATTTGTTATTCACTCTACTTTCTTCTACAACACCTTAACTAGTACATTAAAACCAAAAAGGATTAATGAAAAACATCACCATATCTATACACTAAGGAAGTTTGTCTTCTTTGGTTTGTTGCCTCCTGTTCTTCATTCATCACATTCAAATCCATCACCACTTCCCTTTCCCCCGCACCCTAACTAGCAGATAACACAAGCATTTGGATTCTCTTCCATGCTTTGAACATAGTAATAAGTGGTCATTTGAGGATTGTATGCTCTGTAAGCCTTCACAAGCTCCAAGACAGGGTCCGGTGGTGGCAGCAGCTGTGGCTGCTGCTGTGCTGGTGGCTGTGGCTGTTTCTCTTCTTCTTTCTTTGGCTCCTCTTCCTTCTTGGGTTCTTCTTTCTTTGGCTCCTCTTCCTTCTTGGGTTCTTCTTTCTTCGGCTCCTCCTCCTTCTTGGGCTCCTCTTTCTTGGGTTCTTCCTTCTTCGGCTCCTCCTTCTTCTCCGGCGGTTTTGCTGGCCCTACCGATACTATAGTGGTCGACCAGTTCTTGCGCAATTTGCTCACCACATTCACAGGATCAACTGTTCCAATCACTGTCAATTGCTGTGCTTTCATATCCATGGCAATGGAATCAATTCCTATCAAAAATTTCAAAGCCAAAAAAGACGAAGCTATAATCAATAGAAAGAAACCATTACTTTTTCCATGGCCAGCTCCAAAAGAACAACAACAATATTACATGAAGAAATCTCAGAAAATATAAGAACAAATCACTGTTAGCACGAAGATATTGTTGTCATCAAGATCCCTTAGTCATTGATAAAATGGGGTTTTAATAATCCAAGCTAAAGTTCAAATACATATAAATAACCAATGTATGTTGCATTGAAATTTGATATTCGAAACAACAATAATATCGAAAGATGTTAGAGAATAATATATATAAATATATATATATATAATATGAAGCAGTCACATCATTTTCTGTAATTTAATATAAGAAACATTTGGACAGATACCTAAGTAAACAACACTTTATAATAAAGATTGTGCATGTACCTGAAAGAGTCGAGACTGTTTTTAGAGCCTTTTGCTTGGCTTTATCATCATGCAAATCCAACTTCAGCACAATCTTCTGCAATTAAAATAAGAGAAAATAAAAGAGATCTGTTTCAGTATCTTTTGTGTAAGCATCTGTATAAATCGATATGTAAATATATAAATGCATTCAAGTTACATTTTAAATATGAACATAAATCAAATTACTCAATTTTTTTTTCATCCTTTTCCATTACTTAGCACATCAAATAAGATGACAAAAACCATAGACTGTACGGATTCTTTTGAGCTGAAAAAATGCCAAGAATCAAAACCCAATTCAAGAACAAGGCCTTATGATTCTCTTTAAATCCCCACGACAAAATATTACAATAAAAAAATTAAAAGAAAAAGCAAATAAAGAATCGGAACCCAATCAAGGAAAAGAAGAAGAGATCCCAAAGTAGGAAGCAGACCTTCATTTGTGTGGCACTTGAAACCCTTTTTTTTTTTTTTTTGAGGGAATTGCAGAGATGCTTTTTTGGGAGGAAAGGAAAGTGAGATAAGAAGGAAAAGGAGGGGGGTGTTGAAAACAAGAGAGAATAATGGGGGGGTTTGAAAAAGAAAGGGGCAAAGAAGAGAAAGATTTGGACAGATAATTGTAGAGGAAAAGGAAAGAAAATCCGAATGAAAACAAGAAATGCAGAATAGGAGAGAGAAACAAAAAAATGAAAAAGGTTGGCAAACGATGAGAACAGAGAGTAACAGAACACAGAGAAAGAGAGTGAAGTGTTGTATTGAAGGAAGTGAAAACTAGCGGGCAAGGTTCTTTGTCTCGACGAGGCTTTGAAGTTTTAAGTGAAAAACACGATTAAAAACATAAACTCGGACTGTACAGCAATTGGGTGCAGTGTGATGCGTCTTATTTTTTATTTTATATTATAATATTTAATTTTATTACCGTTGATATTTTTAAATTAATTGCAGGTAAATATACTATCCATCCAAACCTAACAATAAGCTTATAGTATGGTTCAGACCTTTTTTCATAATTATAAACATGGATGGGTAAGTTTTAAAAGATTATGTGTGGGTTTTCACAAAAATAATAAATAAATAAATAAATATCAAAATAATATTGTTTTTAGATTAATTATGAAAATAGGTCATTTTCTGCAGTAGAGTTAGGTGTTCTCTGATTAGTTAATTTAGTTGATTGCACCACTTTTATTTTTTTCTAAATTATAATGCAATCAAATGAATTTTTATTATTGTTGTATGACACATTGGCGGCACCAGACTAAAGTGTGATAAATTAAAACCTTTAAAGACTTTATAATTTTCCCTTTTAGATTGGCTATTGTTAAAAAAAAAAACTTAAGGTTGCGTTTTAGGTTGACTAATATTTCTTAAAAATTCACTTCAGTATTTTAAAAAGAATAAAGTATTGGCATTACAAGAGTTGAGATATTAAATTATGTCAAAATTAAAGTTTTAGTTCAAAAATAAAATAGAGATTGAATTTCAAATTTGAACCAAATATAAGGATGAAAACTAAAAATTAACCATTATTATATAATCTCAAAAGAATAGAGGGATTAAAACTAAAATTTAACAACCATCTTTTCATGTAAAAGGAATAAAGAAAAAGAACAAGTTTCATATAATGAAAGGAACTAAAGTGGTTATTTAAAAAAAAAAAAAAGAAGTACCTTAAAAAGAAAATAATAAGCAAGGAAGGGTTTATGAAACAATTATGCCCCAAAACATATATGGTGCTGCCACACTATCATGCAACACCTTTAAGTTTTTGTTTTACAACACTCAATCTAAAAGGGAAAGTTTCATTTCAGGTCCTTTTATGTTTTGGTTTATCACATTTCAATCTGATGTTGTCAATGTGTTAGGTGACACTAATAAAAACTCGTTTTTTTTAAACTTGATGATTGGGGGGAAAAGGGGTGGTGTTGCCAACTAGTCAAGTGGCACCCAACTTTACTATAGAAAATGACCTATTTTCGTAATTAATCTAAAAATAATATTATTTCCTTAAATATTTATTTTTTGTATTACTTTTATAAAAAAAACCCAGGCTAAATTAACTACATATGCCATTTCTTATTTGGCCTTTTAGGCTCTCTTTTTTTAATTTAGGGAAATAAGACATTTTTGGAGAGAAAAAAGGAAAGTGCGCCTAGAGAGGGTTAGGGTTTTTTTTAATTTTGTTAGGTTTAGGTTTTTTAAGGGTTTAGGACTAAGGGTGAAATCGTGAAAGTTTATAGGTAGGTTTGAGGGGTTGGGGATGTGATAACGTGCCTCGGAACACATACATTTCATATGTCATGGTGGGATAGGACCATTATCTCAGAAGCCCATCTTGGGGAAGTCAGGTTTTGAGGTGACAGTGCTTGATATAGTCACGAGTCGAAGTATAAGTGGAGGTCCTAGTCGATGGTCGTGATGCAGTCATGAGCTCGAGTATAACCGAGGGCCAGTTGACAATAGTTATGCGCTCACGAGTTCAAGCTTCTTGGATACCCGCAAATGATGCCTTATATATACCATAGATAAGATTGAGGTCATAATCATAGGGAAAAACGAAGGGATTTTTGGTGTAATAAACATAATTTTTTTACTCTATTTCCAAGCAGCCAGTATCTTTAACCTTTCATTCTTATCTGAAAGCTGTCACCGAGGTGGATACAAGAGGGCTATCAGGCGAAAAGCGGATGTTCTGGCACAGTAAAGGTCAAACTCGAGTTGGCTTGGTAGTGATTGTAGTTATTAATGGGTTGTTTAATAACGACAAGCGTTGTCACCTTAAGAAAAGCATCACTTTTACAGCACTGCAAACAGCTGCTCTCCGCTTGAGAGTCCTCTTGCGTCCACGACGGTGTCGGCCTTTGGATAAGAAGAAAGGTTAAAGGTACTAGTTGCCTGGAAATGGAGAAAAATGTTACGCCGATTATAGTGGGAAGACCCACAGTTTTTCCGTATGATTATGCCCTCAAACTTCTATATGATATTTATAAGGCAACATTTTCAGGTATCCAAAAAGTTTGAGCTCGTGGCTGTATAACGACCGTCAATTGGCTCCCCCGTTATACCCTAATCCATGACCACATAACGGCCGTCGATTGAGACTTATATGTAGACTTCCACATATGACCGTACAAAGCAAAATCACCTCGAAACTCGACTTCTCTAGGATAGGTTTTAGAGGTAGGGGTGAGTATTTGATCAAGTCAAGTTGAATCGAGTAAAAAAATTCGAGTCAAGTCGAGTCGAGTTGACGAATCCTATTATTTATACTAAACGTTGCGTTTATATGGAACGATTATTTAACTATTAGACTACGTATAAGATTATTTAACTACATAAATAATATAATGGTTTTACCTTTTAACTTAATAAGTAAACATTTATCAAAACGACGTAGTTTTGCCTTTTAACTTTAGAAAAGTTAAATATATATCAAAACGATGTAGTTTTGTCTTTTTTTATTCAGATTTTTGGATAACTTGAATTATGTAATTCATATTCAAGTCAAATCGAAAACTTAATTTTTTATTTGAGTTGATCCGAATAACTTGGTTAACTCAAATAAATCAAACTATTTAATTCAAAATTTGAAATTTTTTATTGAGTTTTTCGAATTAAATCTGATTTTGCTCACCCCTATTCAGAGGTAATGGTCGCATCTCAGCAGGATATATGAAATATGTGCATCTCGGAGCGATATCCATCACTGATGACTCAAGAATACATCGAACAATCTAAATTTTATTAGCAATCGAAATTTTTAACACTGAGAAATGTTGTATAGTGGAAAGATGGAGAGGCTGGGGGAGAAGATGTTTGAGGGATGATGAAGTATGGAGTGGGAGGCTCCTTTTATAGGCGTGGAGAGAAGGGTGTGATTGCAAAGTAGAAAATTCCTGCGGTCGAAAATGTGCCTCAAGACTAACATTTTCATTGAATATATTCAAAACGCACTTAAAATCTGTTGAAAATTTGAGGGGTCAAGTACTTTTATTTTTCAGAGAAGAAAAATGCTACAGAATGTTTGTCCAGCTGGGCGAGCTTCCTTACTGACATGGCAGGAAAGCGCACCCAGATGGGTGCGCTGTGGACCCTCAAACTTTTTTTTGCATATTTGAAGCACATTATGAGGCACAAAATACCTTCTGAAGCACGCTTCTGATTAAATTATATGACTTGTGAAATGTGTTTTTGAGTAATAATTTGTGTTTCATCATCATTATTTGACGAAAGCACGTATTCAAAAACGGGTTTTGGGGCACGCATTCTCTCTCTCCTTGTTCTATTTTCCTATTAAAGTAACAAAATATTCATAACTTAGGCACGCAGCAAATTCATTTCAAACATCTAAGAGTTGAGTTGCGAGAGTTGTGTGCATTTCGTTGGACAACCGTCTATTATTTTTTTTTTTGTTTATGCTCATTCAATTCGTAACTGATATTGAAATGAGTCAATGAATGAAATTCGCTATTTATTATGATAGTCAAATCTGTAATACAAAAGATGGGGTGGTATTTGTAGGAGCCCAATCCTTGAGATTGGCATTCAATCGTGTCATTAAATTGAGTGAGATACGGATTAGAATCAGGAAGGAAATTGAGGGTTCAACTTAGGGAAGAATTTCGAGGTTGCAACGTAGATATCTTGCTTCCGTTGACCTCTATAAGTATGAGTTATTTGATGTGAAACGCGAGCTCGAGCTTGAGCTCAAGCTAGAGGCCGTCATATAATTACATTACTCAAGCAAAAATGTTGTAATGGAGTTATATGTCGATTTTGCTGAGGCTAATGGATCTGACCCATTTTTGGTCACCGTTGCGGCTAATGTTGGAATCGAAGCTAAAGCAAAAAGTCCTACTACACAGTTGTTGTAACAACTCGTTCTCAGTGGTACCGGAAACAATAGTTTCGAGACCACAAATCCATCAAGTAGGTCTATAAATATTATTATTTAATATTTATGAGTTTAATATAGTATTATATAAGATCTTGGATTTAATTTTTTTTATTATAATTGAACAAATAGTTAAGTTCAAGTGATTTTGGAAAATGAGGTGTCTCAGGAACTCGTTTCTATAAACTGAGTTTATAATTATTTTATTTAATATTTATGGAGTTACTATATAGGTGTATTGAAGTTTAGCCCAAAAATTTTCGTGATTTGATAGTTAATTAAGGAAAAAGAACTAAATTAGAAAAACTGTAAAAGTTAATCGCTATTAGTTTATAAGTGTTTCATGGCTATAAAAACATGAATTAAGGGCTTTATATGGTAATTAGACCCTATTTAATATGGTAGACAATTTATGTTTGGTAAATTATGAAATTTTGGTTAAAATAGAAGATTATAAAGGTAATTTAATTAACAAATAACATAAACAAAAGATGAACAAAGTCATCTTCTCCATCTTTTGTCTTTAGAAAATTGAAACTCCATAACTTGAATGTCGCAAGCTTTCAGCCAACATTTTTTCTCTTACATGGTATGATTTTTAAGTCTATTTTAGTAATTTTTATATTTTTAAGGTCGTTGTAGCTTAATCAAACTAGCCCCAGGACTAATTCATAAAACTATTAAAATATTAGGGACTTGCCATGAATGAATTATAAGTGTCTTTGAAGTTTGTTGATAAATTCATGAACTTGATGGTTTAATAGGAACATTTTGTTAAGTAATTTTGGTCGGTTTTGAATTTAAGGACTTAATTGTTATAATTTTGAAATTGGCATGGTTTAATTGTAAAAATTTAGTTTTTAGGGGCTATAGAGTAAGGCGCGAAACCAGGGGGCTGGCAAGGGCTCGGCCCCCCTAAAATGGAAAATTGTCCATTTAGGCCCTTTGAAATTTTTAAAATTTTAAATTAGTAAAGGTAAAATTACACTTTGGCCCCCCTAAAATGATAAAAAATTGATTTAATCCTTTAGAAATTATAAAGACAAAGGCTATTAAAATGGTGAATTTGCATTTTACTATCGTAAAAATTACAATTTAATTTCGGCCCCCCTTAAAAAAATTTCTGACCTCGCCCCTATTTAGAGGGACCATAAAGAATTTGACATTAATGTTTTTTGGTTAATTTTGAAATTTTTGCAAGTTTTAGTATAGGGGCTAAATTGCATAAAAGGTAAAATTTTAGGGTAAAATTGTAAAATGTTAACAAAAGGGTTTATTCACATAAATTTAGTTATTTAAGTTATTTTAAATGGTTAATTGAATTAAATTACTATTTAGATCAAGAAACAAATCAACCAGACAATAATTGTAGAAAAAGGAAAGCTAGCAAAGTAATCATCGGTGTTGTGGTTTCTGCAAATTAGATTTGGGTAAGTCTATGTGTTGATTAAAATAATTATTTGATGTTCTTGTGATCTAATAATTATCCATGTATGTTTGTGATTGGGTTCTTTGCTTGGTAAATATAAAGTGGTAAAATGGACTAAGTTGCAGTGATATCATAATTAAAGGTTATGTTTGAAATTGGAAAACTATATGGATGAATTCATGTGATGAAGTAATGTGTATGGATTTAAATGATATGGATATTAAACATGGCATGTATGAACCTTGTGAATGCTTAGAATACAAATGACATGTCATTAGGGTTATTATTGTTTTGAGTGTTTGTCTTGGATGTCCTACCGATGGCTAAGATCCTGCTTTTGTTGCGGATTCTTCACAACTCGTGTGAGCAGCATCACGTAGCTTAACATCCCGACCCACAACTCGTGTGAGTAGGCTCATTTCTCAGCTTGTGTGAGCATTTACCATCACAGCTTGTGTGAGCATTATTCCCGTGTATCCAACGTTACTTCATTATGGTTCATCGGGTGGAAATGGATATGTAAAATGGTTATACGAAGTGGTGATATGAAATGGATGCTTGAAATAGAAATGTGAAATGTTAATAGATGTGTGAATTTTGAGTTGTGTTTCGAATGAGTTACTTCTATATGTTTTGTGACATGATAATGTTACATGTTTCATATATGAACTTATTAACCTTGTGAGATTTGTGATGTGTATAGCCAAATAATGAACTCATAATCTGGATTGTGAAATGTTTAAGTTACATCATATTCAGTGATATAAGGTTTAAGTTTAACACGAGCTTACTAAGCAATGATTTGCTTACATCTGTTCTGTTTGATTTCTTTGTAGATTATCGAAAGTTTTGATTGGTTGGAAGTCAAGTTGGAGTTCAGACTATCCGTTCAACGACTCAATAGAACTTTTGTTCGTTTTGATTTTGATTATAGGTGGTATGTAGTAGGTGGTTTGAACATCATATGTAATTGTTCAAGTTATGGTATGGTTTTGGTTATATAAATATGGTTGTGACTTTTGGCTTGGTTGGTACTTTTGGTATATAAATATGTATATATATAAATTGTTTTGATCATGTTTTGGCAGGTTAGTTCTGGTATAAGTTTTGTGAAATGATGATTGATGAATGTGAAATTGGTTAGGTATGAAAATGGTGACATGAATGGTATAAAATGGTTTGTTTTGATTATGTTATGTTGGTGTTAAGGTGCTATGTAAATGTTTTGAATAATTTGGTTCACTTTGTATTGTTGGGAAATGTGCTCATATTGTAGTAAACATGTAATTGTTTTCTATTTTTTTTTAATAATGAATAAATAAATAAAGTTAATTTTAGATTTCACTATTATGTCTTTTGTATTGCTGTCTTTCATATTTTGCATGCATAGTGAAATTGTGGCAAGCAAATATTAGCTCATTGATGGTCTAAGTTCAAATTGATGATAAATGGCATTGTAAGAATGTTTACATTGCGAGAAAGATAACCTACTTCAATAGATAATCTAAACGAGTCCATAATCTCGTAAAAGAATCAAAGTGAACATTTGATTTAAATACTAAGAAGGATTATTATGTTGTCTACAATTCCAATTTAGGAGATGACCAGTCTTCACTATTGGAGCAGTTGACTCCATGGGTAGAGACATAGATGTATTCATTGGCAGAATTATACATTAGACTGGACCCAAGATGAGATCATTCTGAATCCGTTTGTGAATTAATTCACTTGTGATGTTCATGGTATGATTTATCTAAATCTTGAGTTAGTCACGAGCCATGCGTATGTAACTCATTTGTTTTGATATAAGTGGAGGCTTATACTTAAAAGATGATTGAGCCGATAGCTAGTATGTTGGGTACATGACTTGTGTATGGCATGACTTTATTAGCAACAGTGGAATTCATAGTTCAATTAAAGAGTTAATAATATCCTCTCATTGGCATTGTGTGGATAGATAAATATGGAACATGGTCACAGGTTACTTGTTCCCAAACGAGCAATTTATCATAGTCATTTATTGACAATGATCATATTAATCATTAAGAAGACACAATGGCGAGAATGAGATAAAATAGGATTGTATTGAGTGAAAGAGTTTAACTCAAAGGAATCAAGGATATCATATGAGGGTAACAACACATGACGAGGTCGTTGGACAAAACAGTTGGATGAATTGCTTTCACAAAAAGTATACAATAAGGAGTTTTTGATAAGTGCTAAAAGTAACATGTTTTAATCCCGTTCTTAATGCATTTTTGGATGATTATTTGATGTAAAATGATTACTTTTATGCTCTTAATCCTTTAAATTCATGTTTCTATACTTAGGAGAGCATTTGGGAGCAAAAAGAGTGAAAACTAGAAAATTGGAACAAGGTACAGAGGGCACATGGGCTAGGCACAAGGTTGTGTGGAAATCATGAACTACACTCCAGAAACACGGAAAAATACAATTTTTAGATTTTTCGGGCATTCTAAGACCTATATATATTAATATAAGAAGATAGAAAGGAAGTCGTCATAGAATATTGAAGAAAACAACTCGAAAAATACTATTGAAGCTGACTCTGAAGCATATTTCCATCAAGATTGAAGATCTCCTTTTGATCTCTTTGAAGTTTATTATTAGTTTCTTTATTTCTTGTGATTATACTGACTTTAAGATGTTTTTATTTACGATTATGAACTACTTTTCTAAATACCTATGGAGATGACCCTAAGATGGATTTTGTTATTTGATTTCTATTTTTACGCAATAAATACTTGGATCTTGTTCTCAATTATGTGTGCTTAATTCTTGGTTTAATATTTCTAAACTATTAATCCATGTTTGATGTGCTTAAATCATAAGAATAGACTCTGTTTAAGAGTAGATCTACCATAATTGAGTGGAGTTGCATGCAATCCTAGAAATAGGACGACATAAATCTACCGAATTAGAGTCAAATCTAATAGGGAGATCCATAGATCGAGTTAAAACGACAATAGGAGTTTTAATTAGAAATAAATTTCAATTAATCAACCTAGAGTCAGTTGCTCTTAGTTTTGAAGAGAGATATTAGCATAATCTAGGGATTTCTACAAATCAAGATACTAAGTGAAGAAATTGCTTAATTTAGATTGATAATGACAGATGAAGTCTAGTTGGATTCTTCCTTGGGTATTGTCTCGCTTCTTAGTTGTTAATCGATTATTTTCCCGATTTGTTCTTTGTTGTGTTCTTTAGTTAATTAATTTAGTTAATTTTAGTTTCAATTAATCACTCCAATTATTTGGTTAAATAATAAAAATACAGTAATTACTAATACTTTTAGTCCTCGTGGGAACGATATCTTTGCTCACCATAGCTATACTATTAATTGATAGGTGCACTTGCCTTTGTCGAATTTTTAGTTGCTTTATGACTGCAATCAGTTTTCAATCATGCTACTTCTTGTGGACTGACTCTATGATTAAGTAATTGTGAATTATTGGAACGAGTTTCTGGATATAATTGCAATTACTAGAGCCTAATTGTATATGTACAATTGGTCCCTCCACTAGCTCAACAAAAGCTCGATCAGACTGTATTTGAATCAGAAAAAAAAATCTATGACTTTGGAAATAAATTAATTGAGTTGATTTGTTCGATGTGGAATTAAATGGGGTAGTTGTAAGAATTGTTCAACTAAAGAATTTGTTTAAAAAATTTTCTTGAAAATTTATTTTGGAAAATATGAGTGATTTTTAGGAAAATTAATTTTGATCAAGTAAAATTAAATTAATCAAATTAATTAAAATTAATATTATATTTTTGAAAATTAATTTTCAAGTAAGACAATTGACCCAATGGGTAATTGAACTTGAAAATTGGATCTGAGATCATAAATTGGGCCTGGGAGCCTAAAACCAAGACTAAGACCCAAAAATTGGTCAAACAAACTGGGCTGGCTGTCTAACCAGTGGTTGGACCGTATCGGTCGAGCTGTCATTAGCTCGGACCGAACCGATAGAAACTGAACCGACTTGGGGTACCGGCAGCTACGACAGAGGCATTTCGGTAGCCAAAAAATGGTTGGGAACGATGGTTCTTCAGTGGTTCTCCTACTGTGACTCTACTAGAGAATTTGATTTCAGATTAACTATTCCAAAAATAATATTATTTTAATAGATTTAATATTTAATTTAATTGAATTTAATAATTATTTTAATAGTATTTTATTAATTTAATATTAAATTGATTTTATTAATATTAAATTAAATTTAATATTTCTTTTGTAGATAAATATTATATTAATTTAATATTAAAGTGATTAAGTTTAATCATAGTTGGACTCTCTAAACTCTCCTATATAAAGAGAGTCTTGGGTCATTATTTTACACACACTTGAATTCAAGAGAAAGTTGTAGAGAAAAAATTCTCTGAAAAAGTTAATTTAGAAAATTTCTAGAGATATTTTTCTTATTTATAACTTGGCTCAAAAGTTTAGAGAAATTACGAAATTACCCCACTAGTAATTTTTTTGAAAAATTTTATGATTCGAAGCCAGCCCACACTTGGCAAACGTGAGCTTGAGGATAGCGGAGAAGACTACTCGATCGAAGCGTTCATCCTAGATGAATCGAAAAAATATAATTTTGATTAAATGTTTATTACTTTAGATATCACAACCAGGTTCTTGTTTTGGAAATTTTTTTAAAATTTTGATTTTTCTCTAAATTTATTTTTCGTTATGTTTTCCAATTTTGATTTTTCAACATGTACAAGCTTGCATGATAATATAAATTGTTTGTATACCATATGTATATGAATATTGAATGGTGTGTAAGTGGTAATGTTTGGTAGCTTGAAATTGTTTGGTTTGAGGTACCTTTTTATGGCATATTGGTTAGGCACTTAGGATGCTTGATTATGTGATGATTTTGGCATGTTGTAATGTGTTTTAGAGTAGGTTCGAACATTTGCTGCATATTGTTGCTTGTGGCTTAAAAGAGATTAGTTTGGTTAACTTGATGGAAAAGTGACCTTTAGGTGCACACGAGTTGATACACAGCTTGACACACGGCCGTGTGTCATACACAGTTTGTTGGCACAGCCGTGTGGTATGTATATTTTTAAGTACCAATTTGCACACACAAGTCACAATTTGTTACACGGCCTGGATACACGACCGTGTGTCTCCACTACACGGCTTAAGTCCTCGCATACGGTCAGTTGGCATGACCATGTCTTATGGCTTCACACAGCCTGGGGTTATCACACGGCCTGGTGACACGGCCGTGTGACCCTTATTTAGCATTTTTACTCCATTTTTTGAAATGTTTTAATTAAGTCCCTAATTTATTTTAAATTGTTTTATAGCTTACATATGTTTAATATAACACCGATAAATTATGAAATGACGTGTTTTTCATTGAGTTTAATTCAATTAATCAATGTATGAAATGTTTGATTTGTTATAGCATGTTTTGTTATGTTGTGTTTTGTAGCATCCCGTAACCTTAATCTGGTGACGGAGACGAGTGAGGGGTGTTACAATTGTGCGGTGGGTAGACATTCATCGATTTCTGACACGAATTTAAACTTCGGTGGCCACTACCAGTCAGGGTATAAGCATAACCCGAGTCTCGACACTTGAGCTTGACATTCAATCCATGTCTACGATTTCAACTTCGGTGGATCAATGTTCTGGGGCGAAAGCACTTATACCGGGAGGGCATCGACGTACACCAATCACCAATTCGATTCAGATTTTGGAAGATCAATCTTATGGAAGGATATACCTAAATGATATAATAATGATACTTTGAGGTTTTATAATTAATGTTATAAATGAATTAAGTTTGAATAAACATACATTTGTTCATGTTCGTCTGTTTAATTTTAAGCTTGTTTGTATTCAATTCGTGCTTGTTAAGGATTTCAAAATTGTTTTTGTGTTTATTTCTTTAAAATTATGTGTACTTGTATTTATTTGTTTAAGTTATATGAATTTATTCATAAACATTAAGTAAACATATTATTGAACATAAAACGAACATATTCACAAACAATTACAAATCATAAATAAACATATTTTTATTATTTATATAAAAATGGAATATAAATATTAATTTTTATATTATAAACAAATAAAATAAGCATACAAGCGTTGCTTGATTCTTAGCTTGATTGGCATCGATATTGTTGCCAATGCATGAGGACGTGGGTTTGAATGTACTAAAGCGCATTATCCTCCTATTTAAAAGTTGAAGTGGACTTTTTCTTGCACATCAATAATCCATTCCTTAATGACATCAATATTCCATCTACCATTCTTTTTATCCATTATTTCGCAAAAAGTTGTGGCCTTCCCTCTAAATCCACCCCATCTCCCCCAAGCACATTAACACCCAATTCTAGGACCCATTTATCCTTCCAAGTATCAATGATTCACCATTAATAACCTGCCATAGACAATTATCTTTAATAAGGTCCCTCTCAGTCAACAAACTACCCATATCCAAGAAGCTCTAGTCTTTTTCTTAGCTTCAAAAAAACCAAAATTAGGAAAATATCTACCTTTCAGGACTTTAACCCACAACTCATCAAGCCTATGAATCAACCGCCAGCTCTGTTTGGCCAACATAGCAATATTTTTTTTTTTGAAATAAGACTTCTAAGTGGGCTTATTATTGAATAAAAGTTGAATACAAACATGGGCTAGATAAGAGAGGGCCGGATGGAAATTCTAGGCCCCATAATTTAAAGACAAAATCGGCCCTAGAACAATTCATCTTTCTTTTAGAAAACAGCAGTTCTGTTATCCTAAAAGTCCTGAGAAACAAAGAGCAATAAATATTTTTTAACAGAAACTCTGACACCATATTAATGGTGCTGCTGGATTTCCCAATCAGCGCCTGGTCACCGTTCAATTCCCCATCAGCAGTTTGCCTTCTTCAAGACGAATTTGGTTCCCAATAAGGCTGTTTGCCTACTGCTTTGTAAGTTCTGAAAATTCAGCCTTTCAATTTTCAAATTCATTCTTCCATATCCATAATCAGAATATCTCCACTCCCCCACCCCTGCCGTATTTCTCCTCTCTCTGCCTTTCCTCTCACTTCCGTTTGATGTCTCCTTACAGTTCTCTCTATTCGGCCTTTATCGGTTCTTCACTCGCCCGTTCTGATTTCATTTATTGTCCCTACAGCCCTCCCTTTCTGTCTTCATTCATTTTTTCCTAGAAGTCTGTTATCGAGCCACTCTCGTCCCCTTTAGCTCTACCCCATCCTCTCATCCCCTATTATTATATTCGTTCGTCTCTGCTAACTGTTTTGCTAAAGATGATTCACTGCTTGACGAACACGAACGTGGAGGTCTCCCGCCAGGTAATAGCTTTCGTCACTTTTTAATGCATCTTTCGCGATAGTGTGTGCATATTGATTCGCCAATTTAGGAATATATTCAAACTCGATTTCTTGATAACTGTTGGAATGGTTGTGGATGTCTCTGATGATTGCTCCGATGGCCGATTTACCTATGTTTTTGTTCTGACATTTCTTGATAACCATTTTTGAATCCCCCATAATTAACACTCTGTTTAAGTTCATCTTGACCCCTAACTTTAATGCTTGTAATCATGCATATGCCTCCGACGTGAATGGTGTTGCGATGTTGGAGTGGATGACTACCTCCGAAGCCAAGATCTCCCCCTTTTCGTCCCGGGCTATTAGACCAGTAGCCGATTTGAGTGCGTGTCCGTCGAAAGTCGCGTCAAACTGGATCGTTGCTCTACCCCTGCTGTGTGACTGAAAGGAGCTTTCAGCTATTCGTGATGTTTTGTTTTCTACCTTTACTGCAACTAGTTCTGAAACATATCTAGTGATTTTTCTTACTGTTTCTGCACTTGATAGAAGTTTTTTTTCATATAGTAGCGAATTTCTGCTGAACTAGATGAACCATAATCCGCAACAGAATAGACGATTCTGTTCTTTGCATCCTTTTCTCAAAAATCCATGTAAGCCAGTCCCACATACTTAGATCATTGTGAGTTAGTACCCAGTTTAACTGTATTTGGTTCCAAATCTCGATTGATGCAGGGCATTGCTGAAAGATGTGGCATCCGTCTTCCTCTGCTAGACGACATCTGGGGCATATTACATCTGTGGTCACCTTCTTGGTCCTGAGATTCACCAAGGACGGAAAAAGATTCCAAGAAATTTTCCAAATTGTAATATGAATTTTTTTTGGGATATCCAGATTCCAAAGTTTTCGGTAGAACTTTTTTGTCGTCGTTTGTAAATTAATTCTGTTAGGGTCCTGGCTAGAATCTTGTAATAGTTTATAGGCACTCCTAACGGAGAATTCCCCTGTCAACTCCCCTAGCCAAACTTGTAGATCTTCATGAGCTAGCTCCGCAAGAGGGATCTGCAAAATTTTTCCTACTATGTCCCCTGCGAAGGTATTTCTTATCAACTCTGATTTCCATCTTCTGCTATTGGCATCAATTAGATCTGATACTAACTGAATGTTCACACTGCTGCCCTGATTCGAAATTCTGTCAATCACCTCACCTGAAATCCACAAATCATCCCATATGGAAATTTTATCTCCCTTCCCTACTCTCTAACACATTCCTTTATCGAGAAGCCCTCTCGCAGCCCAAACACTTCTCTAGGTAAGTGAAGGTAAATTTCCTAACCGAGCTTCTGAAAAATTCGAGTTAGGATAATACTTAGCTTTTAACACTCGCGCTAATAACGAATCTGGATAATTAATGAGACTCCAACCCTGTTTTGCAAGTAACGCAACATTAAAATTTGCAAGATTTCGAAAACCAAGGCCACCATCTTCTTTTAAAAGACATAGATCTTTCCAAGCGCACCAATGTATACTTTTGCTGTTTCGACTTTTTTGCCACCAGAACTTTGCTATTATTCCCTCCAAATCCTTACAAAGAGTCTTAGGAATTAGAAAGCATGCCATTGAGAAAGTAGGAATAGTTTGAAGAACAGCTTTGGTAAAGACTTTTTCCCCCTTGTGATAGAAAACGAATGCTCCAGTTATCAATCCTTTGTTTAAAACGATCTTTTAAATTTTGAAAAGACGAACACTTTCTCCTTCCCACCATACTAGGAAGCCCTAGATACCTTTCAATGTCATTTGATCCCCTAACAGCCAGAATCTGTGAGATTGCCATCTTTTCCTTTTCTTGGGTGTTGGTACTATAGAAAACAGTTGATTTATCGAAATTAACACATTGTCCTGAATTCGTCTCATACTCCCTCAGGATCTGTTTTAAAGACATCGCGCCTCTTCCTGTAGCTTCTGCAAACAGAATACAGTCATCTGTGAATAGTAAATAGGAAATTGTTGGCGCTCTTCGGCTAGCTTTGGCCCCTTTAAACTTGAGAGTCCTTCTCCACAAAACAAGAATAAGAACGGGCTTAACGGGTCCCCTTGTCTGAGGCCTCTAATTGGGCGGAAACTTTCACTTGACAGTCCATTGAAAATTACTGAGTAAGAGACTGAAGATACACACTTCAATACCATGTCAACCCACCCCCATTCAAAACCCATTTTCTTCATTACCTTTTCCACAAAATTCCAATCAACCCTATCATAGGCCTTGCTCATATCTAGCTTCACTGCCATAAGCCCTTTTGTTCCCACCTTTTTGTTTTTTAAGGTATGCAAAATCTCATACGCTAGCAATACATTATCAGTAATCAATCTCCCTAGGACAAAGGCACTTTGCGCTGGGTCTATGCATTTATGAATCACTACCCGAAGCCGATTGGCTATAGTTTTAGCTATCACTTTATAAATCACATTACAAAGACTAATGGGCCTGAATTGGGTTATATTAGAAGGATTTGAAACTTTCGGTAGAAGCACAATATTTGTTTTGTTGATTGAGCTTACGTCCATACCGTTGTTTAACTGTTGAATGCAGTAATTTGAGACATCCTCCCCAATTAATGCCCAACATTTTTGGTAGAATATGGCTGGTAATCCATCCTCCCCTGGGGCTTTTGTCGGACCCATTTCTGTTAATGCTGTCCATATCTCCTCTTTTGTAAATCTGGCCTTCAGTTTAACGTTGTCTTCTTCCGAAACACATGTATCAAGTCCTACTAGAATTCTATCTGTACTGCATTAACTTCCGACTGAAAATAGCTTTACAAAATAAGATCTTGCACTCTCCATCATTATCTCGTTTTCCAGTGCCACCCTTCCGTCTTCTAATTGGAGTTTTTGAATTAAGTTCCTCTTTTTTCTTAGAGTCGCTTGTTTGTGAAAAAAACAGGTGTTTTGATCGCCCAGTTTCAGCCAATTTATTCTAGCCCTCTGCTCCCAGTAGATTTCATCCTTGTCAATCTCCATGTTCAGGTGAATCTTTGTATCAATAATTTCTGCTAGGTTTTCATCGTCTCTATCTTCTTCAAGTAGCTTTGCCAATTTAGAAGTTAGAATTTCTTTTTTCATTTTTCTGTTTCGCCGAATCTGGTTTGCCCATCTCGTCAATTGTCCTTTTAGAATTGCCAACTTATTCAAAAGATCTCCTGAAGAAGCAACCCAACTCGTTCTAACTTCCTGAAAGAAAGTTTCTTCTAGAACCCACCAAGCTTTGAATCTAAAACTCCTTCCCCTTTGCCTCCTAACATTGCACTCTGTATTAATGAGTATTGGATAGTGATATGAGAAGGAGTGTGAAAGATGTTGGATTATGAACTCCGGGAATAGTGATCTCCACTCCTCATTACTAACTCCTCTATCCAGCCTTTCTTGAATGTTTATTTCCGGTAGATTCCCTCTTTCCCATGTAAACCAATTCCCTGAGTAACCCAGATCTGCCAACTAGCAATCATCCAATACTTGTCAAAATTCTTCCATTTTCTTTTCATCTCTAGGTAAGCCTCTTTTCTTCTCGAAGCCATAAAGTATTTCATTGAAGTCTCCACAAACTAACCATGGGTATTCGCCTTGGTTGTGAAGTCTTCTTAGTAGATTCCAGGCTTCATCTCTTTCGTTCGTGTACGGAGATCCATAAAACCCCGTTAGTCTCCACTTTTTCCCTCCATCTTCATTGATAATTACATCGATATAACGATGAGAAAAACTTTGCAGAACTATGTTCACATCCCACCGCCATGCTAAGCTGAGTCCGCCTCTCGATCCCAAAGACTCCACATCAATGCCAAACTGGTACCTGCAACTTTGTCTAACTTTCTCCATTTTGAACTTGTTAATTTTCGTCTCCATAAAGAAGACTACTTGGGGGTTGTGTAGCTTGAGCAAGTGCCGAAGTCTTCGAACTGCCCGAGGATTCCCCAGACCTCGGACGTTCCAACTTAGTATTTTCATTGTGACCGGTCGGCTTACCCCTTGGCAGCCACCGATATTTGATGCCTTTCGACTTCTGATCTCATATTTCTTCCTTCCCAATTGATACTCTCTTCAATGTCTCCTCTAGCCCTTTTCTTCCCCTCTTCCCCTACAACTATCTCATCCTCTAGATCGTGGTCCATCGCTGTTTGACTTTGACCCTTCATCATGGTTTCTTTCTCTTCTCTTGGGAGAACACTGCTGCCTCCTGGATTAAAGCCTAAGACGGGATCCATAATTCCAGGTCTTCTGATTCCTTCCCATCTTGCATGACCTATAGTAGAACTAGTTACATTGGAGACCTCTAATGTTACACCTTCTTCTCTTAGCCAAACGCTATTCATCGTCAGAGCTCTTCTTGATTGCACCCGTAATGACAAATCCGAACCCATCTCGCTGATTTCCACCCCTAACTCCATTCTTGATGCACAAAAAGAGTCACTATGCCCTAGACGTCCATAATAGAAGCAAAAAAGGGTCAGTCTTTCATATTTAAAACTGACGTATGAACAGCAATTATTGAACTTTACTTGTTTCTTTCTTTTGAGAGGGCGTCGGATATCCAATTGAACTCGTGCTCGTATAAAATTCCTATTTCCTTTCCCTAAAGTTGAGCCATCATATTCCAAGAACCTTCCCAAAAAGTTACCCAATTGAATCGCCAACCTTTCAGAAAAATAACCAAAGGGAACATCGTGGATTTGTACCCAAAAAGGAGAAAATATTAGAGGAATTTTTAATGGATCTTCCCCTCTTTGTAGTCTGTGTAGTAACAGCAAGTGATTATTAAAAGTATAGGGTGAACCCTTTAGGACTCTTTCCATATCCATAACATGGAAAAATTGAAAAAGAAATCTTTTTTCTGCCAAATCGCAGACTTGCACCCCTCTTATTGGATGCCATAGATTAGCCATGGTGCTTTTCATTGCTGGAAAAATGAATAATACTAGCAGTAAGAAAGCAACCTACCAGATTGTACTCTTCAACGTCCCTTACTGTGTTCAAATCTGTTTGAATCTGCAGGATATCATCTTCATCTTCATTCAGAGTCAGATCTGTAAGTTCGGCTTTTATAGCTACTAGAAGAAAGGGGCGTTGATAAGGGAGAAGACTTTGTGTTTTTTTTTGGGGGGAAAGTTTCAAAAGGCGGCAGCTGAGCTAGATAAAAATCTTGAAACAGATCTGAAATCTTGCTAAGAGAGGCGGCGGCTGAGTAGAAAAAAGACCTTGACAACAAAACCTAAATTCTTGCTAAGAGAGCAGACAAAGGCGTGCTAGGGTAGCAGACAGGTAGATACTTTATTATCGCAATATTAAATTGCTATCATCGGCTTTTAGCTTAGTGAGCTTCACAAATCTTTTTTGGAACCAATAAGCAAGTAATAAGATAAACAAGAATGTCACTCACCACAGTTTTAGAAAGCACTTCTCTTCCACTTTGAGATAATAAATTATGCTGCTAACTTCCCAATTTAGCATAAAATTTCTCTTTTAAAGTTCTCATAACCTCATAATTCGTTCTACCCTACAAGGAAGAAGTACCTAAGTAAGTCCTAAGATTGTCAGCTTTCTTTATACATAGAAGGTCACTAAGCTCTTTCGTTTTCTCCTCATGCACATTCATACCAAAAACAATACTAGACTTCTCCAAATTAACTTTTTTATTAGATTCTTTACCATACTCCTCAATTATCTTGGCAAACTACCTACAATTCTTCCCATCAGGCTTTAAGAAAAATAGAGAATCATCTGTAAAAAGAATGTGAGAAATAATAGGACCTGACCTACTAATTCTAACACCCTGGAGGGATCTAGACTCCATTACCCTAGAAATCATTCTTGAGAAAACATCAACAACAAATAGAAACAAAAAAAAAAGAGATAATGGGTCTCCTTTGCCTAAGACCCCTATTGGTCTAATGACCTCACTATTTTTACCATTAACGACGAAAGAGTAAGACACAGAGGTTACACACTCCATAATCCATGTTGTTTATCAAACCCAATTTTGGTCATGATTTCCTCTTGGAATCCCCATTCCACCATGTTCATGTCCAACTTTATACCCACCTCATACTTTCCACCTATTTTCTTCAATTTCAAGCAGTGAAAAACCTTACCAACAATCACAACATTGTCTCGAGCCATCCTACCCTCAATAAAAGCACTTTGGTTGCATGTAACCAATCCTCAAATTAATGATCTCAATTTGTTAACCACCATTCTTGAGATTATTTTATAACAAAATTAGAAAGACTTATAGACCTAAATTGAGATACCAACTCAAGCCTTTTCACCTTTGGAATAAGCACAATCTCAGTCTTTTTCATTTCCTTCAACATTTACCCATTATGAAAAGAAACTTTGCACATACTTCACAACATCCTCCTTCATCAGACCAAAATTTTTGATAAAAAAAACCCCACAATATCCATCCGGCCCTGGGGCTTTCAACGCTCTCAACTGAAACACAACATTTTTAATCTCATCAATAGTCACCATTTTGACAAGATCCTCATTTTGTTTAACAGTTACAAACTTCTTCCTCATTATCAATCAACTTCCCACACCCGTTTTTCAAACGAATCACCTTATTCCCGTCTCCTTCTAATAGTCTGCTGGTGGAAATATCTTGTATTATTATCACCATACAATTATTTTGTATTTATATATGTTGTGTGATCTAATATTTCCATTCGAGTTAATATATTATTTGGTGTTTGAGTTTGTCTCTAATATTCAGTTTAAGACATGAAATTTTTTGTCTCAAATTGATACTTGATTTTGATTTCAATATTCAATTTGGTAGCTAAATTTTTTCCATTTGATGGTTGAGTATTTTTGTCCTAGTTAAGCACTTAAAATTGGCTTCAATGTTCAATTTGATACTTAAGTTTCTTTTGTATCCAAAATTAAGTACATATGTTTTTTTACTAGAGCACACATGTCAAATATTCATTGGGTCACATGATGTCGTTAAGTCCAAATACCAAATTAAATATTAAAATTAAACTCAGAGACAAAATTAAACATTAAAATCAAATTTGAGTACCATATGTTATATTCACCTTTATATTCGGTTCCCTCAACATTGAATCTTGCCATTCATCCCAACGAGGCCTTAATAAATTTATGTTGAGGGCTTGATTCCATAAAAGCAAAAGCCCAACAAATTGATGGCTGGAAGGAGCCACTAATCAC
The DNA here is from genome assembly GCA_005393395.2 of Gossypium australe. Classification (NCBI taxonomy): domain Eukaryota; kingdom Viridiplantae; phylum Streptophyta; class Magnoliopsida; order Malvales; family Malvaceae; genus Gossypium; species Gossypium australe. The sequence goes on along the minus strand of CM016621.1, from coordinate 26,584,620 downwards.
CGACTTCGAGGGCTTAAGAAATCAATGATTGGGCCATGGCGTTGATTATGCCAACATATCCACACTCCACTGTGTCTTTTCTAGTTATTCATTAGGTTTTAACGATCGCCCATTTCCATCTTCTTCCAGTTGCAGGTGGGGGTTTCGTTTTGACACGGTCTATCTGTTGCTTTACCCATTGGCCAATTGCCATCACCTAAAAATTTACTAAAATTTACAACCAATTTCTCCTTTTTTTTCAGAAGAGCCATGGAATCGCTTTTTATCATGATTGTTTATTTATGCCCATCATTCCTAATCTTCCAGAAACCCTAATTTTATTGTTTTCTCTTACGATACCTCGTTTCGTTGTTGACCCTGCAGTTTTCTTAACACATGGACCTTCAACAGCTTGATCCCTTGCAGATTTCAATCCCGAAAGCCTCGAATCCCTACAGTATCATAAACAATTCCTCCGTATGGCTTGAAATCCGTCTCTTTTACGTTCGGATAGCGCCCTGCGTAATCGATAGCGCGCCGGACCACCTCACCCTCTGCTACCTCCGCCGCGAAATCGGTTTCTCCCTCGAAGTCAACGGCTCTCGTGTCCCGGCTTCCGATTCCGCTTCGTTCACGCTCCGCCGCGACCGTCTCGACCGGGAGTCGTCGGAGGTCACTTATTTAAGCACCGATAGCGTTCGCGTCACCGGAGGGTTTGAATTCGAGGTGTACGAGAATGAAAAGATGATGTTGTGTGGCTCTTTGGAAAGGATGGAAGGGGAATGGAGCATGGATTGTTATATGGCGGCAGCGGTTAAGGAGCCTGGGAATTCTTCGTTTTTCCAACGGAAAAAGGGGGTTTCAGCGCCGGGCATTGAAGTTTACATTGCGGGGTGTTCCGCGGGTGTGCCTGTGATATTGACGAAGACGATAACAGTGAGTCCTTGGAGGAAAAATGGGTCGAGGCTTAGTTCGACATTGGATGCGATTCCTGAGGATGAAGAGATTGGCAAAGGGAATAACAAGGGTAGTAATGGATTGATTAGACACCGGAATTTGCAGGTAAAATTGGCATTGTAACTGATCATAAATTAATAATGTAGATTTAGATTCCATCATGTTAAGGAATTGGCATTATTGCGTGAGAACCCTTGATTGTTTTTAGAATCTTATAACAGAGTTTAAGATGTTACTTTATGGCATTAGCATATGAATACTGTTATTGCTTTTATAAGTATGCTGAGTTGAAATTGAAATGTTGCTGCCTTTTTGTTGTCTATACATGATGGGAGGTTTATTCTGGTCTTAGAGAGTAGGCGTATACAATGTTGTTGCTTTACCTGCTTCGTTATAAAGCAGTCTGCTTCTGTCGGTATAATGATATTGGATTCTTCATTTGTAACTCCCAGTCCTTGCCACAGCTTGTTTTCTGCTTGTTAAGCAAGCTGAGCTGAGTGGTTTAGGGTATTCATCAGCTGTTCTTAGTAAACTTTTTCAATTCGTCTCCTAGATTCAACTTTAAGGTTCTTTTAGGGGGAAATGTAATTTTTTTCAAGTTCTGGGAGCATAACAACAACAGCTGCCTGTTATGACAATGAACAACATAGCACGGTCTTAAAATGTAGGTTGACTGTTGCTTTAATGTTCCTTTTTCTGTTTATCATAGGTGCATTATAAATTTGCATCTTTACTATAACAATGAGCTTCAAAATAATAATGGGGATACTGAAATGTGTTCATCAAGTGTTTTGGCAGATTCTTAGAAACTTCTTTGGGCTTTTCATTCTTCTCAATTTGTCCAGAATTGGATTTCCTGTCCTCACATGCTGTTCTTTTTTTTTACCATGTAGATTACCGAATCCAGACTTGAAGATTATGAGTTTGATGGAAAAATTGGACACGGCTACTACTCTGAAGACATGTATGCTGGCGAGGATGGTCAGCTTTCATGGTTTAATGCTGGTGTTAGAGTTGGGGTTGGAATTGGCCTTGGGATGTGCCTTGGGGTTGGAATTGGAGTTGGACTGCTAATGCGATCATATCAAGCAACTACCCGGAACTTTAGGAGAAGGTTTTTCTAAGATAGATCCCATCACTTTGCAGTGTGACGATGTCCTCTTTTAATTATGAAGAAGTTGAAAGGAAAAAGAAATTCAGGATTTTTGTAGCAGCCTGGAAGATATCAGTGTTGCAGGCCAAAAACTATCAAAAAGCTCAAGATAGCACCTCAAACTTATAAATACGAGGCCTGGTAGGTTGTTATAGAAAGTGGATAGAAGTTTCTACAGCATCCCTTACCTTGACCGTGAACTGCGAACATACTTGTTTATATAGAAAAAGAAGACTAAAGATGAAAGAGAAATAAGAAGAATGTGCTGCCATATAGAGTTGTTCAACAGTAGGTGTAATGTGAGAGTGTATATGTATATATCTATCATTCCAATTCATTAGTTACAAAAGCCGTGAGTTGTTTTCAATTTGTAATGTATTATAGTTGTATCCTGGATGAGAAAACAAAAAGTGTTCAGTTTTAAGTAAATTTGAATGTAGTCTTTTTGGGAAGTTTGATTGACTGCTCATTTCCTTTATACGCATATTCCATTCCCTACGTACATGGAAAAGGGTCTCCCGCTAATTGCCAAAAATTGGGACAAAACTGGGATTTTTGAAATTCTAAACAAAGCCAAGATGAGATTTTTTTCAATCAGATACGAGATGCGTTTTCAGTCTACCTTACAATCTCCATCATTTGATATTTAGCCCCTGCAAATGCCTAAATTTACACCCATAAACCCTAACCTCAATTAACCACCGCCCGAGAAATACTTTTACTCCCCCACTCCCTTGCTCAGTGATTCATTGGAGACAATAGCGTGGGATCCGAGGATGAATACATCCATCCCAACGACGTCGTCTGGGCTCAGATCCTCTGCCACGATGCCTCGCCGTAACAACCCTACGCCTCTCCCTTTGGTCGTTTCCCTCAACTGCGTTGAAGATTGCGTCCTCGAACAAGAATCATTGGCCGGCGTCTCGCTCTTCGAGCACGTCCCTCTTAGCCGCTTAGCCGATGGGAAGATCGAGGCCGCCGCGGCTGTCCTCCTTCACTCTCTTGCCTACCTCCCTCGAGCTGCCCAGCGTCGCCTCCGTCCTTACCAGCTCATCCTCTGTCTCGGCTCCTCTGACCGCGCCGTCGACTCTGCCTTAGCCGCTGACCTTGGACTACGCCTTGTCCATGTCGACGTCTCGCGAGCCGAGGAGATCGCTGACACTGTCATGGCGCTGTTTCTTGGCTTGCTCCGTCGGACGCACTTGCTCTCCCGCCACGCACTTTCGGCTTCCGGCTGGCTTGGCTCGGTTCAGCCGCTTTGCAGGGGAATGAGGCGGTGCCGAGGTCTAGTGTTGGGAATAGTTGGCAGATCTGCGTCGGCCCGGTCTCTGGCATCCCGTAGCTTAGCCTTCAGAATGAGTGTGCTTTATTTTGATGTTGTGGAGGTAAAGGAAAAAAATTCAGAAAGTTTACGTCTTTATTTCTTCCCCAATTGGATTTTTAACAACTAGAATCTGCTTCATTGTTGAGATTATCATTTCTTATTAATCAATTAAATTTTGATAATTAGGTGAAACAAATTAATTTAGCAAATTCTTGTCGAATCCTAGCAATTTTGTGCTTGCATGTTTTTGGAATTTAGGAAAAACTAAATCTTTATTCTTTTATCTACTTTGTCTGGCTACTTCTGGAAAGTGGTATAGAATTTCTCATTAGGAGTAGAACTTAAAATGCACACTATTTGAAAAGTTTAAGCAAATTTTTGTTCAACTGTGGAAGAGTTTAGCATAATATAGCTGAATTGCTAATTTACTATACTCATTTTGAGATGGATCTAAGGATCTTAAAGTTATAGTCTCTCTCTTATCATGTTATTGGGTTTGTTAATTGTATTTGAAAGAGAAATGATCTTCAAATTTTTATGTTGGAATAAATCTCCCCTGATTCATGTTTTCAGGAAAATGGAAAAGTAAGTAGATCTTCTATAAGGTTTCCGCCAGCTGCCCGCAGAATGGATACTCTTAACGATTTACTAGCTGCAAGTGACCTTATATCACTTCATTGTGCTTTAACGAACGAAACTGTTCAGATTATCAATTCTGAATGTTTGCAGCATGTAAAACCTGGTACATTTGCTTCGTATTTTTGAGATCTGTATTTCATTTTCTTTATTTTTTATTCCTTCTCTTTCTTTTGTCTAAATTTGTTCCCCTTTGGGGTTGTTTCATCCAGGGGCTTTTCTTGTGAACACTGGCAGCAGCCAGCTCTTGGATGATTGTGCATTAAAGCAACTTCTCATTGATGGCACCTTAGCTGGGTGTGCTCTGGATGGAGCTGAAGGGCCACAGTGGATGGAAGCATGGGTATGAAACATATCTTAGGCTATGAATTCAAGTGTTGCTGTGGTATGCTGTTTCCTTAGGAAGGTCGTCGCTAATCAAATTATGATAACATCTTTGCTTCAGGTGAAGGAGATGCCCAATGTACTGATACTTCCACGAAGTGCAGATTATAGTGAAGAAGCATGGATGGAGATAAGGGAGAAGGCTATCTCTATGTTGCAATCATTTTTCTTTGATGGGGTCATTCCAAAGGATGCCATTTCTGATGAGGATGAGGAAGAAAGTGAAATAGTTGATGAAAAAGGACAATTTAGCATACAAGACAAAGAAAGTGCTTTGCAGGGATCTAGTGCTGAACAGTTGATCAATGAGATTCAACAAAGTCCTGAAAGCTCCCTTAAAAAGGATTCCAATCAATCTAAGCAGTCTAATCAGAACCCAAGTCCTGGTTTACCTCATAACATTGCTGCCAAATCAGAGGGGAGACGCAGCAGATCGGGTAAAAAGGCCAAAAAGAGGCAGGCCCGTCTAAAAACCCTACAAAAATCAGATGAGCCCTTGATATTAGAAAAAGAAAGTACTTCACAAAGAGAAGATGACACTGCTATGAGTGGCACTGATCAAGCACTAAGTTCTGGTTCTCAGTCTCCAGAAGGCTCAAGAAGTAGGAAAACCCCTATAGAATTAATGCAAGTGTCAACTTCTGACCAGCTTCTTAAAACTAGCAAGAAGCTAAGTGAACTGTCTGGTGATAGTCTGAAAGATGGATATATTATAGCTTTGTATGCAAGAGATCGTCCTGCACTCCACGTGTCCAGACAAAGAGTTAAAGGTGGTGGTTGGTTCCTAGACACCATGTCTAATGTAACCAAAAGAGATCCTGCAGCACAGTTCCTTGTTGTCTACAGAAACAAGGTTTGTTGGCAGGAACTTGTAACATTTGCAATTGGTCCTTACTTTTTGCCTTTACTTAAAATTACTATGATGGATGTATTTTGAATTAATTAACTACATTTCTGAGCCTTTGGGCCAGCGTAGCTGAAATTTTTATGCATATTTTTCAGGAGACAATTGGTCTGCGATCTTGTGCTGCTGGTGGGAAATTGCTGCAGGTAACTTTACTAATTATTACATTGTTCGTCAAAGGATTTCTTTTTTTCTCAATAAACCTAACTATGAATTCTCTAATTTATTCTGCTGCAGTTGGTTAACATATTCTCTAAAACTGAAACAGTGTTTCTCTCTGAGTCGTTCATCTAATTTTGTTACTTCTTATGAGGAGTAGTTACTCTTAAGAATAATGCAAGTCCTATGACATCATTAGCCTAGAAATGATGGTGGTCTTGTTTTTGGCCCCAAAAGACAATTCTGACGTTTACTTTAAATACATTGAAGTTGCCATATCAAAAGCTACAGCTTAGGTCAAGTAACAGATTTCAGTTGCAATTTATTAAAAAAAAAATTTCTTGTATTGTGGAGGAACTGAATAAGAATGCTGCTAGAGCAGTTGGTGTAGTGACTAGTGAGAAAGTCTTCCCCCCCCCCCCTCCTCATTTGTTCTAATTTTTTATCAAGTTTATGCTTTTTGATGACTCACTGTTCTGTGCTGTGATGGCAGATCAACAGAAGAATGGAATTTGTATTTGCTAGTCACAGCTTCGATGTTTGGGAGAGTTGGACATTGCAAGGTCCTTTGGAGGAATGTAGGCTGGTCAATTGCAGAAATCCTTCAGTAAGTTCCGTATTATGTCGGACTATACAGTATAGTCTGAGCTTAATCTTAGGCACAGGCATTTCTCTCTATAGATTTTGTTCCCCTTTGTTTCCATTGCTCTATTATCTTGTCTCATTTTAATTTGGTTGAATGGCAGGCGGTTTTGGATGTACGCATAGAGATTCTGGCAGCTATAGGGGAGGATGATGGGGTGACTCGCTGGCTCGATTAGATTATGAACATAGATTATATATATATTTTTTTTTGGGGGGGGGGGGGGTTACTTTTTTATGGTCTTGCTTGTGTTTGTGGGTTTTAATCATCTGAGTTTGCCTTTTTGCCAATTACCAGAACAGTGTGTAAAGCATTGTTTTTATTTGTTTATTATGATTATTATATTCATTTTGGGGGGTTGGGATATTTAGAATCATAATGTTAAAGGTGGTTTGTTGAGGCTAATGATGTAATGAAGTGTGGTTTACGCTAGAGGTTTCCTTGGTTCTACTCCAAAACCAAAAGCACCTGTGAGTGTCAATTCTTATTGTATTAGTAGGGTATTGGGAGATGATGCGCATGAAACGTGCCTCAGTGGTCCTCCATCTCTAAGTTCAGTTAGTTGGCGTGTACAATTGTGAAAGCCCATTCACTCACGTGACTTTATTTCCATACTAAAAAAGAACTTCCATTTCGATTTTCTGACCTATCGGAGCAATTTGTCCATGCTTTACATCAACGAAACCATTCTTTTACAACAATGCCCACTTATTTTCTATTCTATCATCACTTTTTCCTTTCAATCACATCTTATACCTTTTACATCAAGCAAGCTAGCTGCCATGTGGATCAAACACATGTTGAAAATATAAAATAAAGCATACATTAAATTGGTATTCTATTTTGTTTGTTGACTTTTAATGGGATTGAATTCAACCTTGAATTACACGAAGCAATTACTTGTTACTGTCGGGTTGGCAATGTTTAAAGGCAAATCGGCGTCGTAATCAATTGTTTTGAGCATACATATTTGGTTCGTAGAAATCTAGGTCTAAGGTTTAAGAAAACAATCAGAAAAGAAAAATGGGCTGAGATTCTTTAAACAACATGGAGGATAAGATCACGCTGTTTCAGTTCTGACTTCTAACCGGGCTATCGCATGCGTGTCTATTAAATTTTCATTTTCGGGGGTAAATTATGCTATTAGTCCCGTCCCTATACGTGAAAAGTTAAAAAAAAATTAATCTAAAAATATTAAACCAATCATCATCATTATTGAATATTCTGTTTAATTTACCAATTTAGTAAATTTTGACAAAAAAATTAACAATATTAATAATTAGACCGAAATTTTTAAATTAAAAAAATTTTAAAAACCTAACTTTTAAAATATTAAAATAGAAAGAGTAACAACCAATTTTAACTTTTTTTTATAAAAGAAAAAAAGTAAGTATGCTTTTGGCTGTTTATTTGGTGTATCCTAGGAAGGGTGCAGCTGTAATTTTACCTTTGGCGACATTTGCGACATTTGCGGCATATATGGCATCTGTGTACTACCCCCGCCGTTCAATTGACGAATAAAACAATCATAAATAATAAATTGCGAGGCGGATTCAGAATTAAATTGGTTGGGGTTTTCATTTACTTTTAATTTGACTCAGAATATCGTGCTTTAATTTTCTCTTACTTTTTTATTAAATAATTTCTAATTAATTTCATCTTTTAATTGACATTTATAAATGTTATACGTCAATAACTTGAGGCTCGAGTTCTAGAAAAGATCCGAGCCCCCGACCCATGACCCGACCACAAGTAAATAACAAGACGAACCATCTCGCAAGGCAAGGCTATAGACCCAACTCGCAAAAACCTTGCGCGAGCCCGCAAGAGCAGCCCGCGGATCCAGCTCGCAAGGCAAAGTTACAGAACCAGCTCGTAGGAACCTAGGGAAGATCTTAGTCTCACTTCGCATACGCCCAAAAGGACTCACTGAAAGGGCCACGTACTCCGCAGGCCATCCAAACAAGTGTCCAGTAAGTACGAAGTCTGCCCAGAGTGCCAGTCCCAAAAACAGAAAGGACCGCGTGCTCAGTAGATACGTGCCCAGACCTGGGGTTCGTAGAGAATGTTAATACCAGAGGAAATAGAATTAAGACAAAGTAGTGAAGCCCTGCTATGAGCTGTAATAATACTTATAACCGCATATATAAATACTCCAACATTTCTATCAAGACATAAGAAAAATATTACTCAACAATTGGTGCGGTAAACGTGGACAGACTTCCGATCATCAGATTTTTTCGAGTTTGATTAAGTTTCTTCATTTCTGGAAACAAATGACTCACCCAAATGAAAATCCCTCTACCAACTCATCATTATGACATGCATCAGGTTCCGGTACTTAGCACGACGAAACAAACTTATTCGTCGGTTAGTTTGTTAACAGACCGAAAAACTTTGATAATGCAGTTTATCGGTAAACCTCCATACCTTTGGATTTGAACCTCTCTACCGGCCAAGGGCCACCACTTCCTCTCATCAAAGAGGCACCCCAGCAGTTCCTAGCCATCCAGGAGCAAATAAGGCTAATGAAGGAACAAATGGTCGATCAGGAGGCACAATTCATGGAGTAATAGGCCTTCTAGCAGGAGTTGTTAAAACAGAACAAGGAGTTGCGAAGAAATATGCACATTGATAACTCCGCTCCTCGGGGCAACATAAACACACAGGACGAAGCCCTGGCGAAATAATGGCAAAGCGAGATGGATGAGCTGCAGAGGGACGTGCAGGTGTTACATATTGAATCACAATACATGGACTGGTTATTTTGTTCCAATAACTCACTAGCCACTAAGATCGCGGCAATAGGCTTACCATGCGACGTCAATGTCCCGAAAGATATGTTTGAGGGAAGAAAGGACCTGTGAGCTCATCTGATACAGTACAATGACTATATGAACGTGCTAGGAGCATTGGACGTAGCGAAGTGTAAAGCTTTTTCCACAACACTCAAAGGAAGTGTCAAAGACTAGTACTTCTCCCTTCTACAAGGTTCGGTCTGAAACTTCTTACAGTTAGGTCAAACGTTCTTGGGAAGATTCAGGGCCCATAGAGCAATCATGAACATGTATATGGGCCTAATTTCGATGAAGCAGAGGGAAGGCAAGTCCATTCACGATTATGTAAAAAAATTCCACGTAGTGACCTTAAACACAAAAAACTTGAAGGACTAGTAGGTTATAGATGCCTTCATCATGGGAGTGCAAAACGACCACGTCCAATATTCCTTCACTAATAACAGACTGCAAAGTCTAGCTAATTTGTATGAGCAAGCTCACAAGTTCGCAGAAGTAGAAGAAACTAAGAAAGCATCATGTGTCACATTTCATAAGGAAGACAAGCAGTTTCGAAAGAGAGAAAGACCTCGCAGCCGGCAAGGACCACCTAGCCAGTCATTGTAAGTAAGAAACGACAGGTCACAAAGAGATCGGACCTAGAGTGATCCCCTTAGGGCCCTCTAGAGACTCGAACAAGAGCTCGCCAGAAGTTATGCCCCTAAGAAAGGTTTGAGGCTTACACCCCCTTGAACGCTAAGCGAACTTGCATCCTCAACTAGGTTAAAAGCCTTGACATCTCGCCCAAACCACCTCCGATGAGGAGCATGGGGAGAAGGGTGAACTCGAAAGATTGATGTACTTTCCACGATGATATAGGGCACAAGACAGACGATTGCTTCAAGTAAAAAGATGTCATAGATGAAGTAGTTCGAAATGACGAGCTCATAGAATACGTGAATCAGTGTGGTTCGCAGTAGGGTCAGAACTCGCGCGGCAATCTTAAAGGCAAGCAAAAGATTCGAGGCACCATACAAGTGATCGTAGAAATAGATGATGAATGGGCAGGTTTCAACACGAAAAAAAAGGTGCACATGAGAAGTGTGATGTCAGTTAGTGCTCCTTAGAGGTCGCGCCGACAGGAAAAATAGAGTATCAGTTTTGGTGGCGACGATGAAGAGTTGGTACATGATGATGAAGGAAATGACTCGATGGTGGTCTTAGTAACGGTTTTCGATTTTGAGGTCAAAATAATACTTGTTGACAGTGGAAGTGCGATAGAAGTGTTATACTAGGAAGCATATTAGAAAATAGGATTGAAAAAGCAAGCATTGTCTAGAGCAGGCCCATTGTACAATTGTGCGAACCATCCAGTTGAGTTGAAAGGCTTTATCACCCTGCTTGTCACCTTGGGGGATAGAGAGCACACTACCATAGAGTACGTTTAGTTCTATATGGTGGACCACCCGATGCCATAAAATGCCATTTTCAGAAGACCGATAATGAGAATGGAAGGATGGTGATCGTAATATTCTGTATGAAAATTAAGTTCCCGACAAAGACTGGGGTTAGATTCCTATGATCTGATCAGCACACTGCGAGACAATGTCACATGTTATCTTTCAAGCAAGCGAGAGAACTTGCGGTTGAGGGGCGGAGTTCATGAAAAGCTGAATTAGCAAGTCCAGCTCTGGATTTGGATAGTCTGGACATAAGAGACGAGCACATGAGTAAAAAACCCGAAGTTGCGATGCATACTTAGACCCTACAGCTATTTTGCGATAACGAAGAGAGAACTGTCAAAATTTTTCAACATTGAAAAAGGAATAGAAGAACATGCTAGTCAGATGCTTGAGGAAAAATACAAATGTTTTTTCCTGGTCTGCAGTAGACATGCCGGATGTAGACCCTCAAGTGATTGTACACAAGTTGAACGTTCTCTCAGAGGCGAATCCAGTAAAGCAAAAGAGAAGAAAGTTCGCGCCTTAAGTGGTAGAAACAGTGAGGTAGGAGGTCACTAAGTTGTTGTCAGCAAGATTGATTCGGGAGGTAAAATATCTAGATTGGGTCTCGAACGTGGTACTGGTGAAGAAAGTGAACGGTAAATGGAGGGTGTGTATCGACTTCACCAACCTCAATAAGGCATGTCCCAAAGATAGTTTCCCCCTACCCTCGATCGATCGATTGGCCGACACTTCAGTGGGTCACAAATTCATGAGCTTTATGGATGCCTTCTTGATTACAATCAGATTTTGTTAGAAAGAGACGACAAGGAAAAAATAGCTTTCATTACAGAAGAGGGGTTGTTTTACTACCAGGTTATCTCATTCGTCCTCAAAAATGCGGGAGCGACCCATCAGAGGTTGATAAATAGGATATTCAAGGACTAGATAGGCCGCGATCTAGAGGTCTACGTTGATAATATGTTATTGAAAAACACATTCGTGAGCGAGCATGTGCAAATCTTATCAGAAACATTTGCAATCCTAAAAACTCATGGCATGAAACTGAATCTGGTGAAGTGTGCTTTTGGGGTGTGAGCCAGTAGGTTATTAGGCTTTATGATTTTAGAAAGGGGAATAGAGGTAAACCTAGAGAAAATCTAAGAAATCATGGAGATATCCCCTACGTGGACAATAAAAGGTATACAACGTCTTACAGAAAGAGTAGTAGCACTAAACAGATTTATCTCGAGGATGGCGGACAAATGCCTCCCATTATTCAAAGCTTTAATAGCCTCTTTCTCATGGACAGAGGAGTGCCAAGCAGCCTTAGAGGAACCACAACTATACCTCACCTCCCCTCCACTATTGAAATTGCCTCAGATAGGAGAAACACTATACATATACTTTGCTACCTCAGAAGAGACAATTGTAGTGGTATTGGTTAAGTTAGAAGGTGTCCATCAGTTCCCTGTATACTATGTTAGCTAAGTACTTCAAAATGGCGAACTAAGGCACTTAAAATAGAAAATTGCATCTATGCTCTGGTTGTTGTAGCTTGCAAATTATGACCTTACTTTCAAGCCCATCCAATTGTTATGATCACCAATCAACCTATGAAAGAAGTACTATCCAAGGAAGATACTTTGGGAAAGGTAACAAAATGGGGTATTGAACTTGCTAAATACGAAATTGACTTCACCCCGTGCATTGAAATGAAGGGATAAGTGATAGCTGATTTCATAGTAAATTTTTCCTTCGAAAGACTGTCGACGCCGCAGGTAACGTGGGCTAAGATTCGATATGCTGGATAATATATGCCTTGTAAAAATTGTATGCTATGTGAACTTTTATGAATGTTAACAACTTGATCTATTGCATTTATAACAAAGCATGACATGCTAACGATTCAATGAGTTATATTTTATGATGAAGCATCACATGTTCCACATTTTATACTATAATTGCTCTTTCATTTGTTGAACATCGTTTAATAACTAACCCCTCATTAGAAAGTACACATGCAACTGACAATCCAAAAAGTTGGCTAGTTTACGTTGATGGTTCCGTAATCAAAACAGGACCAGGGGCAAGAACACTGATAATCGACCCCAATGGCAACTAGTGGCAGTAGGGATTGTCATTTAGGTTGTAAACCTCGAATAACATTGCTAAGTATGAGGCACTGGTATCAAGATTGCAATTAGCATGCCAACTAGGAGCAAATGATCTAATTGTCCACATAAATTCACAATTGGTGGCAAAGCAAATGAATGGCGAATACGACGTGAAAGAAGCAGTGCTAAAAAAATACCATACAATGGCAACTTAGCTGCTCGCAGGATTCAACAGAGCCCAAATTAAGCAGCTCCCGAGAAATGACAACACACATGCTGAATCTTTGTTGAAATTAGCATCCTTTATCATCATCGAACAAAGAGGAAAATTCCTGCTAGGGCATAGGGAAACCTCGAGCTATGACGCACCTTAAGTACTTTGCATAACTTAGGAGAAGACCTGAATGACACCTGTAACACCCCAAACCCAGCCCCAAACGCTACGACCGAATTTGGCATGTCACAGAGAAAACCATTTTGAAAATTCCTTTAGCCGGTTTGAGTTTTGATGAAAATATCTCATTTTCATTTATCTCGTTAAATAAAACATTTGTGTGTATAAAGAAACAAAACTTAACTTAGTTATTTAAAACTTGATTAAGTCGGATTATTACAATTTTGTCGGGTGTACCCGATGGCACGAAAGAAAATCAATTACGTTTGAATTTAAGAAAACATGTATACCCATTTTAAAGTCACTAAGTAATTTAAACAAATTATCCAAAATATGCAAAGTAATAAAAATAATCTTAGGAGGCCTTATTACAACTTGAGCAAATGAAACCAAAAGTAAGTAAAAATAATTCAAGTCCATTTAAACCAGTATTTCCACTGCATGGCCACCTCGAGTCCATCCGGCTCCTCATCCGCGATCTACGAGTCACCTGAAAAATGTTAAGGAGAAGGTGAGTCACCAAGACTCAATGTGTAACCCTTCCCCGATTTAGTGCAACAGCATACACAATTTATAACAAATTAACATGCATTAAATTATGCACCCAACCTAGCCATCCAAACGCCTTTCTCTACCCCTTGTGGTGCCAAACCACTGGTGACTCAAAGTCACAGTTGTGATACCAAATCACTGGAGGTGCCAAACCTCTGGTGTCCGAAGACACAAATCGAATGATGGGGCCAACCCATCGTGTGATACCAAATCACTGGCGTCGATCCCATATCTCAAATGTGGGGCCAACCCACGGTGGTGTTAACCACAGGGACGAGACGCTATGAGGTGCCAAACCTCTGGTGACCGAAGTCACAAAATGTGGTACCAAACCACTGGTGTCCGTCGACACAAATATTACTTCCCCCTCCACTCGTTTAATCCCACATCAATCCATAATATGCATTTAACAGATATCATGCCAATATATTTATTTAATAACATACACTGAATTTATCATCGGCCAAATATCATATGCCACATATAATAGATATGTCATGCTTCCCAAAAGCATCATAAAGAAAGTAAGCTCGTAACAACAAAGACTTACCTGAATCCTTGCTTATACCATTTATGGTATTAAATCCGAATCTACACAAATCCGATTTCACATACACAAAATACTTAGCATATTAATTAGTTATAACGTGTGTATGTACACACCTGTTGCTAGCGAAAGCTCTAAATCCCGAAAATTCGATCTACGACACTAGATCCTTAACCACGTTCTTTGAATATTAGCCACCACACACTATGAGTTTCTGCTTCCCAAGATTGATTGCAAACGAATGGAGGCTTGACTAATACTTCAAAATCCCAGAGTACCTTCACAATCGACTGGACAAAGAAATCCCGAAGAGACTTATGCTACTCTTAGTATTCGGCCAAAGTGAGTTTGATAGGAAGAAAAGAAATTTCGGCACACAGATAGGGAGTAGATTCGGCTACTAATCAAGAAGGAAGAAAAGTATTTTAGTAAAGAAAATAAAGGCTTAGAATCTTAAGGACATTCAGCTCATGCTTAGTGAAGAAAAAAAAAGTTTTTGTTTCTTTCCTCTGTGCTAGCCGAAAATTATCAAGTAAAAGACTAAATAAAATTCGGCACTTAGCTGCTTCCTAAAGCACTTCAAAGCTGAACTAACCCCCAAGAGAGTCCCACAATCGGCTAATTATCTAATTCCTATCAATCTTCTATGTTATCTCCTCATAAAAAAATAATAAACAAAACACCACCATTATCTTCTATCTTAAAATCAATAAATAATAAAAAGATAAAGGCCGACATAATCCACTATCCCAGCCGAAAAAAAAACAAAACTAGCAAGCATGAAGTTCGGCCATGTTTTGCTACACAAGGCCGGCCATGCCTTTATTACCAAAAACCAAAGACATTGTTTATTAATCTATCCATTACCACCCCATCATCCCAAGCATATAATAGTAATAAATAAACAACTACTCCAACAAGCATTGATCATGCGTGAATGCCCACTACCCCATCACCTAAGCCCTACTTCCAACAATCAATAAAATAAATTCTCCTAACACCTTCCAATAACATAAAAATAATAATAAATATATAACTATTACCCCATACTTATAAAAATAATAAAATACAAACAACCCATCCTCCAAATAAAAATAACACTCCCATACTTCAATACAATTAAAATACTAATAATATAAAAGAATGAAAACAATATGCCTTCCTGCGCGCATGGCACATGCAGGCGCCTTCCCACGTAGGCAAAAGAAGAAAAACCAAAAACAAAACCCCAATGCAGCCCCCAGATCTCGAACCTGAGACCTGGAGAGAACTCTCCAAGCCCCCAGCCAGTCTGACCTTTGTGCAATTCATGCTATAATCCCATCAAATTTTCTTTTAAACCTTACTTTCCTTGGCTCCCTTATGCTTTAGCGCTAAAATAAAAATAAAAACACCCTTGCAGTTCCTTTGGATCGAACCCGCGACCCCACTGCAGCAGCCCTCACTTCCAACGCCCAGGCCACTTTTCCAAATTGACTTTCATGTCAAATAACCACAACATTTAATTATAAGGCCTTCTTACTTAAGCCCATCACCCCAAAATTAAAATAAAATCGCAAACTGCTGCTGCTGCTATTCGAACTTGCGCCCTTCTTCCCTTCTAACTCCTAAGTGGCGCATGGGAGCCACTTTACCACCTAGACTTTCATGTCCCTTACCCTTGCCATTTATTTTTAAGGCATACCTAGCCCAGTTTCCCCAGTTGATGAAAAATAAAATCAAAGTGCTGCCTTTGCAGCTCGAACCCAATCCTCCTTTGCCTCACCCTTAGGCGCACCAAGCCAATTGTACCAAGCCCATTTCTTTGTCATATTTCGCCCAAAAAAATTATTTTAACACTAGGTCAGGCCTAACTCGGGTTTAATTCTAGACCCTAGAACACGCCAAATAAATCATAGAGTTTAATTCTTCAGGCACACACATGGGAGAATATTTAAATTTTGACAACCCCTAATTCAGGATGTTACAACACCAATAATCCGCACACTCAAAGGCAAGCAAGACAACCAAAACAGGAAAGAACTTGCAAAATTACCTCGCAACCTTGCGAAGTATGCCATCATCAAAAACCATAAATATTTGCTAAACTCCCAATATATGAATTGCATATTTGAATGCTGCAAGCTTATTACGTGATGAATTAAGACAATGTGTTTTATCTTACGATTAATAAATGCACCCTTTTAAAGGGTGTACTGTATAGAAAAGGGTTTTCGCATCTATTATTGCGGTGTTTATCGCCATCTGAAGCAGATTATGTTATGAGAGAGATCCACGAAGGAATTTTTGGCGATCACTTAGGAGGCAGATTATTGGCCTACAGTCCAGGAGAATGTTCATAAGTTAGTTCGCATGTGCGATTCCTGCCAGAGGAACGCCAAAGTCCAGTGACAACCAACGGAGCCTCTCCAAGTTATGATAGATTCATGGCCATTCGCAACTTAGGGGTTGATATCCTTGGTCTGTTCCCTGTAACACCCCTAACCTGTATCCGCCGCCGGAACAGAGTTACGGAGCATTGCCGAAATTTACAGATCAAGTAAACAGATATTTCACATCATATAGTATTCATATCAGAAGTCAATCATAAAGTCCCTTATATGAGCCCTCGTGGCCCAAAATACACATTAGAAATAAGTCAGGACCAAACCAGGTACTCAGAGAATTTTTCGGAAAATATCAACATTTTTTCCAAGGTGCAGGGGACACACACCCATGTGGTCAGGTCGTGTGGGCATTCGAAATAGGGGTACACAGTCGTGTCCTAGCCCGGGTCCAAACTTGGAAGCTTTCTGACTTGGGTCACACGGACAAGCCACATGGCTATGTGCTAGGCCGTGTGAGCATACTGACTTGTACTCTTTAAAAGATACAGGAGACACACGACCATGTCACCTGGCCATGTGTCACACACGACTGAGACACACGTCCGTGTCTCTGCTCATGTAAACGGAAATAGGCTATTTTATGTCATTTTTCTCACCCAACAAGGCATGTACCTATAGTTATCATCATACATACAAACAAGTCATATTATGGCATCCAAAACAAGTAAAATCAAGCCTTAAATATATAATATCTTAACATACAACCAATATTCCTTTAGGTACCTCAGATGACAGATTATAACATGTGTGTTCATGTATTCAATACATTCATATGTACAACTAACGTATATGCATTATTGTACCCAAGGTTTACCAAGCTAATTTGCATTATTTCAAACCAAGTCACTTACCTACCAAAACATACCATTTGGTGCCAAAATATATTTTATATACTAATATATTTAAATATATTTATACCTTATATATTAAGGTACTGATTCCTGATCAATTCATCACATCCCAAAACACATGTATATAATTACTTTTAGCTAACACTTTACCCTTTTACCATACAATTATAAACCAAATCACACATCAATCATATAAGGCAAATATGCACCAAACCAAAATGTGCCAACACACAAGCCAAATAAGTGACTAATTTTAACAAAACACATATAGGCCAACATTAACCAGAATACCTATACATGTCATTATAACCAAAATCAAAACATCTGAAAGTATCGATAGAACCGATGGATAGTGTGATATATCTCAGATAAGCTTCCAACTCGATCGGGCTTCCAATAATCTGGAAAGTAAAGGAAAACAACTACGTAAGCAATGAATGCTTAGTAAGCTTGTATAAACTTTAATCATATCAATTCATTTCATTTCAAATACAAAACTTATACATATCAAGAATAATCCAATATTGACACCGCAATACTCGTGAAATTATATTCAATAACTCACAAGGTGAATAAATCCACAGCATCACTTATACATATTATTCCTAGCATAGTAAGATTTTAAACAACTTTAACTCTTCCAAATTTCTTTATTTTCATTTGCATTTCTTTACTTTCCACACCCATTCCATATGCATAACACACCAGTCATAAACATATCATTCAACCATAGCCACAAGCTAGTGCATTTAAACATAGCCTTTTTCAAATTAATCACATGATAAGTCATTTCATATGAAATTGCAGAACTTAAACATTACCACTCTTTCATGAGCATTAGCATACTTTCATTCGAGTACTTACCCTTTAAATGCTTTGTATAAATAAACATATTACCATTTAACCAATAGCTTGGCACTTGCCTAAGCATCAAACAACAATACTTGCCTAAACATATTTCATATAAATTCAACATTGATAATCTTATTTTCTCAACATGTCACACTTAAGTTTATTACTCGTTTCAACTTACATAATTTCCTTATATCTTCATATCAAAAATATTCATATATGTACATATCGTGATACATATCATTCTCTTACCATTTCTTCATAATCATATATCATTCATTTCATTTTATCAATATATCATGTACCATCATTTTCATGTATTTCGTATAAATATCAAGAAACATGTATAAACTCAATAATAATCAAATTTCCATGTTTATAAAATTTCCACATCTTCTATTCATATATCAATTCCATATATTTTGGGTATATACTAGTATAGTACATTTCAATTTCATGTTGTCTCATGTCAGAACTTTGCTCGTTGAATCATTTAAAAATTGATGGATACAAGGGTAGTACACACGAAGTGTACAAATCTGAAATCTGTCAATTCATATTCGGGAATGCTCATACGAGCACATAAACTGTAATAGCCCAAATTTTAGTAATGTCAGAAATAGTAGTTCGAGACCACCAAATCTAAAAAATAAATTCGTAGATTATATTATTTAATATTTATGATCCAAATGTAGTTTTTAAAATATTTTTGAAATAGTAAATTGTGTTTTATAAAGATTTATTTGGTCAAGAAATTGAGAAAAAGAGGTATCGAGATCTCGGTGTTATAAACCGAGCCATAAATATTTTTATAAATATTTACGGAGTGCTAATAAGGTAGTATTAAAATTTCGTTAGAAAATTTTGACGTTCGGGTGGTTAATTAAATAAAAAGGACTAAATTGAAAAAGGTGTAAAAGTTGCTAGAAGGATTAAATAGCGCAATTGTCAAATGAGGAAGGAACTAAAGTGAAAATAAGCCCAAAGGAGATATTTTGGACGGCAATAGCTGAGAAAAATCAGGAAATGGGTGAAATAAAGGAAAAATTAGAAAATTAGCAAAATTAGCTAAATAAAAATGGGATCAAATTGGAATATCTAGAATTCTCTTCATTTCTCTTCATTTTCATCAGCTGAAAAATAGCCATGGAAGAGGGTTCAAGCTGGTTTTCATACTCTAGCTTCATGTAAGTTTAATTCTTGCTTTCTCCTTGAAATTTCTATGTTTTTGGACTTTTACATTTGGGTCCAACTTACTATGTCATTAGTTTTTTATTCTATGGTTAATTTTTAAAGTTTATATGGATGAATTCTGGAAGCATATGATTAATAAACATAGAATTGAAGCTTTAATTTTGATAAATGATGATTTTATCAAGTAAAATTGATGGAAATTGGTTTTAGGACCTAATTGTGAAAGAGTTTGAAATTAAGGTCTAATGCTAAAGTTCTGATTTTCAAGGGTTATGAAGTAGTTTAAAATGATAGAATAAAGTATTAATTGAGAAAAATTAGCCCAATTGTAGGTTTAATTGGATAAGGACTGAATTGTATGAACTGTGAAATTTGGGGCAAAATGGAAATCAACACTTTGCACTAAACAGTTTTGGACAGCAGTAGTAGTCTAACTTTGAAAAATCACCAAAAATTGTAGAAATCGAATTAGAGGATGAATAAAATATGGAATTAAATATTATTGAGTCTAGTTTCTTATAGAAGAAACTGTGTAAGCAATGGAATTGTAAATCATGAGATATAATAGGTTTTGTGAGACAAAGTCAGAATAATTTCCGGTTCCCCTGTTCTGACTTTGGAAAAATCATAAAAAAATTGGATAAAAATAATTAGGGGCTTAAATTTATATTTTTAAAATCCTGAATGAGTATATTTTCAATAGAAACAAATGGGAACATCATCCGAAACCCGTATGAGGAGATAATTAATTTTTAGTGAAGAAGGGTCAAAACTGTCAGACAGCAGAACAGGGGTGACTTTAAAGAATAAACTGTACTTATTGGCTAAACCAAAAATCTGAAAATTTTATGATAAGAATATATGTGAGTCTAGTTTTAGGGAAAATTAGCGGATCTTAATTTGGAGTTTTGTATCTCAAGATAAAAATAATTTAGTGACTATGACACGGATGGATAACTTGAATATTCACATAAATAAATAGTGAAAAATTATAGATAATGTTACTTACAAATGTGTTATTTATACTAAGGTTGTGGATGGAGAGGAGGAGGAGGAATAATATATGAACGACTTGTGTATAAATTGATCAAATGCTCGATTATAATTGATAAATGTTGAATTAGAAATGATATAATGTTTTATTTCAAATATTTATTATGAAATTATGATTATCGTTATAATACAAAAATTGAACTTGTGAGTTTATATGTCATTTGTTAATTTTATGAACTTCATGATGTGTTATTTCATATGTATTGATGATAAAATCTTGAATAATGTAAAAGAATGAAAATTGAATAAATGATCAAATTGAGCACTTCAGTTTAGTGATAAGATGAATTGACGGAAAAGACCATGGTTGAACCATGGCAACAAGTGATAAGTGATAGCTTCGGCTAGACTTATCTGATCAAGGACAAGTGAAAGTGAAAAGTGGTAGCTCCGGCTACCTGATCAGTGAATAATGGTAGCTTTGGCTACAAGTGACAATTGATTTCCATGTAAGACCAAATCTGGGATATGGCATCGTTGTGATACGTGTTTAAGATGTAAGACCATAGCTAGGCTATGGCATTCTAGTGAAAAGTGATGAATTGAAGGATAAGATGATGGGTGATCCATGGCAAAGTGTGAAACGTAGGTTTGGTATCATCTATAGTGAGTTCTGAAACGTAGCTATGGTATTAACCATATTGAGTTGTGAAACGTAGGTATGGTATCATCCATACTGAGTTGCGAAACATAAGTATGATATTAACCGTACTGAGTTAAGAAACGTAGGTATGGCATTTTCCATACTTAGTTGTAAAATGTAGGTATGGTATTTCAATGAGGAAAACCATACTGAGTTGTGAAACGTGGCACTGAGCAACGACGTACTCAAATTTGTAAGACGTTTCCTAATTTGATAATAAGTAATACAAGAGGAGTGAACCAAATGAAAGAGATTGAGTAGTACAATGGCATAATGATAGTGAAGATGTAAGACCATGGCTGAGCTATGGCATTCTAGTGAAAAGACCATAGCTATGTTATGGCATCAGTGATTATCAGTGAAATTCAGTGCATACCGGTGCAGACTAATTCCGTAAGACGTTCACTAATTTGACAAAGTTTGGTAAGTGTTACATAGAATTAAGTGATATAAGGAAATACGAGTTGATGAGACATGAACATAGAACTTGGTTGATGAATGAGTTCATTTGGGATTATATATTTGTACACCCTTGAGTGTATTATCCGTATGAATTGGTATTCCAAATTAGTTAATGAGAAAAGTTCTAATATGAAATAATCTGAATTCGAAATGAAATATTATGAAAACGTACTTGAAATACATTGATATATCTTGTATATGTTATTTGAGTTCATAATGTGGAAAGTAAATGTATGTGGAAATTTGAGATGATGATATCTGTACATGGGATCTATTGGTGGATACGTACATCCAAATTTATATAATAAATTTTAGTGAACATTGAAATTGGACTCAATAAGTGATTTGACAATTTAAATTGTGATTGGCAGGAAGAGTTAGTGAGTTGTATGTTTATGAATTGTTACATGTATTTGTCTGAAATACGAGGAAATGATGGTATTTGATACATGGAAAATATGAGACTGTGATATATAAAAACATGGAATATGTTTGATAAATGTGTTTATTCATAATTATAGAACTGTACACCTAAAGTGTACTATTTGTGTAAAGATGATGTTCAAATGTTTTGATGAGTAGAACCCAAAAATATAGTAGTTAGAAACCAAGACAAATTGTTATGAAAATGTATATGAAATACAAAGGTATAATTATTATATGTGATATGAATACATAATGTGAAAAAGTATAGGTATAAGAGGAATTTAATAAGAATTGAGCCTATATATGTTTCTTGTTATTTATATGAAGTGTACGACTAACAAATGGTGATAAGTATAAGGCTTGGTTGAATATCTTAAATTGGTTCTTAACTGTATTAAAATGTTAGTGAGTGAGAAATATGGCTTGGAAAATAACCTAACTTTCGTCCACACGGGTAGACACGGGCATGTATCTAGGCCGTGTGTGACAAGCGATCTACCCCATGGGCGTATGGTCTGGCTGTGTGTCCCCAGTCACACAGGTGTATGACCCTTATATTCGAGAAAAATTTTAAAAGTCACGAAAAATTTTCCTGAGGATCCGGTTTAGTCTCGACATGATCTTAATGCATGATTTGGACCTCGAAGGTTCGTTAAAAGAACGTTTATAATCAATCTCGGTATTTGAATGATAATGATTTCAAATTATCTGTAAGCGTTCTGTACTCTTTGGTAATGCCTCGTAACCCTGTTCCGGCGACGGATATGGATTGGGGGTGTTACATAAACGGGAAGCTCATGTGAGCTGTACAACGGGAAGCTCTGGAGAGCCATTAACGGGAAGCTCATACGAGCCAATATCGGGTTTAAGCGAGCCAATATCGGGAAGCTCCAGAGAGCCATATTTTAGGAAGGTCGTGAAAGAGCCTTTAATCAGAAAGCTCCGAAGAGCCATATATTGGGACGTTCATAAGAGCTGCGGTGTGTCCACAACACATACATGATCACAACCAATCGGGATGCTCCGAAGAACCATATAACGGGAAGCTCGCAAGAACCATATAACGGGAAGCTCATAAGAGCTAATAACGGGACGCTCTTTCAAGCTGTGGTATGTCCGCAACACATGCAGGACCACAACCAATTCGGGAACCCGATATCCATCGAATTTCATTTATTCAAACGGGACTTAATATTTGTTGATCATCATCGGATATGTGATTAATTTCATACATGAAAATTTACACAAATCACATACACAACATTCAATTTAAAACATATAAATATACAATTTAATTACACGAACTTACTTGCTAAATTGCAAAAATACCAAAGTTTAGGGGCATTTTGGAAATTTTCAATTTTCCTCGATTTTCCACCCGATCTTGATATTAATAATTTCATTCAATATATTAATTTAGATGATAAAAAAAATTATTTCATGCAATTTGGTCATTTTTGATATTTTTATAAAATTACCCCTAAAGTTTTACTTTTATTCAATTTAGTCCCTGAACCCAAAACATGCAAATTAACAATTTTTAATACAAACACATGCTAGTTGAATATTCATGGCATTCAATACAGACCATTTTTACAATAATTTCACAACAAACCCTTGTATTTTTACTAACTTAACAAATTAATCCTTAATTGAAAAATTCATCAAAATCACTTTACAAAATACTTTGAATTAACAACTAATATCTCAAATTTATCATTTAGCATAAAAAATCATATATATTCATCAATGGCAACATCCAAAATCTTTAACAAAATAAAAAACAAAGGTAATGTTTAGTTGGACTTAATTGTAACAATCTCAAAAACATAAAAATTACAAGAAAAATGGACTAAATTGACTAACCAATTGAACTTGGAACTTTGAAACCCTAAGGCGTTCGTCTCCTTCTTTCTCCTTTTTTTTTTCTTTCTTTCTTTTTCCTTCTGTTTCGTTTTTGCTCTGTTTCTTTTTAATTCTTTTATTTTATTATTTTGTTTTATTATACATTAATATATTATTATAATATATATATATATATATATATATATATACTTAACACTTAAGGTTTATTTTATAATATATAAATAAAAATTCATAAAAAATCTACCTTATGCTGCCTCATAAAGAAATAATGGCATAATTGCTTCTTCAGTCCTTTTAATTTTTCTTTAATCTATAACTCAACTTTCACCCTTTATGCAATGTAGTCCTTATACCTAATTGCTCTTAATTCACTATCAAAATGTTAAAAAAATTTCAACAAAACTTTAATACCACCTTAATGACACTCCGTAAATATTTATAAAAATATTTACGGCTCGGTTTATAGAAACGAGGTCCCGATACCTCATTTTCCAAAACCACTTGAACTAGGGTTTTATCACTCGAATCTAATAATTCATTATAAGACATAAATTATTAATTCAAAAATCTTTTTAAAACCATATTTGACTCGTAAATATTAAATAATAAAATTTACGAGCTTATTCGCCGGATTTAGTGGTCTCGAACCACTGTTTCCAACACCATTAAAAATCGGGCAATTACATTCCCTGTAGCCACGACACAAAAGAAACTCATAGTAAATATTAAATAATAAAATTTACGAGCTTATTCGCTAGATTTGTGGTCTCGAACCACCATTTCCAACACCACTGAAAATCGGGCTAATACATTCCTTGTAGCCACGACACAAAAGAAATTTATAGTAGTGGTTGTAGACTACTTCACCAAATGGATTGAAACAGAAGCTGAGCAACCATCACATAAAAACAAATGGAGTCTTTAATATACCTCGTACAATCATCACGAACAATGGCACACAGTTTCAGGGAAAATTCAAAAAATTCTATACTGACCTCCAAATAGTTTTGGCTTAAAGCTCAGTAAAAACGCCACAAACCAACTAGCAAATGGAAGCAATGAACAAAAGAAAATTCTAACAACCCTCAAGAAAAAAATGGGCGAGGCTAAAAACACTTGGTTGGAATAGTTACCAAGAATTTTATGGGCCCTGCGAACTACACCACACACCGCGACATGAGAAACAACTTTCTTTCTGGTCTACGATGTGGAAGTTGCAATCCCTGCAGAAGTTGGTCTAAGGTCGCATAGAACATAACACTTCGATGAAGAAGCTAATCAGGAGGCTCTCACACTTAACCTCAACCTGATTGATGAACTTAGAGACGCAGCTGAAGTTAGAAATACAACGTGCGCCCAACAGGTAGCTCGCTACTATAATTCTAAGGTCAGAAATAAACAGTTCCAAGTGGGCAACCTCATCTTAAGAAATACTGAGGCTAGCCTACCTACTTTCTAACAAGGAAAAATGGCCCCAAAATGGGAAGAGCCATATAAAGTGATAGAAAAAAAAAAGGTTACAGAGCGTATAAACTAGCAAGAATAGAAGGCACAGTTGTACCGTCAACTTGGAACGCCCTACATCTCAAAAAATACTATGTATAACTCCTTACCCTATGAATGAAAAATTTTCCCCAACAATGTTCGTGTGATATTAAGGTTCACAGGCAAGGAGCCGCAACCTCCAAAATAGTTAGCTAGAGCAAAGCTCCCAGTTGTCATATTAAGGTTTGCAGGCGAAGAGTCGTAACCTCCAAAATAGTTAGCGAGAGTAAAGCTCCTATCTGTAACATTAAGGTTTGCAGGAGAAAAGCTGTAACCTTCAAAATAGTTAGTGAGAGCAAAGCTCCCAACTATAATATTAAGGTTCGCAAGCGAAGAGCCGCAACCTCCAAAACAGTTAGCGAGAGCAAAGCTCCAAGTATCAACTGTAACCTTCAAAATAGTTAGTTAAAGCAAAGCTCCCAATTGTAACGTTAAGGTTCACAGGCGAAGAGCATCAATCTCCAAAACAGTTAGCAAGAGCAAAGCTCCTAGCTGTAATATTAAGGTTCGCAGACAAAGAGCCGCAACCTTCAAGATAGTTAACGAGAGCAAAACTCTCAATTTGTTATCTTTCAAATTTTTCTTAAGTATAAAATAGCTCATGGATTAACACTCCCAACTATGTTACCTTTCAAAATTATCGTTAAAGGTCATAGTTAGCGGTCTTCAAAGATTCTTCATAAATATCGACATAATTATGCGATAAAAATAATTAAAATTGCAAAGGCACAAAAACAATGACTACAATATAGAATATATTCCCATTAGAAAATAAATAAAATACAGAGTATTCAAAAAATCAAGACATGTTATCCCTATCTACGCCTTAACACACATTATTAGAAGGAGTAATGTCCTTGTTCGTAGCAGAGGGAACCATATCCTCATCCGTAACATGATCCTCCTCAATATAAAAATCTAGAAAACTCCTCCAAGTTGATATAAAGAAGTCTCGCACGACACTGAGGGACATAACACATCAAAGCCCAACAAACTTATATCCACCTCTTCAAAAGCATCAAGATCCATCTTGCAAACATCAAAGGGACCAGCAACGACTTGGGCGTGGAGTAGAATGTTCATCTTTAGCTTTGAAATAGAATGTAATACATTATCAACTGTCTTTTTCATAAAATCCTCAAAGACCCAAAGATGTTTGATAAATGATAAAAGTAACATATTTTAATCTCGTTCTTAATGCATTTTTGGATTATTAATTATAAAAATTGGTGAATTTGATGCTCCTAATCCTTTAAATTCATATTTCTATACTTAGGAGAGCATTTGGGAGTGAAAAGAGCCAAAATCAGACAAATATAGCTGATTTCAAGAGCCACACGGGCTGGGCCTTCCCACATGGGCTGGACACACGGCCATGTACCAACCCGTGTCGATTTTGCAACTCGCTTCCCAAACATGCAGAAAAATATAACTTTTAGGCTTTTCGAGCATTCTAAAGTCTATAAATACCAAATAAAAGAAGAGATAAGGGAGCCATCAGAGAATTTGAAGAAAACAACTTGAAGAACACCATTGGAGCCAACTCTGAAGTAGATCCCCATCAAGATCGAAGACCTTCTTTTAATTTCTTTTGAATTTTTTTTTTGAGTTTCTTTGTTTCTTGTGGTTTTTCTGACTTTGAGATGTTTCATTCAGAATTATGAACTAATTCCCTAGATACATAGGGAAGATGAAACCTATGATAAATTCTACTATTTGATTTCTATTTTTATGCAATAAATACTTGATTCTTGTTCTCAATTATGTGTGCTTATTTCTTGTTTTAATATTTTTGGGATATTAATTCATGTTTAATGTGCTTAATTCAGTGGAAGAAAAGTCATTGTTTAAGAGTAGATCTAGCATAATTGAGTGGAGTTGCATGCAGCCCTAAAAATAGGACAACATAAATCTACTAGATTAGAGTCAAATCTAATAAGGGAATCCATAGATCGAGTTAATGTGATGATAAGGGTTTTAATTAGAAAGAGATTTCAATTGATCAACCTAGAGTCAGTTGCTTTTACTCTCGAAAGAGATATTAGCATAATTTAGGGATTTCTAAGGATCAAGATACCAAGTGAATAAATCATTTAATTTAGATTCATAATAATAGATGAAGTCTAGGTGGATTCTTTCCTAGGTATTGGCTCTCTCATTGGTTATAATTCGATTATTTTCCTGATTCATTCTCTGTTGAGTTCTTAGTTAAATTAGTTTAGTAATTTTAGTTTAAAACCCATCACTCCAAATTGTCGGCTAAATAATAGAAAAATAGTAATTACTAATACTTTTAGTCCTCGTGGATACGATATCTCTACTCACCATAGCTATACTATTTATCGATAGGTACACTTGCCTTTGTCGTATTTTTAGTTAGTCACGTGAGACACATCAATGTTCCCTGATCGTGCCTTCCACTTGATCTTGACACTCACAGATAATCCTATCCGTTTCGGCTACGTGCTTTTTTGTAAGCCCGTCCAACTCAGCTCGCAAAGCCTCTTTACTTTCCTTTTCAGTAGCCACCTCACGCTCTAACCCATCTACTTTAGTCTCCACTATGGCCAAACACTCCGTGAGATATTCGTTTTGCTTAAGGATGACCTCATTTTCCTCAATCATCTTACGATGCTACTTGCTAACTCTCGTCGACTCTGCCTTGAAATTTGCGAGCTCCCTTTGATGGGCTTCTTTATACCTTAGTCCAACCACATTGGCTTTAGAAAGCAAAAAATGCAGAAAGGAACACATGCTTGAGGCTGGAGGTAGTTG
This sequence comes from Gossypium australe, assembly GCA_005393395.2. Lineage (NCBI taxonomy): Eukaryota > Viridiplantae > Streptophyta > Magnoliopsida > Malvales > Malvaceae > Gossypium > Gossypium australe. The sequence goes on along the minus strand of CM016621.1, from coordinate 26,556,601 downwards.
CGTATTGCTTGGCCCAATAGCTTTTAGCATTAAAGCTTGCCATTCGAGGAATACTACATTAGGATTATAAAGGTACTCATGCGCGCTCAAGTCCCCACGCCAAAGAAATGAACCACCATTACGCCTAATTGGTGTTCCTTTAACGATGGGCACAGGAGGAGAAATACGAGCAGTAGGTGAAGGGGTAACATCATCAACGACGATGGGTGAACTAGCGGGGAGAGTAGAAGATGGTAAGTTCACCAGTAGAAAACGAGTAATGACCCGATAGTCACGAGAATCGAAAAGTATATTTTCGGGTCTCTGTTTTCGTAAAACAGATTCGTAAATATTTATTAAAAATATTTACGAAGTTAGTTGTGTGATTAATTAGGTTTTGGTTAGATGAATTAGCTTGAATTAAGGTTAATTAAGTATAATGATTGAATGAATAAAGAGTAAAAATTGAATTATAGATCAGAGAAAAGTGAAGGGACTAAATAAGTAATTAAACCAAATCTTGACAAGTGTATGGTATTTTTAGTGACATGTGTAATATTTATATACATGTATTTATAATAATTATGTATTTACTTATTATATAAGTAAGTATTATATATTATTATATTATTATTATATAATATTAGTAAAAATTAAAGTAAATAAAAGAAATAAAGGAAATAAAGATAGAAAAAGAGACAAAGGGTGGAGCAAAAAAGGGAAGGAAGAAAAGAAAAGAAAGGAAAGAAATAAATAAAGGAAAATTAGGGTTTTAAGGTTTGAAGTTTAATTGGTAAGTCAATTTAGCCCTTTTTCTTGTAATTTTGATGTTTTTAGAGTCCTATAACAAAATTCTACTTGATTTATGTTGAAATTTTAGAAGTTAATGGATTTTTAGATGTTTTTCATGTTGAATAAATTGAAGTGTTAGGGGTTAAATTGATAGAATTTTAAGTTAGAAATGAAAAAGGGATTGAGTTGTAGAATAAATCATAAGTTTTGAGCAATAAGGACTAAATTGTGAAATTTTGAAATTAGGGTTTTATGGTGAAATTAGAGAGTTGAAATTAGTCTAAAGTGGAAATTGAATAAGATATGGAATTAGTTTTGGAAGAAATAGAGTTAGTCTTGATTTAATGACTAAATTAGAATTTATGCAAAAGTTGAATATAAATTGAAATATTCAATGTGAAATTGTGTGTATTGATGATTTTAAATTGTTTTAATTTCCGTAGCTAACGTTGTGCCAAAAACATCGGCTAAGAAAGGAAAGGAAAAAGTCGACGAGGAGTGACTCGAAAATTATGGTTTGTTTCTCTATAATCCGAATCTAGTAATTATTATTTGTTATATTTTGATTAAATATTATGTTAAGTAAATGAGGTGAGTATTTATTATTATGACATTGAATTGAAAGTATGTGATTTTGTGATATTTAAATATTGAATGATTGTGGCATTTGAATAGTGAAATTGAAAACCCTATTAATTGTATCAGGTTGAGTCGGATATAGATGGCATGCCATAGGATTGGAGGAGTTCAGGGATACTTCGACTTCGAGATGATGAGACACTGAGTGTCACATTATTACTTCGAATTAATTCGATGAGATACTGGGTACCAATTTACTTCGGTTTAGCCAATGAGACACTAGGTGTCAAATTATTACTTCGAATTATCCGATGAGGCACTCGGTGCCAAACTGGTGTGTTTTGGTTTGATTCGTGTATCCGTCCGAGTCTGAGTCATGTTAATAGGAGAAAACAAATGAATTGGCAATATGAATGTTATTAAATGATTTTGAATATGAATTGGATTGGGATATTGAATTGAGATATGAAAATGAAATGTATGATCCATGGGTTCATGAAATGGTTATTGATATAGTTCATGAAATGATTATTGATATAGTGAGATGATGATGTGTGAATCAAAGTGGAGAAAAACTATTTGAAATAGCTATTGATGAGAAATGAAAGTTTAGTGCATAAATTGATTTATTGAAAGACTAATGTTTTTGTAAGGTTAAATGTGCATGTTTTATTATTTTACTTTAAGAATTCGGATTATAGAAATACCACTAAGTTTATACTCAGCGTACAGTTTGTTTCCGTGCGTAGGTTAGTTAAAGTTGAATTGCGGATTCAGCATCCAAAGTTGACCCCGAACTCAAAACGTGGTGACATATGTTTCTTTTTGGTGACGGCATGTACCTAGGATGTTTGTGTTTGTCATTTTGGGAAGTGTTTGTAAATAATATTATAAGATGATATTGGTTGGTTATATATAAACATATGTGTTATGTTAAAGCTATTGCAAAGTATGAATGAAGAGGCAAAATTTGGGTTAAATTGGTATGATTTAGAAATTGGTTTGGTTGATGATTATTTGGATTGTTTTGATAATATAAGTAAGGTATCTATGAAGGTTCAATGATTAAGCACTTAGGATATCTATTTTAACAAATTTTAGAGGTGTTTAATAGTGTTTTGAAGTGGTTGAACGATTGGCTTTAATCGTGTTTTGAAGTGGTTGAACAATTGGCTTTTGAATTGCTTGTTGTTTAAGTTTGCAGGGTTGGTAGCCTTGATGTTTAAGGTTCATTTTGAGTCCACACGGCTAGACACATGGGCGTGTGACTGGACCGTGTGAGACACACGGCTAGCACACGGGCATGTGTTCTGGTCGTATGAAAACTGCACTTAATTTTCGAAAAATAAATTGACTACACGGCCTAGCACACGGGTGTGTGACTTGGCCGTGTGAGGTAAGTCAGAGAGTTACACGGGGTAGGACACGGCCTGAAGCACGGGCATGTCATAGGGTTACACGGGCGTGTGTGCCCTGCACCTAAGAAAAATTTTCAAATTTCGCAAAAAATTCTCAGAGAACTCGAATTTGTCCCAATTTGTTTCTAATACATATTTAAGGTCTCGAGGGCCCATAAAATGGACGATATGATTAATTTATGAAGTGTATGCTAATTGATTTTTATTATGTTCGTATTTGATCTGAAAGTTCGGTAATGCTCCGTAACCCTGTTTTGGCGACGAATAAGGGTTAGAAAGTGTTACAAAACGGTTAGGATTCAAAGCATCAACAACAACCCCAACAGGATCTGCTCTTTTTTTTTACCACGACGCTCTAGTTGTGCTATATTCCTTTCTTCTTTACTTGCATAGCTAATGTGCACAACCCCTGAGGTGGTCTTATGCTTTTTGCAAGCACCTTCGACTAAGGAATTGATGTCCATTACCTTGTCAAGTTCACAAGAAAGGCTATCAGTCCCACTTGAAGTATCTTTGGACCCTTGATCAATTCCTGCACCAACAATAACCCCGTGATCAGTGGGAGCAGCTAATAAATTAATATCTGACCCAACAACCCCATTGTGCGAACTCAGTAAGAGCAAACGGACAAAGCTTCATCTAGCAAAAGTGGTAGAAGAAGTTAAAGGGCTCCGCCATGCGACGTAATAGTATCTGGGTCAACTGATCAAAAGAGTTATGAGGCCAGATAGCCCTCTCAGGCAACGCACCAACTGACTGAGCAACCTCTTGTTTATCACTAGGCCTTCATCTGTTAGGGCTAAAACCCTCCAAACAATATCTAAAGAGATCCCTTATAGTAATGAGAGTCTCTAGAGTCAGTGAGTGACCAATGTGAAGCTTCTGAAACTGGGCAACAACTTCATCCGTAGTAAGGCTTCGTTGAAATGCACACATGTCCTTACTGGGTGAGGACCATCTTATGGGAAATCCAAAGTCCTCGCCAAGTATATTGCGAACTCTGACTTACTTTCCTCAGTTCAGATGAAGGTTAGAATAATGATTTCGAATCATTGTTTGCACTCTCTTACGAGGAGAAAAATAGTAGAACCCTGATGAATCCTCCGAACCATGACCCTTCAATTGATACAAATGCTGGAAAACAGCGAGTATAGGTATCTCTCCACGCTGTCTACAGTTAAGGAAATACGTTATGGCGAGCCACTAAGAAAAGCCCGAAAGTTGGTTGAGAGCAATGTTGTAGTCATTTAGAAGGCTGTAGAAGAAATGGTGCAACGATAAATGAAACCCAACCTCCAGAGTGTGCAACGAAAGCAGGAAGCTATCATCGGTGGTCTCACACAGCAGATGTGACCCATTTAGAAGGGAAAATTCATATGCGAAATTGGGAACCTTTATTCTCCGCATCGACATGACTCGTTCTAGCTCCTCCCGTTTAGTGGTGCATGCGTAAGATTTCTTCGTCACCAGAATTGGAGTTGGTCGACGAACTGGGACAATGCGATTACCAGCTTCTCTTATCCTCACCATGCTATCGATAAAAGAAGGAAACATAATTTTTAAAAGAAAAAGTAAAGTTTCTGAAAATTACCTTTGTTTTGATTGCAGAAAATGCTAAGAGTGGAGGATTTAGGGTTCAGAAAGATATCCTTTTAAAAAAGAAGTCCTCTTCCCGCCTCTCAGACAATTCGTATGATCGAGGAAAACTAATAGCCCATATGCGAACAAACGTAAACGATTTAATATTCAACGATTAGATACGCACACGTGGGAACTGCTCGCGCATGTAGCAGAACAACCATTATGTATTATAGTCTGTAGCGTACTTTGCAAACTGCATTTAATCCTGATGTGATGGACCTAAGGAGTGCCATTTTATGACACCCCTTAGGCCCACTTGAGGGGGAGTAGATTGTTATACGTCAATAACCCAAGACCTGAGTCCTTGAAAAGATTCGAGCCTCCTACCCACGACCCGACCACGAGTAGAAAACAAGGCGAACCAGCTCGCAAGGCAAGGCTATAGACCCAGCTCGGGAGAACCTTGCGCGAGCCCGCAGGGCAAGGTCATAGGACGAGCCTGTGGATCTAACTCGTAAGGCAAAGTTACAGACCCAGTCGCAAGAACATAGGGAAGATCGCAATCTCACTTCGCATACGCCCAAAGGACTCACTAAAAGGGTCATGTACTCTGTAGGTTATTCAGACACGTGTCGAGTAAGTACAAAGCCCGCCTAAAACGCCAGTCCCTAAAGCGGAAAGAACCACTTGTTCATAGACACATGCTCAGTAGACATGTGGTTCGCAGAGAATGTCAGTACTAAAGACAAAGAATGTCAATATCGAAGGTAATATAATCAAGAAAAAGTAGTGAGACCTTATTATGAGCTGTAATAATACTTATAACCACATGTATGAATACCCTAACATTCCTATCAATAAGACATACGAAAAATATTACTAATAGTAAACAATTTATTTAATTTCCAATCATTCAATATATTACATTTGACAAAATATATTTTATTTTTTATTGATTTGTTTTAAAAAAAGATAACTTTATTTAATAATCCAAGGACAGGACACAAGTATCAAATTTCACTTTCCTTTTTCAGTCAGAAAATACCTAAATAGCTAAATCCAAGGTGTACGGGCAAAACCAAACCGGTAAAACCTGCCCCTTTAATGGCGGTGGAGTATCCTAACTGCCTTACTCAGTAAAACCCCTTCTTTTTTTAAAAAATAAACAAATTGCCAGAATCCGCCACTTGTCCACTTCCATCAATCCTATGGTTAATATTTCTCCACCTGTACGGTCACTTCTCACCCCTTCTTTAGGTAAAATCCAGAGATTTGATTTTCCTATATATAAAAAACCACGAGCTTGTCAGTTCCTCACCGCATTTCGTTTCCCACTTTTGTCTGACTTTCCAAAAAACCCAACTGAATAACAAAAACAAAAATTCGAAACTGAAGACTCAAATTGAAATCAAAGAGAGAAGCTAAGCTAAAGCTTGCGAATTGCTGTTTCTGAAATTTTCAAGCTTATGGTGTCCGTGAACCCCAACCCGGCTCAAGGTTTTTACTTCTTCGATCCGATGAATATGGGTCTTCCTGGTGTTAATTCAGCCCCGCCTGCCAATACGGTGGCGCCGCCGCTTCAGGTTCCACCTCCTCCTGCCACCTCCGGTGCTGGTAATACTACAGTGTATCCGGAGGATCCCAGTAAGAAAATCCGGAAGCCTTACACTATTACCAAGTCTAGAGAGAGCTGGACTGAGCAGGAGCACGAGAAGTTTCTCGAAGCTCTTCAATTGTACGTAAATTTGTTACTTTTTTTTAATTTTAATTTTTTATTTTTCTTGCTGAAGCCTACGGATTTTTGTGTTTGATTAATCTACTTTTTGGTTGGTTTTGAAATTGAATCGAGTGAAGGGGGACACAATCTATTCTTTTTTTTCGGTTTGATTTAATTGTATTATTCGGTAGCTCGGAATTAGGGTTTTAAATTGGGAGTTGTTAATTAAAGGTGACTATGTAGTTATAATGCTTACTTGTAACGTTTTAGTGATCATATGGTACATTTTTTAGTTTAGCTGGGCGTGACCATACCGTAAATAGATCCATGATCGTAATTTATATCCCAGTTTGCACTGCTATTATTCATTTGCAAATGATCTGGTTTTTTCCCTGCAAGAAATGATCTTGTTTGGTTGATAAGTAACTGGAATAGGATATTGATTTAGAGTCTTTAAATCCAAGTGTGTGGGATTAAGTTAATTGAGTGCATACAATTTAAATTAATACTAGCCCCAAAGTACTCTTACACTGAGCAAGTTTTTTGCTTTACATTTTAGATGCTTACTTTCTATCTCTTGGTCTGATGTGTTTTTTTTTTTTTTCACATTACACGTTTTAGGTTTGATCGTGATTGGAAAAAGATTGAAGCTTTTGTCGGGTCAAAGACAGTGATCCAGGTAATTTAGAAGATGTCTTGATTTCTTTCTGTAACTACTAGGCTATATGTTGTCTTCAACATGTTTCTCTGATTGTTTAATGGATGTGCTTGGCAGATCCGTAGTCATGCACAGAAGTATTTTCTAAAGGTTCAGAAAAATGGGACAAGTGAACATGTACCTCCCCCTCGACCAAAAAGGAAAGCAGCTCATCCATACCCGCAAAAAGCTCCCAAAACTGGTCAGTATGGCCAACATTTCAGTATCATCTATATCTTTTTTCTGGGTAGTTCTTGATCTTGAATTGACCCTTCGTTATTTTTGCATCTGTATAGCTTCTGTTGTACCTCAAGTTGCTGGACCATATCAATCTTCATCTGCTTTGCATGAACCTGGTTATACATACAGACGAGATTCATCATCAACGCCTGGAAATCCAATTGCCCCTGCATCTTTGTCGTCCTGGAGTTACAACTCTGTGCCGCCTGTCACTGTGTCTCAAGTGACTAAAGGTTTTTAATTGTTTCTGCACTGTTTTTACCTTCTTATTTTTCTTCTCAAATATTAAAAGTACAACATATGGTCATGTATTTTGTAGATGATGCAGTGTTAGCTGGACCAACTATTGTGCATAATTCTTGTTACAGTAGCAGTAGTGAAAGTACTCCCAGAACTTGGTCATTTGGTGAAACAATTGATCGAGGAGATCACTGGAAGCAATCTAGAGGTTAGCATATTATTTCTACTTTGAGCTTGATGATAGCACTATTGGACCATGTTACCATATCACATGTCTAGAGGAAACATGTTCATTCATTCATGCAATTTCTAAAAAATAATGGCATCTATACTGAAACTTCATATGGCATTTTTAATCATCTACTATGACTTGCCTCAACTAAGATTTTAATGCCTACTTGTGATTACTGAATTAAGTGCTTGTCATCAAAAGATAAGTCTGATTTGTTTGACATATCCACTTACTTATTTTCCCATCAATTTAAGGTCTGTTTATTGTTAGAAAAAGATTCATGTTTCTCCATTTGCAAGAAAATGATCATCTTATCTCATATGCTTACATGAAGAATTCTAGCTGCCTTATGATGAAGAAACAACTTATTTGACTCTGGGATTTTTTGGATTGTATTCTTCCCCTCTGCTTTTCTTTTTGCTGTAAACATTGATGATGTTATGACCTACTAGGTTATTTTGAGATCTGTTGCTGCTGTTTTTAGTTTTTCCCATATTTATAGTACTGAAGATAAATATGTTACTTGTGGACTTTGAATTGCCTAGTTTAAACAGCAAAATGCTTGAATGGGAATTATTAATTTGCTTTTTTTGTTGTTGATCGAGCACTGTATTATCAAGAACACGTGATAATAAGTGTCTTCTTGAGTAGTTCCTGTCATCACATCCTTAAGTTTCCTTTGTCCCATTGATGATAAGTGTGCTTTCTATACTGTGCAGTTTTGCCAGATTTTGCTGAGGTGTACAGCTTCATTGGCAGTGTCTTTGATCCTGGTACAAGTGGGCACTTGCAGAAATTGAAGCAGATGGACCCAATAAATTTGGAAACTGTATGTCATCCAAATGATATTAATAATTTTATTTTATTTCAATTGGGGTGTGTGTGTGGAGGAGATTGAAGTGCCATGTGTTTACTTAAAATCCTATGGTCAACTCAAGCTGCTTTATTTGCCTCTTTGCAGGTGTTATTGTTAATGAGAAATCTCTCCGTCAATTTGACGAGCCCCGATTTTGAGGATCATGTAAATTCTTGTTCCTTGTCTTGAGCATGTTTTTATATCCACTGTTGATACATACTATATTTTATATTATGTTTCAATTTTTCATGTTTGAATCTGAACTGATTACTGTTGTTTCCTATCTTTGTTTTAGTTTCTTATAATGCCATCCTGTGATATTGTTTTAGAGTTTTGCATATCTACTCTGTTCATCTCCACATTGGAGGTCTATACTTCATTGAATTAATTCCAAAAGAGTTCAAGACTTATCAGAAGTCTGACTTTTACTTTTTTCACTCTTTCCTCTTTCATTTAGTTCATAGTAATTTATCAAAACATCACTTTTTATAGATATATTTTGATCATAAATCACCATCATCCTCTTGAGTGTTATATTTCTTATCCACACTTGTTTGACTTCTCTCTCATTCTGGCTTCACTTTTTGAGCCAAGGATGTAGTCATTACTGCCGCCTCTAGCTTAGCCATACTCTGCAAAGGAAAATGGAAACTGGTTATTGCCGAAAGATTAAGCCCAACATCTATCACCTCAATATATAGGTTTCATTCTTTTCTAACTAATAACAAAATCAATGCAGAGAAGGTTGCTTTCAACATATGATGCAGGGTCCGAGAGTATTAAACTCGGTAGTCCATACAATGATGTTCACACTCGGAAATCAGCAAGTGCAGTTCCAACAGCATGATAAGGTACAACCCAGTGTTCCCAAAACAGTGCACTCCCTTTTCTTTTCATCGTTGACTCATTGCTCATTCCATGACATGATTGAATGCCACATGTTGCAGATAAACAAGAAATCGAATGCGTTAACTTGCTAATTGCGGTTAGATGTGTATGTATGTGTAACATAGGTATGATGTTCCCAGGACTCGGCAACTTAATAGCATAGCTTGTAAATACACTGATGTCATCTCTTATGTACCGTGTGTATATCATACAAAAGTCAACCTGTTAGAGGCTACCGTGTGTATAGGGTTTTGAGTGCTGCTTTTCTGAGTTTTGGCTGTATATATTTTTTTCCAGAATTCCTTCTTGGGGTTTTGATACTGTAATAAAGTTCGAGTTTTGGGTACATTTGTTTTTTTTCTTGCCTCCATTGTGGGTACACTGCTCTGCAGCACCAAAAACATTGTTCTCGAGGTTGTTTTGCTCATTCAAGTTATAAGCTAAATTGGATCACATATAGCTGAATCCTCCATTTTGGGGTATTATGGATTATGGATTATAAAAGCAGAGCTGCAGGGCTGTTAATATCAAATCTGGGGTTCCAGTGATGGAGAATAATCCTATGTTTTATTTCTTTAGGATCTTTGTGTAATTATTTATTTCTTTAGTTTCCAATCGTTTTATTCAACAAATCGGAAGATGCGAAAAATATAATATCCATGGTTTTTAAGCTTATAATGATAAAAAAATAAATTAATCATTTTTAAATTTGCAATTTCATGAAGATACTTTTTTTTTTTTTGTCATCAACGGCATTATTATTAATACTAGAGCAGTCATAGTTGGTCAAAAGCTCTCTTTTCTAAATGATGTATTGAAAGAGAACGAGAAATCAGATGGAAATTTAAAACATACGATTAGTTTTTAAATAAGTAATTAAGGTTTTTTTATTATTAAAAAACTTAAGAAATTTGAATATTTATGTTTTTTACCCAGAAGAGAAAGTAGCCGTCAATAACTAATAAAATTGTATAAAATTGTAATTTGATTCCATTAATTATTCATCTAACATAAGTAATTATTCGTCAAAACCTGATGTAAGAGGTAAATTCGAATTCAAATTCTAAAGAAGTAGAATTAAAACCATCGGCGGGTGAAGAAGGATCAGTGATGAATTCAACTACTCTCTCTCAGCTCTGCAGCAGCAATGAACGACTACGATTACAGCGAGGAAACCAAGGAGAGTGGGCCCTGTTTCATTCAACTACATTTTTTATTTTACCTCTTCACCCGAAGAAGCTGTTCATCTTAAAAGTTACCGCTAATTAAAATTTAACACCAGTTGCAGTCGCGGTTTCCAATCAGGGAAACACCCGCATGTTTAAAAGATTCCTTGTTCGATGCTTAAAACCCAGACGGCCAATATAATTATTAACTCCGAAGCGAAATATGGTAATGGTTTGCTATTATAATCACTTACTGACGCCTGTTGGTGGGGTACGGTTTTCGATTGCCAAGCCTTCCGTTTTGAGAGCCGAGACCAACAACCCCATGGCTTCTGATCTCTCCTCTGACCGCTCCGTCTTCCGCGGCGTCTCCTCCTCTTCTCCTATCCGCCGCCGTGATCTAGTGTTCATCGTCAATCCTCGAGGTTCTTATTCTTTACTTCCCTTTTACTCTGAAAAATGTCTTTGCCTCCCGGATTTATTACGCTTGTTTTAACAAGGGGATTTGGAGGAGCAGGTGCTAATGGGAGAACCGGTAAAGAGTGGAAGAAACTGCTTCCTTATCTTCAATCTCGCCTCGGCAGTGATTGTAATGTGCGTGTTCTTCCTACTTTTTTTTTTCGATTAATCATTGCTCAATTAATAAGAAAATCTCTTGCATTTGTCTCAGATATGTGAATCTTTGACTTCGGGTCCTTCTCATGCAATTGACATTACTAGGGAGGTAAGGATTAAGGGCTTCGTTTACATTTTATTTTACTTTTCCTAATTTAGACAATGAAATTGAATTTGGTCTAAGATGCCTATGGAAAACTTGAAGTTACGAATGACTGTATATACTTGTAAGTTATAAGTGGGTAATGGTTTGCAGGCAATAAGGGAGGGTGCTGATGCCGTCATTGCAGTTGGAGGTGATGGAACGCTTCATGAGGTGCAGAAGTTTCTTTCTTATTTTCATTTACAGTATATAATCAAATACTGTTCTGAATTTGGAAGAGCAGATGATAAATTGAACTGTGATAAGCAGGTTGTTAATGGGTTCTTTTGGGATGGGAAACCTGTTGCTAATTGGAATACAGAGGCAGTTCATTCAACCGCTCTTGGTGTAAGAATTCCCATCAAGCCCTTTCTTTTCTTCCCTCTTTCATTTTGTAAGTATTGTCGTTAGTCTCAGACTGAATGATAGCCTTGGATTTATATCATTTGTCTTTGCTTGCACTATAGTAGAATTGTTCGATTCCCCCCCCCCCCCCAAGGAATATATAACAAAGTTGGCCCTTCTTGCAGCTCATTCCCTTGGGGACGGGGTCAGATTTTGCCCGAACATTGGGCTGGTTAGTTTGTGCTAATCCAGTCTAGATTCATTTGTTATAAGATTTTATGATATTATTGCTTTCTCTCAAGTGTTTATTGTTATGCTTTTCCCAGGAAAAATGATCCCCGTGAAGCCATAGACCGGATTGCTAGAGGTATTTTATTCCCTGTCCGGTTCCTTGCCTCCTTTGTTACTTTTAGTAAATACAAGATGTAGATCCTTTTGATTCTAGGATTTGCTGATGCTGCTGTATTCTAGGGGTGAGATCACGAATTGATGTCGGTGTCATTAGCAGAGAAGGGGAAGGATCTCATTATTTCATAAATGTTGCTGATATTCATCTGTAAGGTTTACTTGGCCATTTTTAGAATTGTCTTTGATAAAACATAAGCTCATTTCACAAGCCTCACTGCAGTGTCTTTTGTGGAAATTTACAGGAGTGCTAAGGCAGGTTATTATGCTTCAAGATACAAGAAATTTGGAAACTTGTGCTATGTTATTGGCGCTTTACAAGCCTTTATTGGCCACCATAATCAGGACCTTAGAATCAAGGTTTGCATTTTTAGGGTTTAGCAGTGTATTCCATTTCTAAAAGTTATTTTATTGACCAGTACATTAGCCTATGCTTTAGCCCTAGTCATGCTTATTTTCACATGACGGTGTTTAGACTTTTGACCATGAAAGTAATTTTACATGCAGGTGAATGAGGGTGAGTGGCAAACATTGTCTCAAGTGACAGCCCTCTGTATTGGAAATGCAAAGTACTTTGGTGGTGGCATGAAAATTACACCAAATGCTGATCCTCACAGTGGAAGTTTTGAGGTGGAATAGTTTTTCTATTCATCTCACTACATGATTACTAGTATTTGTTAACTCTGAAGTGCGCTGATGGTTTGTTTAAGTTTTGCACTTCACTTTGCAGGTTGTCATTCTTCAGGACTTCAAGTGGTATGACTTCATCCTAAAACTGCACAAGCTCTACAACGGCACACATTTGTCACTGAATAATGTGACCTCAAGAAAGTAAGCACCATCCCTTTTTGGTCTTGCAGCATTGTTTTGTTATCCTTTCTGCTTGCCCTCTCCCTTTTGTAGGTTCTCTTGTCTTCTTTAATGTTTTAGGTGGCTTTTTTTTCAAAGGGGCAAAAATTGCTCATAACCCTAAACTCTTAAAACATACCATTTCTTCTTATATGGTTTTCCACTGTCATGAAAATTTTAAAAACTATTATCCATCCAAAAACCTTGTTGTCCTTGAATCTTTGCGAGGTGTTTAAAGCTTCTTGTGGTTATTGATTATGTTTTATTTCTGTGAATTATCGTGTTACCAAAATCAGAATTTGTATGCCATCTGTTGCATTTTACCTGGAGCATGATGTCATTTAGTTTTCTTATCCATGGTATCTCAATATATGCATGCTTACAACTGAAGCTGTTTTCTATTGTTGCAGTGTATATACGATCGAAGTAGATGAGATTTCAGGGAGTGGAAACATTTTCATTCAGTCTGATGGGGAACATCTAGGATTTCTTCCTAGGAAGTTGTCTATTCTACCTGGTGCTATCGAGATGATATGCTAACGTGAACCCTGGAAGAAGTTGATCCTATACAACCGGTGTATCAGTTTACTCCAAAACTATGCATCTCCATGGATAGAGTCCAGTAAGACAAGCAATTGACGTCATCAAACTTAGAAGTAGGAAGATATGGGACAGAACACAGATAGACAGTGATGGAGATGAGTCATTAGTGTTACCCCTTATTTAATATTTTAGTTACTTGTGCTTATGTTGAGTAAATTTTGTAGCAAGCACCATCTCTCACCAATGCTGAGGACTTATTTTTCATTTATGCTGTGTGATTGGTTGTTTTCTTGCCAATGCCTTGCAATAAATTGCAGCAGAGAGTCAGTAATTGAAAGTAATTTTGGAGGAGACTTTGGTCGATGGATTCTGGGAGAAATGAATAGCCGGCCACCAACACCGTGGCCAGGCCGTGGAGTTAAAGCATAGATATGGAAACCAAGCGACCAAGCTTGTTCTTATTTAAAAGGAACAGAACAAGCTTTGTGTCTTGCTTGTTATCATCTGCTGTGTAATTTGATAGTGGTTTTTTGTAAATGTTGTCATCCATGGAATTGCAGATCTTTATGAAATCTTATGAAGCTCCCCTCTCACTGCCTTTAAGAGGGAGAAAAACAGCTGAAGAACCACCTAAACTATCCTCATGCTCATCAGATTGGGATGAGTTTAAATACGAATGGGTATTATATTAATGAATCACGAGGAAAGAGATAATCAGCATTTATGCCTTATTTAAGGGGTTTTTATTTTATTTTATTTTATTTTATTAATAGATTATAATTGAAACAAATAAAGTTAATTTTCAAAAGTCTTAATTTGATTTTCTTACTTTAATTAAAAGAGAGACTGATTTTGAATGAATTAGATGAAGCAAGGACTTCTTTTAGCCCCTTAATGTGGTCATGTTTCTTTACATAAATGATTCATTTTTCTTAGAAGTTGATATCAATTTCATTCAAAATCGAAAACTTTAATTAGATTCTATCAAGATTTGTGATTGTTTAATGCATGATATTGGGAGACTTCTTATTCCGTTCATGTTGGAACTTGTTTTAGCATTGTATTAGTATTGTATACTCAAATCATGTTTTGTACGGCTTCATTTACAGTGAATTACTCTTTATACACGTATTTGTAGACAGAAACTTTGGTATCGAGTAAACCAATTGGTTTCCATTTCTATACTAATATTTGACAAGGAACAAGCTAATTTGGTAGGGTTGTTAAAGCAACACTAATATCAAGCAACTTCACACTAATATCAGTCTTAACAACACCCTAACCAATCTGTGAAGAGTTTTTGTTTATGCAGTAGTAGTTTGGTGTAAGGATCTATAATTAGGGTAAGTTTTCTTTTTGGTTTTGTCTTAACTTTATATTTCTGGGTGCCTTTTGTGTTAGACTTTCTTCATAGTAATCAGATCTGGCTCTAGTTTATCTGTTCTCGATTTTGGATGTTAAAGATGTGACTCGTTTAAATTTTTCTTTTTAGTGATTCGACAGTTTCTCTGTGCCTAGCTTGGACTAATAATGTTCAAGAAGGAGCCGTGTAGAATTAGAACCGAGGTAAGAGTGTTTAACCAGAGATGAAATTAAAGCAATCAAGGAGGTACCGGTTACTTTACCTTGATTGCTGTTCTTTCGCCTCTCCTTGATTTATTTTCTATGTATTTGCCCTGATTTCAGAATGAATAAATGGTCTCCACTGCTTTCAATCATTTGTTCCAAGTCCAGAAACTCAGCTTATTCAATGGCTTATGAGAGGGATGGTGGGTCGTGGGGTTAATGGTTTTCTATTATTACGGAGATGGTGAATTTAAAAGCTTTTCTGGGTGTTTGTGTTTGTAATAATCCATCAAGATAATGTTGATTGAATTTTGTTCTTCGCTTCTTCTGGATTTTGCAGTAAATACTTCAACATGAGCCGTCCTCAGGAACCACATCGCCCATTCTTCCATTTTGGAAATCCTTCACCAAAGGTTCTCAGTTGTCTCCAAGTCTGCTTTCTTTATTGAACTCATTTGGGGTCAACTTGTCAAAGAGGCTACAAAAACTTGTGCCAAAAGACAAGGATGACATCCTAAGCTTGTCACGGATGAAACTAGCGACGGGGTCACTCAGATTCACCGTGACATAAACAACCTGATAGCTGATCTGGAAATCCCTTTGATTGATTGGGATGATAAGTGGTTAGATGTGTACCTGGACATAAGTGTGAAGTTGCTTGATATTAGTATTCCTTTTACCTCCGAGATTACAAGGCCAACCAAAGCCATCTCTTACTTCAGTGTGTCTTGCATAAGTTGGAATCTCACTCCCCAGAGCGGTTCATGCAGGCCTGTTCCTCGCTTGATAGCTGGAGACAGCATATAGGCACAAAAAATCCTAGACTTGAAACTTGTCACCCAATCCTGCACAATCTTGTGGAATCATTAAACTTGCCCAAGGTTAAGAACTCTGCTAAAGGAAAGGTTTTGGTGCGTGCAATGTATGGAGCTAAGGTGGCTATTGTATATATCTGTAGCGTCTTTGCTGCAGCTTTATCTGGTTCTGCCCCAAATTTGTTAGATTTATCTGTTCTTAGTACACTACCATGGGCATCGGTATATTTCGATGTGCAAACTACAGTGAATTCAGAGGTTAGAAAAATGTTTTCTTGCGGAAAATTTACAGGTCTAAGAGAACTGGATGCCGTTGATGCATGTGTCAAGACATTGTATCCTTTGCTCCAAGATGGGTTCGGTTCTAATGAAGGGGAGTGGTTCCAGAATTGAGTATCGGATTTGAGAAGGACCGCAGAGGAACTATCACAAGGGCTGGATAATCTTTCAAAGGCAGTAGATGGTTATTTCAAAATAGTTTTGACTGGGGGTTATGCTTTGCTTTGAAATCTAAGAACAAGCGTTGGTGTCCCAAATTCAATGCTAGGAAGAAAAGTAGAAGAGCAAGCTGTGAGATGAATCATGAATGTATTCAAGTTGAAGCTAATCTTGTCTTATACAGATGGTTTAGGTTGAGACCTTATGTTATTCCAGAAGTAGACATGCATAACCTTTACCTTGTTCGGGTTATGGCGGTACATGTCTTGTGAGTTGTAAGGTGTGTTACAATACTGAGTTAACTTGTTTATACAATTACCATGCCTGCATTATCTCCATTACTGAATCATAATAGTAGGAAACTGGTCTTAACAACCAGAGAGAGCTGTTTTGTGATTAATGTGTTTACATGGTGAGTAATAAGAACTCCCATCTCTTCTTACATATGCATTTTTTACAGATGATATCTTGGATTGCCATCTGCATAAGTCAGTAAAGTCCTTGGTATTTCAAAATTTATTAGATTTGTTGAAAGTTGAAACTGACAAATGATGTTTGTTAACGATCGGACCCTCATTTTGTTCAATATTGTTTTTCGATGGAGGATTTTGTTTCTCATTTTTGTCAAGTGCTCAAACGCTTAAAAAGATGTCGATTTCATAGAACGGGAACATCTAATCGAGTGCCTGAATAAGTGAACTTTGACTAAACTTATGTCCTATAACATATAGGCATTTGAAGGTGAGCATCCTATCACTTGGGCTAACAATGTTGGATCTAGAAAATGTTGTGGCTAGATATTTTTCATGGTTAATCATGACCCGATGCGTAATAGTCATTGCCTAGTGGGTTCTTGTCTTAATGCAACGGGTACATGCCATTTGCCTCGAGTTAAAAGATTCGGAGTTCGAATGAGATTCGATCCACTCTTCATAAAAGCTGAGAAATTGCATCTTTCGTTTACTAAGCATGTTAGGAATCATGGGTCGGGTCATCTATTTAGACCCGAACATTTGCTTGAAAAATAAGAGTGTTTGGATAAAAATATAGATCTGAAAAATAAATTTGGACAAAAAAAAGATGTTCGTTTTCTAAATGGGCCAAGTCTCGAATAAGATTTTTTGGCTTGGCCTCGACCCGATTTGTTTAATTTCTTTTTTTTTTTTTGCTGTTATTTTGCTATCATTTTCATTATTATATTGCTACTATGTTATTATTATTGTTTGAATGTTATATAGCTCTTGTTCTATTGTTAATTTTACTACTATTTATATTAGTGTTGTTAAGTATAGAGAATTTGTTTAAATATATTTTTAATTTGTGAGAAACATTTATTTTAATTTTTTAGTGTATTTAATATATTATATTTTAAAATTTATTTTTATATAAAAAAATTAATACGGACTAGCTAAATCAAGTTTGGATTTAGCATTTTTTATTTGAATTAGATTTAGATAAAATTCTAAATCCAATTTGGGAAAGAAAAATAACTTAAAAATTGACATAAGTTTTGCTGGTGTATTACTAAAGATGTAAAGAGTTGAACAAATATTTGTTTGAGTATGATTCTGATGAGCTTGACAATAGTTTTGACTTTGAAACACAATGCAAATTGGATCTTAAGAATTCATGTAAATTAGAAATCAGGGTAACCTCCAAAAGTTTGTAAGATCAGAATTCAACAGTACATTGGCAGTTGTGGGAATCAATTAGCTTCACATGCCTGCAGGCGCCGCCATCACGTGTCCATCTACCGGGTTAAACGGTGGGACTGGACCCAGTGCAATAGTTGTCTTCGTTTATTTATTTTGTTATTCATTTATAGAAAAGACCAGATTATTTTTGAATTAAAAAGCTACCATTTAAGTTTAAGAATAATTTTTAAAATAAAATGAAAGTAAAAGATTAAAATGTGAGAGATGAAAGAAGTGGAGAATGGGCCTGCAGCTGCAAATGGAAAATATTTTCTTCATCTAGTTTCTAACATAAATCTCAGCTTCTTCTTGATTGGTTAAGCTTAACCAACAGTACGGACAGGAGAATACCAATAACTTTGACTACATGAAACAGAAAAGTCATCCTTTTTTCCAGAAACGACTTCCAACAGGCAATTTCTTTGAACTGTAAACCCTTTTTCCCTGGAAAAAGCCATCAGGATAGAAAAATAAAGCCAAGTTTTATAAAAGAAAAGAACAAAACAAGTGGGAATCTTCACGGAACTCTCAAGCTTTTCTAGTTCAAAAGGTTCACACTCATCTTCCAATATATATATAAAGAAAGAGTTCATACCTACCCACGCGCTCTTCCAAATTGTAACCCTCATTTCTTCACTTTTTCCTCTCTCTGAATTTCAGCTGTTATTAACATTACACCAGAAAAATCTTTCTTTTAATTCGGGTTCTGAGTTGGGTTCGGGTTATATCCAGGAAACATGTCAATGGGGTCAGGGGATCAAAGCATCAAAGGTATACCAACTCATGGTGGACGCTATGTTCAGTACAACGTTTATGGTAACCTCTTCGAAGTTCCCTCAAAATATGTTCCTCCTCTTCGCCCCATCGGCCGTGGTGCTTATGGTATTGTCTGGTAAGGTTTTTTTCCGCTTTTTACTCCCTTTATTTTTTTTTTTCGAATTTTGTTTCCCTTAAAACTCCCTGTTTTGATTGATTTCCAGTTTTGGTTTGTCCCAATCTCGATGCTCTACATGACAGTTTTTTAGTTTCTTTTTTTATGGGATTTTAGTAAATATTAAGGCTTGTATTTGTAGATTGATAATTTTTGTTTTCCTTTTTCATGGTGAATTTTGATGATTGACAGGATTGAGAGTGATACTTTTAGTGTGGCTCTCATTTAGCATATCTTTAGCTGAATTTTGCAGTGTGATTGCTTTTAAAGGAAATTAAGGTTGCCAATTTTAGGGTCTAATTGAAGTGAATGGCTCCAGGCCGAACTTCCTGGTTGAGGATATTGAACGGAAGTGACCATTCTGTTTATTAGGCTCACCGGTGTATTATTATGTTATTCATAATGTGAAGCTGAGATATGATTTGCTCCCCCATTTCTGTTAGTGCTGCTGTGAATTCAGAGACACAGGAGGAGGTTGCTATCAAGAAAATCGGTAATGCATTTGACAACCGGATCGATGCCAAAAGGACATTGCGAGAGATCAAGCTTCTTCGTCACATGGATCACGAGAATGTAAGTTCCTGCTAGCTCGATACTCTGCATTTTCACCTCTTTGATGGATGTTTCGATAATGTTGTTTAGATCAATAGACCCCCTAGTTGTTAGGCTCCTTGCATGCTTCAGGGGTCCGGTTGCTGTTGCCATCTAAACGATTAGCAGAAATGAAACAGGTCCTTTCTTCCCATCAAGTAAGCCTTTGACCATCCTTAAAAAAGGAGACAAAAACAATACCCACATTTGTTGTCCTAATTTTGTCTAATTATAGGAATTTGGCTAACCTTTAAGTTTATTTGAGTTCCTTGGGAAAGATCATCTTTGTATCCTACTAACTTTTAACCATTAAGCTAGGGCCAATCTTATGATGTCGTGCGTAAACCTTCAATCCAACTAGGAATGCCTACTTCAAATTACTAAGTAGTTAATGCTGATTGTTTGTTTTTCTTTCAGGTGGTTGCCATCAAGGACATCATACGGCCTCCACAGTGGGAGAACTTTAATGATGTTTACCTCGTTTATGAACTGATGGACACTGATCTTCATCAAATTATAAGATCCAATCAACCATTGACAGATGATCATTGTCGGGTTGGTATCAAATTCTTCCCCTCATATGAAATATACTGGGATGTTCCTACTGTTCGTTGTCATATTTAGTTAGGAACATGGTATGATTCCTGTTTCTGTGCTGGAACTATTGTTGATTATGCAGTGCTACTCTTGCAGTACTTTCTATATCAGATTCTTCGAGGGCTCAAATATGTACATTCAGCAAATGTTTTGCATCGCGATTTAAAGCCTAGCAATTTATTTCTAAACGCGAATTGTGACCTTAAAATTGGAGACTTTGGGCTTGCAAGGACAACATCTGAAACTGATTTCATGACAGAATATGTTGTTACTCGTTGGTACCGGGCACCGGAATTGCTTCTGAATTGTTCTGAATACACCGCTGCAATTGATATTTGGTCGGTGGGCTGCATACTTGGCGAAATCATGAGTAGAGAACCCCTCTTCCCTGGCAAAGACTACGTGCATCAGTTGAGGCTTATCACAGAGGTACGTTATCCAGATTTTTCTCACAGGAAAGTACCTGAAAACCCTTTAGATGTTCTTTAACACCTTACTTGTTCTCGTAGACCTGATGTTATTTGTTATACATTATGGCCCTTGGATGGTGAGACTCTTCTTATGTATTTTGCTTTCTCAGCAAAATTGCATAACCTTGAATTCTAACGAAGAGATCATCCATTGGCTCAGGACTTGCTTTTAACCTCATCTATCATCCATCTTTTACCTTAGCTGTTTTTGATTATGTAAACTTGATATTGGTTCTGCATTTGTATGTGATCGTATGTGCTTGTTCTTTTAATAGTGCTCGTATTTCATGAACAATCGTCTCCTAAAAAATGCTAGCGATATTGTTCCTATCTCCCGAAAACTGAACACATAGTTTTTCCTCTTGATGGAAGTTTAACAAGCCTGCTAAGTTGTAAACAATTCCCTTTCTCCTTGGAACAGCTTATAGGTTCTCCTGATGATTCCAGCCTTGGGTTCCTTCGAAGTGACAATGCACGAAGATATGTTAGACAGCTTCCACAATACCCAAGGCAAAATTTCTCTTCTAGATTTCCTAACATGTCACCTGGTGCTATTGATCTGCTAGAAAAGATGCTCATCTTTGATCCCCATAGGCGCATTACAGGTAAAATTGGTTGCTAATTTCTTTACTGCTACTCCACAGCAATAACATTCTGACAAATATTAGATTCAGACAAGTCTAAACTTTTGTTTTAGCCACAACTTGCTATTCTGTGATCCATCGGTCCGTTCACTTGCTAACTACTATTTACTGTTTTGTTGCAGTGGATGAGGCTCTATGCCACCCTTACTTGGCACCACTTCATGACATCAATGAGGAGCCAGTTTGCCCAAGGCCTTTCAGTTTTGATTTCGAGCAACCATCTTTTACTGAAGAAAACATCAAGGAGCTAATTTATAGGGAATCGGTAAAATTCAATCCAGACCCAATGTATTAAGGCTTATATGTATTGTATTTGTATATGACCCTGCAAGTGTGTGCCTAGCGGCATTACCGTTTGTGACCCATCATTCCCCTTTGTGGTTAGAAACATTAAGAATAGAATACTCTTACACTGAATGACAGTTTATTCACCTTCTTTTGCAACATGTGAGATCCATTGACTCCTCCGATGTATCTCCACAGCCATAACATGCATACATGCATGATAATCGGTAAAAGTATATATATATATATATATATATATATATGGTCTTCAGTTGCACGAAGCTTGAAATTGAAGGGATCATGAATTCATCCATGTCCAAATCATCCTTAGAGTTTCAAGGGTAGATCAAAAGGAAAGATCGATAATTCCAGGTGGGATTAGACAAAATTTTATGACATAGAATGAAGAATAGAATGTTGCCTTCATAGTTTGTGTAAAAGTTCTGTAATTTTTAGAGTTACTTTCAAATCTCTCTAGAACTTTTCCCTCTGCCTTCTCTCTAAGAAAAATGGGTTTCCCTTCGCCTCCGGCGCGGCCAATGCGGGCTGCTCTAACTTATCTTTTTCTATTTCCTTTCGTTCTTTGGCATAATAACCTCGAGAACATCCCCCATCTCCTTTTGGCCTTTGAACGACGAAATGATGGGCGGTCGGTTTCTCGACGTCACCATGGATCTTTCTCACGTTTTCCTTGGAACTTGTCTCCTTTCTCCAACGGAGGGTCGCCTCGGTCTTGTTTTCTTATCACTCTCGCTCCGGTAAGGCCCTTTTGCGCTGTTGGAGCGTCGTTGCTGCTTTAACCTCCGATGGCTCGTGCTTGATGGTTCCTGATTTCATCGCACCAGATCTGAGTTGTATGGTGGTTAATGACGTTCTCGGTGGTAGTGGGTCCCTCTCTTTCGAGAGTTTCCACTGGGTCCACAGTGGCGTTAAATCTTCGTTTTTAGGCATTCCCACAGCATAGCCTCTCCGTTGGTGGGGAGCATACCGGCGGTGGGTACAATAGCCTTGTTCCTGGACTACCTAGCTCTCCTCAATCGTTCACAGCGGTGGCTGGGTGGGTCAGGGAAGGCTAGGATTTGTCCTCTCTTTGAGCCCTTGGGTCTTTTGGTTGTATTTTTCGTGGTTTTCTTTTTCGGCCTCCATTGGAATGAAATTTCACTTTAAAAAAATGGTTATCTTTTAACAACTAAATGAATCCATTTGCGGAAATAATCACAACCGGAGTTGGAGTAATAAAGTTGTTAAATCTTGGTATCAAATTCTAGGCTTCAACCCTCATCCTTTTTCTCAAATATGTAACTAATAAGCAAAATTTATGAAAAAAAACCCATTACTTTAATGGTTGGAATGATAGAGAATTTTGTTGTACGCTCTGTAACAAAGATTTTAATTTATACCAAAATTTCTAACGTGGAGCCTTTGACTTATAGGTTTAGATATTCAATTGTATGGCCCATTTGGAGAGGCAGGCCGGGTAAGTTAATATAGGAAGGCAATGTTTGAGCTTTTCATTAGTCCACATTACCTTTAGAGGGCATTTGTTGATACGATGAAAAGTTTGAACTTTTCAATAAATTTAATTAGTTGGAATGTGATTACAGTGTCTGGTACGAAAAAATTAGTTTATTTTATTAGAATTCCCTTGAGAATTTTTTTACACATTTAAAAAAAAAAGTTTAATTCCAAGAGAAACTATTGAAAGTCTTAGAAGCACGTGTAGCCCGCAATCTAGTTTCCTCCTTCAATCTCAGATTGTTTGTGGTATCTTGGTAGATGGGCATAGAATGGAGGCGGAGACGAATGTCATCAAAAGCAGAAAAAAAGATTCCATCCCACAGTAGTACAATCAAGGATAATGTTATCCCATTTTGGACTCATTTTAAGAAATCTGCAAGATGTGACATTATGATATTTGAAAATAATTAGATTAGGATGTAGAAGTAAGATTCTGTTATGTAACTTGCTTGTTGATTTGTAGCTTTTAATCATGTAACACCTTGTTACCCGACCCTATCGTCAAATCTGAGCAACATGATGTTACATTAGTTATTGAAGCAACCATACATAAATCATGCTTAAGATATGCAATTTATTGATAATAAATCAAACAATTATACAACCATCAAGAAATACAATCATTTTAGGGCTTAAAACGAGCTTACAGAAGCTCTAAAGTTAAATCAAATTCGAAGGACTCAAATGAAAAGTTTCAAAAAGAAAGGCCAACGTCGTGACATGAAGGATTTCCTCGTCACGCACGTCAAGATGTCACTCACTGTCCAATCTCATTGCGATGACGGAGTTCTTCATCATGACATGATCTGGAGCTCAACCTCATCCTGATGTCCCGATTTTTGACGTCACCATGTGGATCCCTTGTTGCAACTACGAATGAATGACGTCGCAACGTTATAGGCTGTTTCTGCAAAATAATCTCACAAAAACCTGTAATTTTTAACAACACCAATTCACCATAAAAAAAAAAAGAGCAAATGAACAGTACTAATTCAATTTCACATGTTCAAATCATGCACCAAACATAAACTTTTCAATTGGTGATTTCAAATACCTAAAACCTACCATTTAATTTATACATTCAAACATATAATACAATATTTCAACCACCATTACAAATTCCTTGTTTTTCCATCAAAACTTCAACCAATACACTATCAAACATGTTCAAAACTCATCCAAACAACATAACATGTTAAGGCAACCTACTTCCCATTTTCCTTCAATAACATGCATATTATGAACTTAATTCTTCCAACTATCAATACCAATCTACCTATCATAGCACACCACTTCCAAATCACCTACCAAAAAATCATCATACATGCACATGATTCCATCCATTACCAAGATTATATCAACATATATACAACTTACATCAAAACATCAACTCATCTTTCAAACTTAACACTAAAAGGCACAACTAGTTAACAAAATGACATGCTTAGATACATGCCCTTTACAAAACAAAAGAAATTCACCGAGGTTGTTGAGTTCGCGGTTCTTGATGGATGCTGAGAGTCGATGATCGATATATCAAAACACCTAACTTGTGCATGGAAAACAAAATCGTACGCTGAGTAAAAATTTAGTGGTATTTCTATAATAAAATAATAATAAAGCTTAATAAAAAATTTGTAAATGCTTGAAACATCAATCAATGTTCAATACAATACAACATGACATGATATAACATTTTCTCGCATTCATTATCTCATTCGTATTCAATTTACTAGATATAAACATAGTCAATTTTGTAACGCCTTTAGAAATTCACAATGATTGATTCCCACGTCTTTCATTTCAATAACTCAATATTACAAACTGGATGAACACAACCAATTATCATTTCAAACCATCTTATGTGGCATTGTACTGTTTTACATTTTAATTTCCTATTAACCTGACTAGGACTTAGACGGATAAATGGATCCAACTAATCACACCAATTTGGTACCCAGTGTTCATTGGATAAATCTAAAGTATATGAATTGCGCCTTGTGCTCATCGGTATAACCAAAGTAATTTGGCACCCAGTGCCTCATCGACCTGTAGTCGAAGTAACCCTAAACTCTTCATATCCTATGGGATGCCATCTATATCCGACTTTGCTCGAATCGTTAATAGGGTAACAATTTATCAAATTTCCGAATGTAGTTCCATTTATACAACATCATTTCAATCCATCAACCAATCATCATATCATATATATATATAATATCATGAATCAATTCAACTCAAGATTCATTTCACATTTTCATCAAAAACCAATATTTTTCATTCCTTTCATTTTAGTCTTCTATATCTCTAACCAAATCAAAATCGTATCAAATCAACTTAATTTACCAAATTCAGCTCACCTCATAGTCTTACCATGCAAAACAATATAAAAATGCAACAATCGAAGTAGTTCAAATTATTGAAACACAAACCAAGAACTCCGAGCTATTCGTCGACGACTTTAGCTTTTCCTTTTTCTTTAGAGGATTCCAGGTCGACGTTAGCTACAAATTGACATAAACATATAATATAATCAATAATAAATCAAAATCAGATTCAATTGTCAATTTACACAAATTTCATATTCAATTTAATCGCTAAAATCGATACTTACATAACTTTAAATCTAAAACTCATATTTTCAATCCGGTTTCACTATAGTCCATTTAATACCTCTAATTTCTCAATTATGCCACAAATTTTAAAATTTGTGCATTTTGTTCCCTATATTACAAAACTATAAATTAACTTCTCAACTTAGTCCTTTTTCACTTATAAGCTTAAAATCTATCAATTTAACACCTAAAACTTCATGAATTCATCAATGACATCATTCTAAAACTTTAATAGTTCCAAAAATAACACATAGGTCAACTAGATTAAGCTCCTAAGATTTTAAAAACGTAAAAATTTCAAGAAAATGACTAAATTGCACTAGCCAAATTAAGCTCCAAAGATTAAAACTCAAAGGTCGAATGCTCTTTCTTCTTCTACTTCCATTTCAACATGCGAAAGAAGGGTGAGAGAAATGTTTCTATTTCTCTCCACTTTGCTAATTTTATTTCTTTTTTCCTTTATTATTTTATGATTTATATTTAAATTATAAGTTTTATAACATAATCATTTCTTATTTAACCACCACTATCCACTATCATTAGCATAATGGTAAAATTGCCACTTTAGGCCTTAACCCATTTAAAAAGAAATATATAGTAATTGAATATTTATTAGCTTTACAATTTAGTCTCTAAGCCCTAATTAAACTCTAATTCAATAAAACTTTCTATAAAAAAATCAATTCACCTATAATATAACTCCGTAAAAATTTAACAAAATATTTACGGGCTCGGTTTGCGAAAATAAGATCTTGAATTCGAATTTTTCGGCACCACTGACTTTTGGGTCATTACAATTCTCCCGTCCTTAAGAAATTTCGTCCCTGAAATGAGGATACTAGGATTTTATTGTCTCTTCCGGTTTTCAAGTCGCTTCTTCCACACTATGACTACAACATAAGACTTTCACAAGTGGAACGCATTTATTCCTTAGTTATTTCCGAGCTAGAATTTCAACTAGTTCCTCCTCAAACGATAAGTCAGGATGAATTTCAATTTCTTCCACTGGAATAACGTGGGATGGATCCGAACAATATCTCCTAAGCATCAGTATATGGAACACATCGTGGATCTTTTGTAATTCTGTCGGTAACACCAGTCGATACGTTATTGGTATGAACCTTTCAATGATTTTGTATTGTCCAATGAAGCTGTGGCTTAACTTTCCTTTTCGACCAAACTGAAGAACTTTCTTTCACGAAGAAACTTTCAAAAATACATTATCTCCTAAAGAATACTTGATATCTTTTCATTTCAGGTCAGTATACAATTTTTGCCTATCAAAAGTCGCTTTTAATCTGTCCCTGATCAATTTAATCGTATTTTCAGTTTTTTGAATCAACTCTTGCCCAATAATCTTTCTTTCACTCAAATTCGACCAGCAAACATCTGTTCTACACATTCGACCGTATAATGCTTCAAATGGAGTCATCTAAATGCTCAACTGGAAATTGTTATTTATACACAAATTCAGCTAATGGTAAATAACATTCCCAACCTAACTCAAAATTTTACACAAGCTCTCATCATATCTTTTAATATATGAATAGCCCATTCTGATTGGTCATTTGTCTGAGGGTGAAAAGTTGTGTTGAAATTTGATCTCGTACCTAAAGATTCATGCAACTGCTTTCAAAATCTTGAAGCAAAGAAAGGATCACGATCAGAGATAATCATCGTAGATACATTGTGCAATCTAACTATCTCTTCAATGCAAACCTTAGCTAGCTTCGAAAGTGACCATTCGGTTCTAACTACTAAAAAATGGGTTGGCTTCACTAATTGATCAACCATCACCCAAATATCATTTCTTTTGCTCGGAGACAACGGTAACCCAATCACAAAATCCATTGTAATAAGCTCTCAATTTTATTCAGGAATCGAGATAGGATACAACAATCCAATTGGAATGTAACACCCCTAACCCGTATCCATCGCCAGATTAGGGTTATGAGGCATTACTCGACTAAACCAAAATCAGCACACTCA
Source organism: Gossypium australe (assembly GCA_005393395.2). Taxonomy (NCBI): domain Eukaryota; kingdom Viridiplantae; phylum Streptophyta; class Magnoliopsida; order Malvales; family Malvaceae; genus Gossypium; species Gossypium australe. The sequence continues at coordinate 26,529,164 of CM016621.1, read as the reverse complement.
TATAAATCGTAATATTACTTGTAAGGCATATATGATCCTTACTTTCAAGTAAACGAATACTTAACAATTATTAAACATTAGCAAACAAAAATCAATTTAACAAAACAATCTATCATTCAATTTGTTATATCCGAATGTACTATGAATAAAAATACACATTCATTGTATACCTAAACATTTACAAAAGAATCACAAATCTATATTGCCAATTACGCATAAAAATAGTTTTTACCAAATAGTACAAGTTATTATTCATTAGTTAATAAATTATAATGGCTGAATATACACCATATCTATATTCATTTCACCAACAAAGTACCAATCATTTTGAACTAAATAAACTCATGCCAAAATATTCAAAACCAAACATTATATATATATATATATAGCCTAAAAACGTATAATGTCAAATCTCAATAAAAAATTCACACATATTATATTCGAATATTACATGAAAACCAATAAGATATATCTACCTAAAATTAAGTCAATACCATTGCCGTACCTTTACATCAAATATACCACAATTTGATCATTATTAAATCATATCCAATAGGCAGTAGATAAAGCATACATAGCCATCTTATAACTTAACATGTATGTGTATGTATATAAATAAACTTAAGTTCACCTACCCATCAAATATACTATATGTCTCACTCAAAACCATATTTATGCACACGATTTTCGCATGTATAACATACCAAGGAATGAATTTACAAGTCAAGCATATAACAAGACCGAATATCCCCAAACATTAATACCTTGATCAAACATTTCCAACTCAAATCCAATACACCATATACTTTATTCAAACCAACCTCAAATACCTTAATATCATATATAACTTAATATGGAAGAACTTCCAAGATAAATTTATAATATGTCCGTACATACACAAATAATAACACTGTAATCAAACATAACTAACCACACTTAAGCATAAAAGTATAGCCATTTTCGCATGGCATTTATACAAATACACACCATTCAAAAATAAACCAAAAGAGACATAGTCTATACATGCCACAAGTTTCAAAAGAGTTATAACTTATAAGATACCAAAGTTTAGTGATAGTGCGATTGACTTCGACGAAGATCCCCGAGCGCGAACTAGCTTTCAAAATCTATAAAATAGTCAAATAAACATATACAGTAAGCTATCATAGCTTAGTAAGTTTTAAGCATTGGTAAAATTTACAATTAATTATTATACAAATTAAATCAATCTAACTTGAACATCAAAACTCGTAAACGCATTACATATAGCATGTTACCAATCAACAATTACCAAATTCAATAGGTCTCAAAACCAAATACTAACATACCATTTATCCATTCGAACAAGCTCAAAGATTAATGATCACATCTCAATACTATAATTTCTTATACAAGAACAACTTACCTCTTTGTACTAAGTTACTCAATTATCATGCATCATTTACCTATTTACCACTTCTCGGATATCTCCATTCATTGGTTTTTGTCTTTGTAAGATCCATAAATCCACACACACAGTGTAATTCATGTAACGTATCGCACACTTAGTGCCGTTACTTGAGGAAGAGTACACATAGTGCCATTTAATAGTAATGTATCGCACACTTAGTGCCATTACTTATTTTTCCGCACACATAATGCCATTTAATAGTAATGTATCGCACACTTAGTGCCATTACTTATTTTTCCGCACACCTAGTGCCATTCGACCGATTTCGCACACACAGTGCTCGGTATTTAAGCTCGCACACATAGTGCCCCTTAACTGAACTTTTTCTTCATTCATATAAACACATGAGATTTCATTTTCACTCATATCTATCTACAAATATATGCACATGTTAAAATAGCTCATTCATCCTTCTCACTACTATCACATTCGGCTATCTTCAATATACATCTATATACATATTCACCTATTCGAATATAATCACCTTTCCTATCATTTTCACACTTAAATTTCTCTTAGCACATATATAATCATCCAACTCATATGATTCAGACTTATATCTATATATAAATAATACCAACTTTACAATCGGCCAATACATATTAAATTCAAAATCACATTCGGCAATTGGAAATAAACATACTCATTACCTTTTTACATATGCACATTTATATAAACTAAAATTTAATTCTATCCAATTGCTTAAAAACTTACCTCGCAAATTGTCGGATTAAGCTTTCCGGCTATTCGTTTAACTTTGTTTTTCCCCGATCCGATCCCAATTCTTTTCTTTCTTCATCTAAATAATTTCAAAAATGAGCTCATTCAAATAGAATTTCATTCATTTTAGCCCAAAACACATAGTCGAACAATTTACCAATGTATCCCTAACATTTTGCACTTTTACAATTTAATCCAATTTTCACAAAACACAAAATATGCCAAATTTACATATTTTAAGCTAGGGCCGAATGTTCACTAAGCTTATACAAGTCCCCATTTTTCATAAATTCTACAATCTAGCCCCTCAATTTACTATTTTTGAAATTTAGTCCTAGATACTCAATTTAATCAAAATTTCCAACACAAAATTTAATAATCTAACACATAAATTTTATTTAAAATCATCAACCATCACAAAACATAAGCATTCATCAATGGCCAAATATTAAACATGCATCAAAATTAGAAATTCTAACATGGGTCGGATAGTATTCGAAGCAACGATCTCAAAAACGTAAAAATTATTAAAAACCGAACTCAATTACTAACCTTAATTTAACATGCAAGTGCCGAATGTTTTGACAGCTTAAACTTCCTTCTTTTCTCTTTTGTTTCAGTTGAAGAAAGATGAACATGCATGTGTTCTCTTTCTTTTTATGTTTTATTTATTATATGATTATATATTATTATAATATATTATAACATAACATATAATTTAAACATATAATTTCATTATGAAAATTGCATGTTGCCGTCCACTATCCCATTAAAAATGGACAATTTTCAACATAAGTCCTCCCTTATATAAAGACACATTAATTTAACCACTCAATCAAGCAATAAGGCTACTTTTACCACTTATGCGATTTAGTCATTTTCTTTAAATTGAACACACAAACGGACAAATTAACCTATGATATTTTAACAATGCTCAAACATATATCATAGATATCAAATATAATATAAAAATATTTTTCTAACTCGGATTCGTGGTCCCGAAACCACCGTTCCAATTAGGGCCAAAATCGGGCTATTACATGGAACCTGATGTTCTGCCTTTATGCGCTGACAAGTCATACATTTGGCAACAAATTTGACTATCTCTCTTTTCTTGTTGGGCCACCAATACATTTCTCGCAAGTCACGATTCATTTTCGTTCCGCCAGGATGCATAGGAAAGGGACTATCGTGAGCTTCACGAAGTATTAACTCCTTTAAATTGGAAACATCTGGAACACAGATTCAGTTATAAAATCTCAAACAACCACGATCATCTATACTGAAATTCTCAATCGTGCTTTGTTGAACCATTTTCATTTTCTCAATCAACTTTTCATCGGTAAATTGTGCCTCTTTAATTTTATTAGGCAACACCGATTTAATTCTCAATTCGGCCATCAAGTTACCGTTTCTGCAAATACTGAGCTAGGAAAACATTGCTTGCAACTCAACCGCAGATTTTTTACTCAACGCGCCAATCGTGATATTAGCTTTCCAAGGGTGATAATCAATGACACAATTGTAATATTTCAAAAACTCAATCCAACGACGTTGTCTCAAATTCAGCTCCTTCTGGGATAGGAGGTATGCTAGACTTTTATGATCTGTATAAATATGGCACTTCTTATCATACAAATAGTGCTTTCAGATTTTTAGAGAAAAAACCATCGTGACAAGCTCTAAATCATGCGTTGGATAGTTTCATTCATGCATTTTCAGCTGTTATGACATATACGGAATCATATTTACATCTTTCATCAAAACACAGCCCAAACTACCCAATGAAGTGTCACTATAAATCACAAAGTCTTTCCCTGATTTAGGAAAAGTTAAAATCGGTGCTTCGGTCAATCTTGTTTTCATCTTTTCAAAGCTCTCCTGAAATTGATCGTTCTATACAAATGACACATCTTTTTGGAGCAATTGCATCATTTGTATGGCTATTTTACAAAATGCGTCCACAAACCTTCGGTAGTAACCAACCAAACCAAAGAAACTATGGACCTCTAACACATTTCTCAGTGTTTTCATTGCAAAGTAGTTTTGATCTTTTTCGGTTTAATGCAGATTCCTTCTGTCGAAATAACATGTCCCAAGCATACAACCTCCGATAACCAAAACTCACATTTACTGAACTTCCCGTAAAGTTGTTTCTCCCACAAAACTTGCAAAATAACCGACAATTATCCAAATGATACAATCGACCCTTCAATTTCGAGGGCCAATGAATAATGATCCCAATCAACACCTTAAGCAGTTTCTAACCATTTATGATACTTTCTAATGTAATGGGGTACCGATGACACTATTCGTCTTCAGTTATTCCTTTCTCTCTTACTGGCGATGCTTTTATGTAGTTAGGTTCATAGCCGGTAGATTTAATTAACACTTGGGATGAGCTAGAGAGCAAATTTTTGGCAAAATATTTTCCACCAAGCAAAACGATGAAACTTCAAATGAACATTACAAATCTTTTACAATTGGAAGGAGAGTCATTGTACAAGGCTTGGGAGCCCTTCAAATTGATGTTGCACAAGTGTTCGTACCATGGTTTACAAGATTGGCTGCAACTTCAAGTCTTCTACAATAGGCTTGACGGGATTTTACACTCTAGTCTTGATGGAGCATTCGCTAGAGCATTCATGTCAAAGACTTGCGCCGAGGCTTGTCAACTCATTAAGAATATGTCAATGAAATCTTACAAGTGGTCAACTAAACGGTTCACATATCGAGCCAAACAAGTGTTATCAAATGCTGTCATTAGCGAAGATAAGTATCAACAAATCCTCGAGAGGTTTAATCAATTGGAAATGAATATGACCAAGGCACAAGTCCAAAACCAACCTCTAACCAATTTTAATGCAGGGCTCGATGATGAGAGCAACCATATGGAGGCTAATTATGTAGGGAATAGAGGATATAACTCTTACTCCAACACCTATAACCCCGGATGGCATGACCATCAAACCTTAGGTGGGGAAGGAACCAAGCGGGACCTTCAAATTAAGGGAAACAAAATGCTAACCCTCTAAACTCAACGAACCATACCAACCTCCATTACCTTTTAGAACACCCCAAGACTAATAAAGGAAGCCAGCTTATAGTACTGACTATCCACTATTGATTAGGGTGAGTGAATTAGAGGTTTGCATGTAGTGCAAGTTAATGTGCGTCAAATTCAAAGTCAATTATCAAATTAACAGATAATAAATCAAATTATCATTAATAAGATTATAATTCATACGAACTTACCTCAACAACTATGGTTGCAATAACCGAGTTGAAGTATAATCCAAAGCTTTAGCTTTTCCCCGATTTAAGTCTGGTTGTGGTGTACCTTGATCTAAATAGATAATTACATTCAATTAAGTAATTCAATTAACATCATTCAATTCAATCCCTAATTCATATTATCATAAAATTATGAATTTGCCCCTCCTATTTTAACTTTTTCACAAATTGGTCTTTAAGCCCGAAACTTGTAAAAATACTATTTTTACCCTCCATACATGCTAGCCGAATTTCTTAGGGACCCAATACCAGCCAATTAAATCATCATTTCATCATGTTACCATAAAATTTTACTATTTTCATAAATAAGTCCCTAAACCTTAAATTCATCAAAAACCATTTAATCAAACAAGTTTATTTAACCATCAAGTTTAGTAATCTATCAACTAACATCAAAATATATTCAAACTCAATGATGGCAAGTCTCTCAACCTTTAATAGTTTTGAAAATTAACCCCCGGGCTAAGTAGTTTAAACTAAAACGAGCTCAAAAATATAAAAAATTACGAGAAACAGATTAAAAATGAACTTACATGCAGCACTAGCAATGTCGAACCCTAAAAATCCATCCATGGGGTTTTTCTTTCTTCTATTTTTGATGGAGAAGACAATTAATGAAGATGATAGTAATTTGTTTTATTTTAGTTTAACATTTATTTATTAAATTACTTGTTTATCTTTAGTTTATTGGTTACAAAATGACAAAAATAAACCCAAAATTGTCCATTAACCTTAGATATGGTATAAATACCACCTAAGTAAATTAATTAGAATTTCAATAGCCACTCAATCCATTTAACTAATAGAACTCAATTTTTTCACTTTTACAATTCAATCCTTTTTACCTAATTAACCATTTAAACTTCAAAATTCCTTAACGAAAATTTAATACTACTTTAAATTAATTCTATAGACATTAAATAAATATTAAAATAATTAATCACTTGTTGGAGTTATGGTCTCGAAACCACTATTTCCAACACCGCTAAAATTGGGCCGTTACACATCGAGATTTGTTTTCTAGTTCCCTTCTATTTATCTTTTTTAGTTTATTCTATGACCATAAATATGAATACTTGTTATGTTGATGTTCCTAATTTAATTAAAATGACTTAAATCTCATTCGTGTTAGATTAATTGCATTCTGTCCACTTGAGTTTTTAAAACATGTTTGTGTTGTTATTAGGCCTTGCTAAATTGTTCAATTAATTAAAATCGTGTTTATGTTATGTTTGCATTTTAATTGCAAGGTAGCGAAAGAATTAATTATTAATCGGATTGAAATTATAATTAATTGACACAGTATTTAATTGGTTCATGCTTAATCTTCTAAGGTAGTTGAGGATTAAATTAGTGATGGTATTAAACAATACTTTAGCCTTGCATAGCTTTTAAGATTATTATGTTTAAATTGTTTCAATATAGGAATATATTGTTACATCACTTTATCTTTTACTTGTTTATGAAAATTGATTAATTGTTTGAATTGACATAGAAATTTGTTTAAGAGATTAATTGATTTAGTAAGTATGTATGTGAATTAGTTAACAAAAGACCAAGTTGCCATGAAATTATTCGTAACAACATGAATATCATTTTAATAATTCTAATTTAAAGAATGAAGTTGATCTAACACATTTATGTTATATTGATTAAAATCGTTTTTATAAATCGTGCATTTGGAATTTTTATTTACTTAGTTAATCATTTAACTACTTTTTTATTTTTATTTCACCTCTTCAAAACAACATATTTTTCATCACCAAATTGTTTAATTTTACATTTCATAATTATTCACTTGCACAGTTCCTATGGGTACGATAACTCGACATACTTGTCACTTTATTACTTGTTACGATATAGTGTACTTGCACATTTCTATCGTTTCATAAGCAGAGACATAGGTTGGTCTGAAGGGATTCAGGATAGAATGAGAGGAAGGATCCAAACCAAACAGGATGTGCAAAGTGGCATTCAAGATGAAGATGTTTTGGTGTTTCCCTACAGGTCATACATTAGGGATAAAAGTTATCAAACATAGAAAAGTATCGACAAAAGAAATCCTTATTTGGAAGGAAATTGTTGTAAATCTTCCAGAGGAAGACTATATTTTGAAAAGGGGTTTGAGGTGCCATCGGTTAATTCATGCTTTATGGGAAGATGATCTATTGAGAGTGTGAAGTTTGATTGCAATAGTAGTAAGTAAGCATTTTTAATAGAGAACACACCTTTTTCCAAACAATCTTGTATCTACCTGTAACAGTCCGAATTCGACCCTAAACAGAACGGTGATTTCGGAACCACGAATCCGAGCCGGGAAAATCTCATAATATTATTTTATTTTTCGTGTGTAGTAATTTTGAGTAAAAATGTGTTGAATTGTGCGAATTTTATTGCTTGATGTGCTTGAATTGAGAGAAAGGATCAAATAGATAAAGTATAAAAGTAGCATTCATTAAATTGAAGGGTTTAATTTAAGTGTTGGTTGAAAGGAAGGGGTTTGCATGTCAAATAACCCATTTTATTTGTAGTGGACGGCATGATGATTAACTTGTATATTAAATTCAATTGTTTTTAGTTAGTGGTGTTTTATTAATATTATAATTTGAGTAAAATAAATGAAATAAGAAAAGAAAAAAAAAGTGTTCATCCTTTCTTCTTGCAATGGCTGAATTTTTGAAGGAGAAAAAGAGACTTTAAGCTCTCTTCATTTTCGGTTTTTGTATGCTCAAATAAGGTTGGTATTTAAGCTTAGTTTTTGTTAAATTCAACGTTTTTTTTTTTGAAATTGTTATCATGCATATTGACTAGCCCATTTGTAAATTTATGTTTTGATGGTATGTTTTGAATATAACCATGGATAGAAATTTGATGATTTTGTGATCTATGATGGCACATATTAGAAACGAACTAGATTAATAGGATCTCTTTAGAATTTTAGATGAATTTCGGGTATTAGGGTGTTTTGATAAAAAGAAAATTTTAGGAAGGATTAATTAGCTAAATAATGGAAGAAATGTGCTGGAAAGAGGGTGGTGAACATTCGGCCCTTGATGAAGATGGCCAAATTTTGTTTACATTTTGTGTTTTGGGTTATATGGATTAAAGTGTAAAGCTTAAATGATTGAGGGGTAAAATAGTAAACTTTATAATCTTGAGTTTTGGATTAAATTGAATAGAAATAAATGTGAATAAGCTTTATTTGATATTTCATAGATCAAGAACAAAAGGAGGTGGGATTAGATCGGGGAAAAACCAAACTAAATGATTAACCGGGAAGTTGAACTCGTTGATATCCGAGGTATGATTTAAGCAATTGAATTAAATTAAATTTTATACCTTATTATATGCTTTATTTTGAATAGTAGTAAGTGTATAAATTGTGCACAACCGAATGTGTAAATGGTCCTAGTATGGTTTAGCCGAATGTGTGGAGAGTTGGATGTTAAGACAACGGCATGAAATGTGTATTTACATGATGTTGATACTTTTAGATATGTGAAATATTGGAATGGAATAATGAAAATATATTAAAAAGGTTTGTGGGTGATTTGATATTGTTTAAGCCGAATGTAATATAGAATTGGATTGCTAAAGCATAAATGTTATCCATATAAGTATGTGCCTATATGTGAAGATGATGTTGATTGGATTTTTATATGAAATTTTGTATTCGAATGAATGACAAGTTATATTAAGCACTATGTGTGCGAATTGTTGAGTAACGGCTCTATGTGAGCGATACGTTACGAGAGGTGTAAGTAACGGCTCTATGTGAGCGATACGTTACGAGAGGTGTAAGTAACGGCTCTATGTGAGCGATACGTTACTAAATTGTATAAACAAGTGTGCAGGTATGAGTTTCGATAGAAAATTTCTATTAACAGTGATATTGTATATATGGATATATACGAGTATATTGTCACTTGTTATGTTCGAACGGTTAAGTCTGGGAAGGAAATTAAACTAGAGGTATGTATTATACCTATTATCTTGAGACTTTTAGTGGCTTGGAATGTAAGTAGAAGGATTAGTAATTTTATGATATGTGTGCTAGATTACTTAATATGTGACGATGGTTTTTGGAAGTTATTATAAACATACAATGTGGATATGTATCTAATTATTTTATTCGTTTGTGATGTTTGGTATGAATATTGTTAATAAGTCAAATACGAAACCCAGAATAGGTTTATATTTATATATATGTGTATAAACTGCTTAATCATACTAAGCTGTGGAAGCTTATTTTGTTCTCGGTTGTTTTGTATTTGTAGTTTTCTCTTTTGGAGCTTAGCCGCGTTCGGGGATCATTTAGGAAATTCATCATACTATCACCTACCTTGGTATTTTAGTAGATGTATCTCTTATGAATATTATGGCATGTATAGATTTAATATTTTGAGATATGTTTGAAAGACTTGTAAATATATGTCTACATGTGCCATGCGAAAATGGCTATGTTTTATGCTTGAGTATGTTTTGGTAAAATTGGTTATGGTACTAACATTGTTTATAATTGGCCTACCTTATTTTGTATAAGTTGACTTGTTTATGCATGGTAAAAAGTATATATTCATGCTTATTTTTTCTTTGGATAATGCTCAAATATGTATGGGTTGGTGGTAAGCATTTAGGGTAATATTTTATACCTTAATAAATTGTACATATGTTACACACAAAAGCATGTAAATTATGTTTGATTTATACATATAGTATACTTAAGAATTGAATGAATATAAGTTCAATTATTTGCATGTACGGTATGTTAAATGCGTAAATAAAATACTAGGTTTTAAGTTGATCTTGTTGGAGTCTAAGTATATACATGTTTTCAATGGTCATTTCCGAATGGGATGAGTGATTATGTGAATTGATGAATTGGTTAATATTTATACACAGGTTATGCTCAAATGCAAAATAATTACATTTGTAAATGGTATGATCCTAGGTAATAATGAAATGAACTAGTTATTTTAATAAATAGTGGGATATATAATCCGAAAGGGGTACATGATTGAGTTCAATGTCGATTTTAGAAATGGTTTTAACTAATAACTATTATTTGCTTATTAAATCTTTGCTTGTGATCGATTTAATGAATAAGGAATCTCTAAATGTTTACGTTCTTTTATTTGTGAAACGCAAATGAATGTTTGATATTTGACGAGTGATATGGCTTTAATTTCTTTTATATATTATGAGTGGTATATTTTATTAAGTAGTGACATTTACAAGGTGCATTGATGTGTGATGGGTTCGAGTAATACCTCGTAATCCTATTCCGGCGACGGATACGGGTTAGGAGTGTTACATTTGATTGGTATCAGAGCTACGATTTAGCCATTTCTCGGACTAACGTAGCGCGTATGAGTCTATCTATACATGCCATAATTTATAAATGATAGTATGATGACTTCTGACAGTGTAATGTTTTTGCTCTTTTGTATAGTAATGGATTCCGATCCCGAGCGAGTTGTAGCCGAAGATGTCGAGAGTGTAGCGGCCACTTCCGTGCAAGGGACCGTGATCGCTGCAAATCAGAGTTTTAAATATTTATAAAAGAATGACCAAACCTGGAGACTAACTCTGACAATGATATTAAGGCAAGTGTACCTATCGAACAGTCGTATAGCTTAGGCAAGGCCGGTTATCGAACCCAAAGGAACTAAAAGTATTAATACTCACTTTCTTTTTATTATTTAGCCTTAAAGTTAGAGATTACTTTTGACGAAGACTAAAATAAGGGCACAAAGACAAAAAGGACGAATAGGAAAATAACTTTGAAGGAAAACTCAGTTCATTACGACGATACCCTCAGGAAGAATCCACCTAGACTTTACTTATTAATTAACCCTAAATTATATAATTTCTTTTACTTAGCTTGATCCGTAAGACTCCTTAACCTATATTAAACCCTCTCTCGAGGTGGAACTCTCGTTCGCTTATAATAACCCCGTAGGATAGCAGTAAATCGATTAATGGACTCCCATATTAGATTTCGCCCTAATCCGGCAAAATCTCGTAACCCTATCTCTAGGCGTCCGATCAACTCCGCTTAATTATGTTAGATCTTCTCTTAGGCAGGGTCTATTCCTCCTCCACCTAAGCACATTAGATTTGGATTAAACAATATAATTAAGAACAAACTAAGTAAATTATCATGTAACTTAAAAATCAAATAATAAAATCCATCTAGGTTTCATCCTCTTCAGGTATCTGAGGGGTTTAGTTCATAATGAATAAACAAAACATTGCAAGAGAAAAGATAAAACAAAACATAAGAAAACCCTAAAACCCTCTGAAGGAATTGAAGGAGAATTTCACCGTGTTGAGTATAATTCTGGCTTCTTGGGATGGATCAACTGGCTATCCTCGCGTTACTCCTTAACTTTGACCTTCTCGGCCTGGCTCCTTGGCCTAGCTTTCGATCCACTTTCAAAGGTGGTACTTGGGGGATATATATAGGCTCTTGGAACGCGATTCTTTCTCCCCTAGTATCCTTTTCCGACTGAAATTGCTCTTTCCAGCGACAGAGGCACGGCCATGGCACACGCCCGTGTGGATCGAGACCTGACCGTGTTCAGATTTCTCTTAAGGCACGACCATGTGTAACGGGGTTGAGGCCGTGCTCTAGGTATTCGTCGAGGCACGGCCGTGTAGACTTTGGGCCAGGCCGTGTCAATTTCATGTTAAGGCCCATTTACTCTGTTTTAGGCCCGTTTTGTGTTCTTTTCATCCTTGGGTGCTTTCCTAGGTATAAGACATGAAAAGAAAGGATTAAAAGCACCTTTTTACATAAATCGAGGGATAAATCATCCAAAAGCATACTAAATGTGGGATTAAAATATGTTACGTTTACGGTTTATCAAATACCCCCACACTTAAGCTTTTGCTTGTCCTCAAGCAAAATTCTCATCTTACAATTAAAACGAACTTTCCATTATCTATAATTCTTTTCAACAATGTCTTATCCTAATTCATAGAAAATTCATACATGGATAATTTGATTCAAAGCGTCCTAAAGATTCAAACGATATAAGTCATAATTTTGTACCTCGAAAACATAGGTGTCTTCCCTCTTTCAAATAACTACCTTTTTAATCCAAAATCGTCAAGGATTGATATCCACACTTAGGATTCACTCAAATCACTCTAAAGTGTTTAAGGTTCAGAAAAAGATCGCTCATGAGTCGAACCTGAAAAGTTAATCCCATAGGCTTGCCTGAAAATCAAATCTCCACCACTGTAAAATGAGATGATTAACAGATCAAAAGGTCTTTGACAGGGTTGTAACGGGGCTTAGGTTAGGGGTATGGATAAAGGCTGAATTAGAAGGTTAGAATCAAGATTGACCTGATAAATTTCCTAACTAGAAAAAATGAACTTAATCTTACATTAATTAAAAACTAATAATACGGGCTTTTTCCTTGAGAATTAGAATTTGAACATGCAAGCTCACTTAATCATAGAACTAAAATGAATATACTTTGTTTTTTTTTTTTTTGTAAAAACTATCATAATAATAAGGAAGAATTTTTACAACTGAAATATAGAAAATAGTTAGGAAACTTGTTCAAAATCAAATCTCGACAAAAAGGGTAATTAAAAAAAATGGTGATAACAAATACAAAGGGTTTTTGGTTATAATTAGTAGGTGAGTCAATAAAAAGGGTTGTTAGGCTCAACGGGGTTCACTAGGGGTTAATTATGAAGGTAGGCTATTAAGTGGAGTAAGTGGGTTAAAACCTAAGTGCCTTTATCATCTCGGTATATCAAATCATAACTGTGGTCTTGACATGTAAAAACGAGGCAAGTTCTAGAATAACAGTTCATAGTTGACACACTCATAATCAAAAAATGAGCATGAAAAAGAATGTATGCTCTATAAGGTTCAAATACTCACAAAAATTATGGGTGTTTTGACATCATCCTTATAAATTTTGAATTTCAAGGTGATATTCAAATTGGATCAACAACCTAGCAAAAATTTTATTTCCTGAAAAATAGACTTATCATGCTTGATTCTATAGTATTCTTTAAATTTAATCATCAATGTACAATTAACTATGAATTATTCTAAAACATGTTAAAAATCATCACAAATCATCAGAAATTTCATCCTAATTAGTAATATGAGAACTTTGCATAAAAACAAGACTAAATCAGGGATTTGAGAATAATGAAAAAAGTTAGGTTCTTTTACCCCCCACACTTAAGATGTACATTGTCCTCAATGTACAAAGATAGATAATACATATATATTTAAAATCAAAAGGGAGGGGATAGAATACTCCCTGAGGTGTGGACTGTTTCCTTGGAGGAGGGCAGGAGTTGTGGCGGTTGTGGCAAATACGGCGAAGGCGTCGGTTTGGTGGTGGTGGTGGTTCCCGAGCTCTGCGCTAGATGAAGAAATTGGGGAACTCATGAAGGATTAGCCAGGGTTTATTGAAACATAATATAAATAAACTAAAGATGAAATTAAAGAAAAGTAAGCTAAAGTGAAGGAGACTAAGAAGAAAACTGAAATGACAGGAAAATACTAATGGACTATGAAGTCCTTATTAACGTATGGTTCGCAAGGTGGGAATCAATGCTAAGATTGGGGTTGTGGTGGGAGTGGTGAGAGTGATGATGTTATCGTGATGGTCGGCGTGATTCCCTAGCAGCCTGGCGAACCTAACATCAAGAAACTAAAAGATAATTAAACGAAAAGAGTAGTAGAGAAGCTTAGGTAAGGAAAATAAAGAAGAAGATAAACAAAGAGGAACAATAAATTGGTCTCAAAGACCCTTGGCTTGGTGTCAAGACGAAGCTGCCGGCATGAACTCATGTTGATCGTTCTTTGTTAAGGAGCCTATGCTTAGCTTCCTCCGCTTCTTTGGCATGGTGTTGGCTTGCTCAAGGATCTAGAGTCTTAGTAAGTGAAGAATCTGAGATGGAAGAGAGTGAGAAAATAAGGATGAAAATCAGATGGAGGGAAGGGGAAGAGTTGAGGGGTTTAAATAGAGGTTCAAATCTGGTGCTTCCCCACGGCCGTGGTCCTAGGGTGTGTCGATTTACACGGCCACCTTGCACAGCCGTGTGTATGGGTGTATTGTTACCCTACGCTCGTGTCATGGATTTCCACACCCGTGTTTGACAAGTCAGTAGCTTCGCACGGTTTGCAGGTGCGGGCGTGGTGTGCCCGTGGTGTGGAAGTCAGTAGCTTCACACGGTTGAGGGGCACGGCCGTGCCTTCTCTACCGGTGCCCGTGGAGAGGGTGGTTGGATCCGTGACGTTGGGGGGTGGTTGGACTGACTTGCACGGCCTCCGCTCTGTCAGTGTGGCGGTTCCGATGGTCCACACGGCCACGGACACGGCCGTATATAAGGCCGTGTGACCTGGAAAACCTGTATTTTTGGTTAGTTTAAAAAGAAGAAAATGAGAAATAAAATTAAATGCAAATAAATGTAAAAAGAAATAGGGTTAGTGCTCAGGTTGCCTCCCGAGAAGCGCTCGTTTATAGTCTTAAGCTAGACTTTACCTCTCATTCATATGGTTATGGTGGTTTGAGGAGGTGAAAATCCTTTCTCATGTGATCACTTCGATTATGGATATATAGTTTAAGTCGAGTAATGTTTACCTCAAAAGTGTCGAATTTAGGATTGCTTACCTCGACTGTGCCGTATAGGAAGACATTAAGTACCTCAAAAGTGAGTTCTTCGTTTGTCTTGAGGTCTGAATTGGTGATTCGAGGGTCTTCCTTATTCAACAATACCTGATCTCCTACTTTGAAGTGATTCGTTGTTCCTATCAGCTCGTCTGGAGGCTCCTTTGGTTTCACTTCGTGTGGTTCCGGTTCTTCTTTAATTTGTGTTTCCTGCTCTTTTAGTTTGTCAACCCTAAGGCTTTGTTCCTTATGTGTTTCTTCTTTGTCGACACTAGGTCTAAGATCTAGCTCAGCTAAGTGATTTCGTGATGCTTCCTATAAAGAAGGTTGAACCAAATAATTATCAATAGAATTAACGTTCGTACCTTTATTACTCGATGTCCTAGCTGAGTCAAGAGCTTGAAAAGTGATTGTTTTGTCGTCTACACAAAGTGTGAGTTCACCGAACTCTTCCTCCGTGTGGTCTTTCTTTATTGCATCGGGATATGGCACACGAGCTTGGTACTCTGTATTTACCGGGTTTGGTAAATCATGGCTTACCTCAACCTTACCTTCACTTGCCACAGGTTCTTGCCTTAGGTCAGATTCCACTAACAATTCACAATTATGAGCTTGTACGGCTTGGGGCCCATGATTCGGCTCCGGTTTGTAGCCTTGTGGTGTTTCCTGTGGTGAAAGTTGAACAATTTGATTATCAACTGAATTTACTTTCTCACCTTTATCACTTGATGCCCTGGTCGAGTCAAAAGCTTGTAGACTGATTGATTCGTCACCTACACGAAGAATGAGTTCTCCTGTACCAACATCAATTTTAGTCCTGGCAGTTGCTAGAAAGGGTTTTCCTAAAATTAAAGGAATCGAATTGTCCTCATTCATGTCTAAGACAACAAAATCTACTGGGAATATGAATTTATCAATTTTGATTAGAACATTTTTTATTATACCCCTAGGAATTCTGATAGTTTTATCAGTTAACTGAATGCTCATCCTAGTTTGTCTGGGTTTCCCTGACCTAGTTGTTTAAACATTTTATAAGGCATAACATTGATGCTTACCCCTAAATCAGCTAAAGCATTATCAATAGATAAACTACCAATTAAACATGGAATTGTAAAACTCCCTGTGTTTTTTTTGCTTCTGCGGCAGTCTGTTCTGTAACATTGCTGAGCATGCTGCGTTTAATTCCACGTGGTGATTCTCGTCTAATTTGCGTTTGTTTGTCAAGAGCTGTCTTAAAAATTTCCTCGAGTCTGGCGTCTGAAAAAGAGCTTTAAGAAGAGGTAAGTTAATATGTAATTTCTTTAAAAGTTTAAGAAACTTACCGAATTGTTCTTTTGAATCGTCTCTTTTCATTGTTTCGGGATAAGGTATGCGAGGTTGGTACTCTTTGATTACCGGTTTTGGCTTTTCTTGTGTTACCTCTATTTTACCGTCGTCTACCTTGTTTTCTGGTATTGCATTGGGTTCATCTAACCCTTTACTGTCCTGATCGGTGATGGCTTGATTTTGCTCCTTAGGGTTAATCTCCGTGTTACTAGGTAGACGCCCTTGCGGTCGTTCTGACATCAGTTTTGCAAGTTGCTCGACTGCGTTAGTGACTTCCTTGACTGACTTAGTAATTTCCACGATTCGGCTCTCGTTGCTTTTGATTGTTCTCTCAGTTTCTTGGAGACGTTTTTCTGTGTTTGCCGAAAATTTTGTCAGCATCTCTTCAAGGTGCGACTCTTCTTCCTATTGGTGAGGTGGCTGTTGAAAGTTTGGAGGAAGTTCTGGCCTTTGGCTATTTTGATCATCCCACGAGAAATTGGGATGGTAACTCCAACCTGCGTTATAAGTGTCATTATAAAAATTATTTTATGGTCTAGAATAGTTACCCATATAGTGAGCTTGCTCGTTTTCCATGCCATATCCGTAGGGTGGGTACTCAGGATTCGCCACTCCTCCTAGATCCGAGTCATATTGCATTACTAAGTGTACCTGTGAGGAACTATACAAACCACCAATCTTTTTCTTCATCATCTCTAGCTGGTTAGACAACCTGGTGACCACGTCGAGGTTGGAGACACTGGCGACTTTTGTTGGTGTTGTCCTCATAACTTGCCACTGATAGTTATTTAGTGACATCTCCTCTAAACTAAAATTACCTGTCAAAGCAAAGAAAAATTAGCAAAGTAAAAATAAAACAAAATAAATAAAAAAATTGTAATAAAAAAATGGCTAAAGTAATAAAAATTAAGCTTTCTTAATATTTTAGTTCCCCGGAAACGGTGCCAAAAACTTGATCGTTGCAAACCAGAGTTTTAAATATTTATAAAAGAATGACCAAACCTAGAGACTAACCCTGACAACGATATTAAGGCAAGTGTACCTATCGAACAGTAGTATAGCTTAGGCAAGGCCGGTTATCGAACCCAAAGGAACTAAAAGAATTAATACTCACTTTCTTTTTATTATTTAGCCTTAAAGTTAGAGAATACTTTTGACGAAGACTAAACTAAGGACACAAAGACAAAAAGGACGAATAGGAAAATAACTTTGAAGGAAAACTCAATTGATTACGGCGATACCCTCAGGAAGAATCCACCTAGACTTCACTTATTAATTAACCCTAAATTATATGATTTCTTTTACTTAGCTTGATCCGTAAGACTCCCTAACCTATATTAAACCCTCTCTCGAGGCGAATAACGTCTAACCCTAGGTTAATTAGTGGAACTCTCATTCACTTATAATAACCCCCTAGGATAGCAGTAAATCGATCAATGGACTCCCATATTAGGTTTTACCCTAATCCGGTAAAATCTCGTAACCCTATCTCTAGGCGTCCGATCAACTCCGCTTAATTATGTTAGATCTTCTCTTAGGCAGGGTCTATTCCTCCTCCACCTAAGCACATTAGATTTGGATTAAACAACATAATTAAGAACAAACTAAGTAATTTATCATGTAACTTAAAAATCAAATAATAAAATTCATCTAGGTTTCATCTCCTTCAGGTATCTGAGGGGTTTAGTTCATAATGAATAAACAAAACATCGCAAGAGAAAACATAAAACAGAACATAAGAAAACCCTAAAACCCTCTGAAGGAATTGAAGGAGAATTTCGCCATCTTGAGTATAATTCCGGCTTCTTGGGATGGATCAACTGGCTATCCTCGCGTTACTCCCTAACTTTGACCTTCTCGTCCTGGCTCCTTGGCCTAGCTTTCGATCCCCTTTCAAAGGTGGTACTTGGGGGATATATATAGGCTCTTGGAACGCGATTCTTTCTCCCTAAGTATCCTTTTCCGACTGAAATTGCTCTTTCCAATGACAGAGGCACGACCATGGCACACGCCCGTGTGGATCTAGACCTGACTGTGTTCAGATTTCTCTTGAGGCACGGCCGTGTGTGACGGGGTTGAGGCCGTACTCTAGGTATTCGTCGAGGCACGACCGTGTAGACTTTGGGCCAGGCGTGTCAATTTCATGTTAAGACCCATTTACTCTGTTTTAGGCCCGTTTTGTGTTCTTTTCATCCTCGGGTGCTTTCCTGGGTATAAGACAAGAAAAGAAAGGATTAAAAGCACCTTTTTACATAAATCGAGGGAAAAATCATCCAAAAGCATACTAAATGTGGGATTAAAATATGTTACTTTTACGGTTTATCAGACCGCGGCAGAAGAATCTCGACCGGCTACGAGTAATCCTGATGAGAGGGCTAAACAAGCCTTCTATAATATGATGAATGATTGGTTCGGTCAATACATACGAACTAATCTGGCTATTCAACCACCCCTGAATTCGAGTATTCCTCCTGTAGTACCGGTGGTACCCCTGATTGTGAATCCAGAGAGAGTAAACAAGCCTCCGGTTGATAGCATTAGAAAACATGGAGCTCAAGAATATAGAGCCGAAGATGATGACGATGCCGAGCGAGCTGAATTTTGGCTCGATAATATCATTCGTGTTTTTGACGAGTTATCTTGCACGCCCGATGAATGTCTGAAGTGTGCCGTATCATTATTGCGGGATTCCGCCTATTGCTGGTGGAATACACTCGTGTCAGTTGTCCCGAAAGAGAAAGTTACTTGGGACTTCTTTCAGGCCGAATTTCGTAAGAAGTATATAAGTCAACGTTTCATCGACTCTAAGTGTAAAGTATTCCTCGAGCTCAAGCAGGGTCGTATGACCGTATCTGAATACGAGCGCAAGTTTGTGAGACTTAGTCGCTACGCTCGCGAGTGTGTTTCGTCAGAGGCTGCTATGTGCCGAAGATTCGAAGATGGTTTAAATGAAGATATAAAGCTTCTGGTTGGCATTCTTGAAATTAATGAGTTTGTGGTGCTAGTTGAACGAGCTTGTAAAGCAGAAGAGCTGGGAAAAGAAAAACAGAAAGCTGAGATTGATCAAAAATATGTTGGGAAAAGATCTGCGAGTAAATTTTCGCAAATGGCAACGAAGAAGTTCAAGAATGATGGTAACCGATCCAAACTTAATACCGGGATTTCTATACGAGAGCGACCACCAGTGAGTTCTCGGGCTACATCAGTGGCTAGTGTTGGCAATGCTCGATCGAGCAAACCTGAGTGTCAGCAGTGCGACAGACGACATTTCGGAGAGTGTTGGGGTAAATCTATTTCTCGCACTTGTTACAAATGCGGCTCTCAGGACCATTTCATTCGGGATTGCCCGGAGATTGCTGGAAAGGGCACTGCTCAGAGTGTGAAACCGAGTGGCGCTACAGCTAGAGGCAAATCGTCTCGTTTTGGGGGAGGTAGGAGTAGTGCACAGAGAGGGACTGCAGATGCTATTGTTCGATCAGATACTCGTGTACCGGCTAGAGCTTACGCCTTCCGTACTAGAGAGGAGGCATCATCTCCAGATATCATTACCAGTACTTTCACCCTCTTTGATACTAGTGTAATTGCTTTGATTGATCCCAGTTCAACCCATTCGTATGTGTGTGAAACATTAGTATCCAGTAAGACTCTACCTGTTACGTCTACTGAATTTGCGATTAGGGTTTCAAACCCCCTGGGTCGATGGGTATTAGTGGATAAAGTGTACAAGAACTGCCCATTGATGATTGGAGACAGGTGTTTTCTAGCGAATCTGATGTTACTACCTTTTGACGAGTTCGACATTATTCTCGGTATGGATTGGTTAACAGTTCATGATGTGGTAGTAAATTGCAGATGAAAGACTATCGATTTAAGATGCCAGAATGACGAGATAATCCGAATTGAGTCTGCAGACTTGAATGGACTACCTACTATGATATCTTCGATGTTAGCTCGGCAATATTTGAGGAAGGGTTGTGAAGCCTACCTTGCGTACGTGGTTGACGACAAGGTAACTGAAAAGAGAATTGAATCTATAGCGATTGTTAGAGAGTATCCAAATGTGTTTCTGGAGGAATTACCGGGATTGCCGCCCATCCGTGAGGTAGAGTTTGAGATTGAACTAGTGCTATGGACCACTCCTATTTTAATAGCTCCGTACTGAATGGCACCGACGGAATTGAAAGAATTGAAAGCTCAGCTGCAAGAATTGACAGATAGAGGGTTTGTCAGACCGAGTTTCTCTCCCTGGGGTGCGCCCGTTTTGTTTGTTAAGAAGAAAGACGGAACTCTGAGAATGTGTATTGACTATCGGTAGCTCAATAAGGTGACCATAAAGAACAAATACCCGTTGCCACGCATCGACGATTTATTCGATCAGCTTAAAGGAGCCTTGGTATTCTAGAAAATTGATTTGAGGTCAGGATATTATCAGTTGCGAGTTAGGGAATCAGACATACCGAAGACTGCTTTTCGGACAAGATACGGTCATTATGAGTTTTTGGTGATGCCATTTGGGCTTATTAACGCCCCTGCAGTTTTTATGGACTTGATGAATCGGGTGTTCAGACCGTATTTAGATCGGTTTGTAGTTGTGTTCATTGATGATATACTGATTTACTTGCGAAACGAAACCGAACATGCTGAGCATTTGAGGTTGGTGTTGCAGATTTTGCGTGAAAAATGATTATACGCAAAATTCAGCAAATGTGAGTTTTGGCTAAATGAAGTTAGCTTTCTAGGGCATGTTATTTCAGCATCGGGTATTCGGGTTGACCAGAGTAAAGTTTCGGCCATACTTGATTGGAAACCTCCGCGAAATGTTTCTAAGGTTCGTAGCTTTCTGGGACTGGCCGGATATTATAGACACTTCGTGAAAGGGTTTTCTATGATAGCATCCCCGATGACAAAACTTTTACAAAAGGATGTAAAATTTGACTGGTCAAAAAGGTGTCAGAAGGTTTTGATCAATTGAAGACCTTATTAACGGAAGCTCCAGTGCTCGTTCAGCCAGAGTCGGGTAAAGAGTTTGTTATTTTTAGTGATGCATCTTTAAATGGTCTCGGTTGTGTATTGATGCATGAGGGTAAAGTCGTAGCTTATGCCTCGAGACAGTTGAAACCGCACGAGAGAAATTATCCGACACACGACCTTGAGTTGGCCGCTATAGTCTTTGCTTTAAAGATATGGCGTCATTACCTCTTCGGTGAGAAATGCCACGTCTTCTCGGATCATAAGAGTCTAAAATATTTAATGACTCAAAAGGATCTGAATTTGAGACAACGACGGTGGCTAGAATTGTTGAAAGATTATGAGCTCGTGATTGACTATCACCCGGGGAAGGCTAATGTGGTTGCTGATGCCCTTAGCCGAAAGTCGCTATTTACTCTACGTGCAATGAATGCGAATTTAGCTATGACTGAGGAAGGTGCGATCGTTGCTGAGTTAAAAGTGAGACCATTGTTTGAACAACAGATTCGAGAAGCCCAAGAGGTTGATGATGAATTAAAAGTAAAAAAAGTCATTGTAGCTCGTGTCCAGATTCAGACTTTCAGGTAGAAGCTGAAGGATGTCTACGATTCAAGAATTGGATCTGTGTACCGAAGAACCCTGAATTGATTCGACTGATTTGTGATGAAGCTCATAGCAGTAAATTGTCAATTCATCTGGGTAGCACGAAATTGTAAAACGATCTGAAACAATTTTATTGGTGGCGCGGTATGAAACGAGATATCAGACTACGTGTCGAAGTGCTTAATTTTCCAACAAGTAAAAGCCGAGCACCAAGTGCCATCGGGACTACTTTAGCCGATTATGATACCTGAATAGAAGTGGGATCGAGTCACTATGGATTTCGTATCGAGTTTGCCTTTGACGCCGAGTAAGAAATATTCAATCTGGGTTATTCCGGTACGTACTGATTTCTCACTTGACAAGTTAGCTGAGTTGTACATATCGCAGATCGTACGATTGCACGGGGTACCTGTTTCTATTGTTTCAGATAGGGATCTGAGGTTTACCTCGCAGTTTTGGAAGAAATTACAAGATGCTCTAGGTACTAAATTGCATTTCAGCACCGCTTTTCACCCTCAATCGGATGGACAATCCGAACGTGTTATTTAGATACTTGAGGATATGTTGAGATGTTGCATTCTCGAGTTTGAGGGTACGTGGGAACGATACTTATCTTTGGTTGAATTTGCTTACAATAATAGTTTTCAATCTAGTATCAAAATGGCACCCTACGAAGCTTTGTACGGTCGTAAGTGTCGTACACCACTATATTGGACCGAGCTCAGTGAAAACAAGATACACGGGGTTGACTTGATTAAAGAGACTGAACAGAAGGTGACAGTGATCCGTGATAGTTTAAAAGCTGCGTCAGACCGTCAAAAGTCATATGTGGATTTGAAACGTAAAGACATTGAATTTCAGGTTGGAGATCGAGTATTTTTGAAGGTTTCACCGTGGAAGAAAGTACTTAGATTCGGTCGTAAAGGCAAGTTGAGTCCAAGATTCATTGGACCGTATGAAATCATAGAGCGTATCGGGCCGGTTGCTTATAGATTACAGTTACCACCTGAATTGGAAAAGATACATAATGTCTTCCATGTTTCGATGCTTCGTAAATATCGATCGGATCCATCACATGTGATTTGCCCGACGGAAGTTGAGATTCAATCTGATATGACCTACGAAGAAGAACCGATTCGTATCCTGACTCGTGAGATAAAAGGATTGAGAAATAAGAAAATTCCCTTAGTTAAAGTACTGTGGCAAAGGCACGGAGTTGAAGAAGCAACTAGGGAATCAGAGGATACGATTAAAGAGCGCTATCCGAACCTTTTTACGGTAAGATTTTTCGGGGACGAAAATCCCTAAAAGGGGGGGAAGTTGTAACAGTTCGAATTCGACCCTAAACGGAACGGTGGTTTCGGAACCACGAATCTGAGCCAGGAAAATCTCATAATATTATTTTATTTTCGTGTGTAGTAATTTTGAGTAAAAATGTGTTGAATTGTGCGAATTTTATTGCTTGATGTGCTTGAATTGAGAGAAAGGATCAAATAGATAAAGTATAAAAGTAGCATTCATTAAATAGAAGGATTTAATTTAAGTGTTGGTTGAAAGAAAGGGGTTTGCATGTCAAATAACCCATTTTATTTGTAGTGGACGGCATGATGATTAACTTGTATATTAAATTCAATTGTTTTTAGTTAGTGGTGTTTTATTAATATTATAATTTGAGTAAAATAAATGAAATAAGAAAAGAAAAGAAAAAGTGTCCATCCTTTCTTCTTGAAGTGGCCGAATTTTTGAAGGAGAAAAAGAGACTTCAAGCTCTTTTCATTTTCGGTTTTTGCATGCTCAAATAAGGTTGGTATTTAAGCTTAGTTTTTGTTAAATTCAACTTTTTTTTTTTGAAATTGTTATCATGCATATTGTCTAGCCCATTTGTAAATTTATGTTTTGATGGTATGTTTTGAATATAACCATGGATAGAAATTTGATGATTTTGTGATCTAAGATGGCACATATTAGAAACGAACTAGATTAATAGGATCTCTTTAGAATTTTAGATGAATTTCGGGTATTAGGGTGTTTTGATAAAAAGAAAATTTTAGGAAGGATTAATTAGCTAAATAATGGAAGAAATTAGTTGGAAAGAGGGTGGTGAACATTCGGCCCTTGATGAAGATGGCCAAATTTTGTTTACATTTTGTGTTTTGGGTTATATGGATTAAAGTGTAAAGCTTAAATGATTGAGGGGTAAAATAGTAAACTTTATAATCTTGAGTTTTGGATTAAATTGAATAGAAATAAATGTGAACAAGCTTTATTTGATATTTCATAGATCAAGAACAAAAGGAGGTGGGATTAGATCGGGGAAAACCAAACTGAACGATTAACCGGGAAGTTGAACTCGTTGATATCCGAGGTATGATTTAAGAAATTGAATTAAATTAAATTTTATACCTTATTATATGCTTTATTTTGAATGGTAGTAAGTATATAAATTGTGCACAACCGAATGTGTAAATGGTCCTAGTATGGTTTAGCTTAATGTGTGGAGATTTGGATGTTAAGACAATGGCATGAAATGTGTATTTACATGATGTTGATACTTTTAGATATGTGAAATATCGGAATGGAATAATGAAAATATATTAAAAAGGTTTGTGGGTGATTTGATATTGTTTAAGTCGAATGTAATATAGAATTGGATTGCTAAAGCATAAATGTTATCCATATAAGTATGTGCCTATATGTGAAGATGATGTAGATTGGATTTTTATATGAAATTTTATATTCGAATGAATGACAAGTTATATTAAGCACTATGTGTGCAAATTGTTGAGTAACGGCTCTATGTGAGTGATACGTTACGAGAGGTGTAAGTAACGGCTCTATGTGAGCGATACGTGACGAGAGGTGTAAGTAACGGCTCTATGTGAGCGATATGTTACTAAATTGTATTAACAAGTGTGCAGGTATGAGTTTCGATAAAAAATTTCTATTAACGGTGATATTATGTATATGGATATATACGAGTATATTGTCACTTGTTATGTTCGAACGGTTAAGTCTGGGAAGGAAATTAAACTAGAGGTATGTATTATACCTATTATCTTGAGACTTTTAGTGGCTTGGAATGTAAGTAGAAGGATTAGTAATGTTATGATATGTGTGCTAGATTACTTAATATGTGACGATGGTTTTTGGTAGTTATTATAAACATACAATGTGGATATGTATCTAATTATTTTATTTGTTGGTGATGTTTGGTATGGATATTATTAATAAGTCAAATACGAAACCCTGAATAGGTTTATATTTATATATGTGTGTATAAACTGCTTAATCATACTAAGCTGTGGAAGCTTATTTTGTTCTCGGTTGTTTTGTATTTGTAGTTTTCTCTTTTGGAGCTTAGCCGCGTTTGGGGATCATTTAGGAAGTTCATCATACTATCACCTACCTTGGTATTTTAGTAGATGTATCTCTTATGAATATTATGGCATGTATAGATTTAATCTTTTGAGATCTGTTTGAAAGACTTGTAAATATATGTCTACATGTGCCATGCGAAAATGGCTATGGTTTATGCTTGAGTATGTTTTGGTAAAATTGGTTATGGTACTAATATTGTTTATAATCGGCCTACCTTATTTTGTATAAGTTGACTTGTTTATGCATGGTAAAAAGTATATATTCATGCTTATTTTGTCTTTGGATAATGCTCAAATATGTATGGGTTGGTGGTAAGCATTTAGGGTAATATTTTATACCTTGATAAATTGTACATATTTTACACACAAAAGCATGTAAATTATATTTGATTTATACATATAGTATACTTAAGAATTGAATGAATATAAGTTCAATTATTTGCATGCACGGTATGTTAAATGCGTAAATAAAATACTAGGTTTTGAGTTGATCTTGTTGGAGTCTAAGTATATACATGTATTCAATGGTCATTGCCGAATGGGATGAGTGATTATGTGAATTGATGAATTGGTTAATATTTATACACAGGTTATGCTCAAATGCGAAATAATTACATTTGTAAATGGTATGATCCTAGGTAATAATGAAATGAACTAGTTATTTTAATAAATAGTAGGATATACGATCCGAAAGGGGTACATGATTGAGTTCAATGTCGATTTTAGAAATGGTTTTAACTAATAACTATTATTTGCTTATTAAATATTTGCTTGTGATCGATTTAATGAATATGGAATCTCTAGATGTTTACGTTCTTTTATTTGTGAAATGTAAATGAATGTTTGATATTTGACGAGTGATATGGCTTTAATTTCTTTTATATATTATGAGTGGTATATTTTATTAAGTAGTGACATTTACAAGGTGCATTGATGTGTGATGGGTTCGAGTAATACCTCGTAATCCTATTCCGGCGACGGATACGGGTTAGGGGTGTTACACTACTTTCTTGTATTGAAAGAGGTTTATTAAAGAGACCAGAGGCACAACTAGGTCCAAGAATCTCTAAAGCCTTTTTATAGTATCGAACATTTGTATGAAGATTGAGACACTATTAAGCTTCAAAGGTTGAGTCATTTAATCTAATTGTATCCAAGAAAGGTCCATTTGGGTCAGTAGCAATCCACCAATTTCTCCAAATTCAAATTTGGATATCTTTTACTTGATTGTAGATGTCTTTTCCATGGAGGATGCTTTTCAAAGCCCAAGAGTTAGAAGGCTTAGGTATAACAAATTGAAAACGATGTTGTTTGCAATATATAGCTCGTAACACCTTCGAGATGAGGCAATTTCGTTCAGTAATTATATGTCATACAAGTTTTAAAAGGAATGCCTCATTAAAGGGATTTCCAATCGCCTTTCAAAGATAAGGGAATAGAGCTTGTCCCATTTACAAAGATGAAACTTCTTTTCATTGGTGCCATGTCCCCACCAAAAGTTTTAGATAATTTATCAATGCTATATACACATTCTTATGGGCTTTAAAGACAAAGAGGGAGTATAAAGGAAGGGAGGCCAGAGTGGATTTGATAAGGGTAAACTTTTCCTTGGTTGAATGACATTTAGATTTCCACGCTGCAAGCTTATTGTTCATCTTGTCAATGATGTTATTGTAGAATTCTTTTTTTCTTTGTGACTTTCCCATCTCCAAACCAAGGTATTTGTCAAGTTTGTTGACCCTTTTAGCATTTAGGATACCACTTAACCATTTCTTTACTTAGGGTATCGTAGAAAGGACGAGGAAGAGTTCAGATTTATTGAAATTTATCTCAAGACCTGAGAGACTGCAAAATTTAATAATACATTAATAAATTTATATTATATAAGAAATTTAAAAAGATAAAAAAATATTTTTATAAATTTACATTGTATTAACTGTAAATACATATTGTATATTTACAAAATAAACCACATAAATTTTATATTATAATTCCAAAATGAATCATAATTACACGTGAATTATTAAAAAAAAATTAATCTCATACATAAAAATAGAATATTTCAATCAACAATGGACAAAATTATACTGTATCATAATTACATTGAAATTATTTTAATTTACAATATACACAATATTAAATCAAAATATATTTTCAATTTAGAAATTCATAAGGCTTAATTTCTGATTTGGCTTCAAACTTTTGTTTGTCTCACCTAAATTATACTAAACTTATATTTTTTTGGCCCTCTTTTAACAGTAAGTTCAAAAAAAAAGTTGGATAATTTTAATCAATGAAAGAGCACCACTTGGCATATTGTGGCCAATAAGAAAACACCACTTTGCATTCCTTTATAAAATATATCATTTTCGTTGATGAAATATATATAATGTCGAAATCATTTTTTTGAAATCGACTTTTTATTCTTAAAAACGAAAATGGAGTCGTCACCAATAATTTTTGGGAGGTGTGATCGGGTCACCTCGTAATTTTGATCATTTTAATAAGATGTTTGATTTATTAAAACAATATTTTTCGGTCTACAAAAATCCAAAAAATGGGTTCTGGGGTCAGTTACGGGTTTAGGGTTTAGGGTCAGTTACGGGGGTCAGTTACGCACGAGGAAGGATTAGCACCCTCGTTACGCCCAAAATTGGTACCTAATTGATTACTTGACGTCTTTGATGTCAAAAATTGGAAATTTGAAAGAATTAAAAACCACGATCCCTCTTTGTATTATGTTATTTTACTAAAATTTTTCTTAAATAAATCGAAATGAATATTAAAGACCCTCTCGTCTCGAGATAACAAATTGTCACATCCTGTAACTTAGGACACGACACCTTGAATCCTCGAGAATGAGCTTGTCTTTTATTTTTTATTTTTGAAATCTTATGTGTTTTAATTTAGAAAGATATTCGGTTATTTAGATACAACGAGAAAAATCGAAACCTCGTAAGTTAGGGCATGGCTTTCTCGAGTTTCTAAATATAGAACATTGCCTTATTTTGAAAACATTCTTTTTTGAATAATATCAAACCTAATATTTAAAACAATGTATTTTTCTTATTCAGGATATAACATAAAATGACCTATTATGGAAAAATACATTTAAACGCGATTTGTTTGACTTTTTTTTAACGAAATGAGATAAAATGGTGATGTAGAAAATGGAACGATGATATATATATGCAATGTCATGCACATAAAAGATAAATGAAATAAATAATAACAATGATAATAATACCAAAGCATGCACATAAAATGACAATACCAACTTAAAATATAAAGACAGAGAAATAAATAAAATAAATACATAAATAATGTAAGAGAAAATAGTTTATAAAAATATTGAAAATAAAGAACCAAATTAAAATATAAATGAAATTAAAGGTACAATTTGTAATAAAACATATAAATAAATGAAATAATAATAATAATAATAATAATAATAATAATAATAATATATGTACAAGTAAAAAAAAAAATCTAATTTTTAAAAGTATAACAAAGGCGTAATAAACAAATAGATGAATAGATAATAAAAAAATAATAATAGATAATAAAATACCAATAATAATGAAGGCATAAATAAAATGAATAACTAATGAAAGAAAAAAAATGAAAGAATAATAAGTGAATACAAGGATAAAAATAAATAAATGAATGAATGAACAATATATAAATAGGAAAGTAAATGAATAAGCAAATGAATAAAATAAAAAGAATAATGAATAACTAAACAACTAAATAAATAAATGGATAAATAAATGAATTAAAATAAAAAGGGCTTAATTGTAACTTAAATGAAATTAAAGTTATAACTTGAAGAAAATAAATAACAAAGGGGTTAAAATGTAATGCGCGAAAACAAGCGAGGACTAATTAAGAAATTAACCCAATCTTCTGGACACGTGTCCCTTCTCTAGGAGATCAGCAAGTCGGGGACTAAATTGAAACGCACGAAAAGTTAAGTGGCCAAATCTATAAAAAATTAAAAGAGAGGAATTTGGGCCCCATTGTAAACCAATCGAAAAGCGGAAGGACTAAAACGATTCGTCCAAAAACAGGCAGATCCTATTAACGGGGTAGGTCGGATTTCGGGTCTTAAGCAAAACGGCGTCATTTTAGCAACTGATGTTCAAGTTCAAAACGACGCCGTTTAGGCTCCTATATAAATAGCAAAAAAAAAAAAAAAAACACTTCCCCTCATTTTTTCAAAAAAAAAATCTGAGAGACTCTCAAATTCTCTCCCCCTCTTCAAGATCAGCCAAGGGTTCGGCCATCGGCCACCGTGGCCGCCACCGGTCACCTGCGACAGCGCCGCCGCCCACGGTGGTCGGAGGAGCAAAAAAAAGTCATTTTTGGGCTTTTCGACTCCCCGAATATGGATTTGGGGTTATCTTTTTAAAAAGGGGTTAAAATCGCAAAGAGAACGAAAAACTCTTCGGTTCGAGGGTTTTTTTTTAAAGGGGTCACATTTCATCGGAGGTGACGATCTCGGTCGCTCACAGTGACAGAATGCGAGCCAGCAGTATGTTTTTTCTAATTTTCCCCTTTTATTTTATTTTTATATATAAAATAAATGCGAAAGAATATATGAAAAATCACCCTTTGAAATTTGAGTTCTTTTTTTTATTAATCTTGTCTTTGTAAAAAAAAACATTGATAATGTTCGTGGCTTTTTATAGCCGATTTTACATAGCCTATTCTACTGTTTATTTCACTATTGCTACTGTTCATGATTTCATTTCTGCTACTGTTTCCATTCTATTTCTGTGCTCTTTCTTTTTGCTTGTTTGCAGGCGTTGACTGAGGCGAAGAAGGCGTCTTTGGTGAAATGGCAGTCAATGGTGCCAGGCCTCGGGATGAAGCGCAAGTGGGGCGACCGAGGGAGGAGCAGCGCACATGGGGCATTAGGGTTTTTGCTTCTTTTTTTCTGAAAAATTTTTAAGTTTTTAGGCCTGTAAAAATTTGGGCTAAGTTTTTAGTATTTTGGGCTTGTAAAATTGGACTGGAATGTTTAATTATTTTATTTTTGGTTTGGTTTTTTATTTGGTCTTAGACTCGGACAAATTAGGCCTATTACATATAAATCATTAAAAGTCTTAAAAAATAGAAATAAAATATAAAAAAATTCAGAAAAAAATATATAAAAACATCTAAAATGTATAAAAATATATAAAAATAATCTAAAAACATATGTACAATAATTAAAAATATGTAAAATCTAAATATATTCTAAATATATAAAATAAAATCTAAAAAAAATTATCCCCCATAAAATGATTAAAAAACATGCATAGTAACAAAACCCATAGCTTACCAAAAAAAAAAAAAAAAAAAAAACAGCTCCCTTAGCTTACTGTTTCTATTTCTTGTCTCGGTCTTCGTCATGTTATTCTTCTTCATCACCAGCTTTGGTACTTTGCTCGTTAATATTCGCACCTTCATTCGATAACGATGAGATGGTAGATGAGTTTGGCATTGCCGGCAGGTTGTTTAAACACTCCGAAGATTCCGGCACGGCGGACTACGACAACGATTGGAGACTAGCTTGAAGCTTCTGCTCAGTGTCCGGCTGCAGTAGTGCTTGAGACGATGGTGGCGAAAGGATCAAAAGAGGCTGCTGCATAAAGGAATCGAAGAAATCTTGATAGATGTCGAGCAACTCCATGGAGCCTAATGAATCGCCCTTATCTCTTCGCCATCACCGTCACCTTCAGTCGCTACCGTGTTTGCTGCCGTTGAATTCTCATTGGAAAATCTCATATTAGCAATCGAAATATAACTTAAATCAAATCGAACCCTGAATTTTTATCTTTTCGCATTGCATTCTAAACAAATTATAAATTTATTATTATTATATAATAGATTTAAATACTTTCTGAATTTTTATATATTTAATTATTTCATATATATTTTTTCAGATTATTTATATATTTTAATTTCTTTCTATTTCTATAATGTTATAATCCACATGTATTTTTTAGATTTTTATATATTATGAATTTTTTATATTTTATTTCTATTTTTAATAATTATTAATGGTTTATATGCTTTTATAAAAGAAAAATGGTATATTTTATATAGGAATAACAAGTAAGGCTCTTACATTGGCCACAACATGTCAAATGACGTTGTTTCATTGTCCAAATTTACCCTTTTTTATTTTTTATTTTTAAGTATGTTAAAAGGGGGCAAAAAAACATAACTCTCGAGAGAGTTGAAATTTACAATTCGAATAATTCAAATAATTTGATTAACTCAAAAAACAGATTGATGTAAATATCTCTTTTATTCCTATCAATTTAAAAAATAGACAAATTGTTGCCTTTCAGCAAAAGGTTATAACAAAAAATCAAAATAATTTCCAAAATTTTAAAATATTTATAAAAAAAATTCCAAAATTGCATATTAAAAAAATTATAAATTAAAAAAATTAAAATTCTAAAAAAATCAGGTATAATATTTTTGAAATGTAGAAAAATATGGACATCACATATATAATAAGGGTAATTACTTACTATCATCATAGGTTCGCTAAATTAAATGTGATCTAATTTGGTTAAAATTTTATTGGGTTTTAATTGTTAAATAAAGTATGTGTCAAATATGTGTAGATACTATAGTAATTGAGTTCTAATCAAATTCTAATTAATGATGGGCTAAGAATTTGATTAGAACTAATATGCCAATGTTATAAATATTAGAGAGAGCAGATATTATTTGAATTTGGAAGATCAAATCTCCAAGATCCGATAAGACTTCAAGGAATTTATGGATTCAGGTACGCTTCCGCATCTAGTTTTATTCTTAATTTATTCTTGATGATTTAACATGATAAATCCTAGTTTATTAAGTTTTATTTCAGATTTATTTTACAAATCTAACATGAGAACCTAAACAAATAAATTATCAATTCAAGTTTATCGCATTAAAGTATCTTTTATTTTCTCTTATTTTACTTTGATAGGGTTTTGAAATATATATGATTTCAAATTTATGCGTTTTAACATGGAATGAGTTATATTGTAACAAAATTTTACTTTGATATGTTTAGTTTTTTAAATTTTAACTCAAAAAATTCACTCAATTCGATTCGACTTGATTTGAAAAAAAATTCAAATCAAATTAAAATGATAAAATAGAACTTATTAACTCGATTAACTTAAAATTTTTTTCACTCAATCCAATTCGACTCGATTTCATCTAAGCTGACCCATAAAATTCAACAACCGGAGATACCCTCTAAGCTTCAACTTCAACTAATTTGCAAATTAATTTTTTTCTCTGTTTATTTTGTTAAATAATTTTCTTTTGTTTCATATATATATATATATATATATATATATATATGAAAAAAAGGCAAAAAATATGTGTGGTCCATTGAATCAAAACTGTAATAAATTTAGTTGGTATCCATCTCGAATCAAATTTGGAACCAATAAAAAAGGGTGTGTCAATTTCAAAGTTGTTCATAGTAAGTCCATTTTCACTATTGTTTCAATTAGACAACTCAAATGAGACTAAAATTGACAACGCCTTTGGAAAACAGCTAAGAAAAACAAGGTCCCAAAGTGTGACATTTGACAAGTAGTTTATCTAAATAAAGTCGCTTAAGATAGGAGATGAAAGCAAGCATTGACTATCATAAATTTATAAAATAAATAGACATAATCATAATCATATAAATAATGGATTTTTTCTCAGCTGCAGGGAAGAAGAGGACATGTAAATAATGAAGGAAAAAGAAAAGAAAAATGGAAGTTGCTGAGAGGGACAGAAGGGCAGATGAAAACCACAAAAAGAGAGAGAGCAGTGCTAAAGGGGAAAATCCAAATAAAGAGTCAAAAGCCACGCTGGGTGATGAAGATAAAAGCATTTATAATTGAGAGAGGGGACATGCATCAAACATTTCTTTTAGGGTTTCTCAATCGGGTCCCCTTTTTGCATCTTGCTTCATTAATCTTAACCATCTCCACGGGGAATCATTCTCTGCTCTTTGTATGTATTCCTATCTAACTACTGGTGAGTTTATGATTTTTTTATTAAAGATATTTTAAATATATATTTAATATATAAATCTTTTAAGGATATTAATTTCCCTATTTATATGATATGGTTCTTGGATGTGATGTCCTAAGTAGGCTTCCATGCATACTATCACGTACTCTATTCTAAGGTTAACACGTGTTCCTTAAGTGTGAGTTTGCTTAAGTGTGAGTTTGCTTGCATGGTGATGTAAACCCACCACGTGCGAATTCATGTAAGCGAACTATGAAGGCTATCACTACTGAAGTAAAAAGGATCAGGTCGGTCCAAGTCAGATAACCAAATAGCAGGTCGGTAATGGCGAACACCATAACAATTTGTCCCTCACCTAGTTCGAAGAAGAGTTATAAAGTAACTCTTCTAATAACTTGGCCTAACAAAGTGGGAGATTTTTTAGAATGAAACTTATTGTGTAACACCCCAAACCCGGCCTGGAAGTTAAGCCCGAATTTGACGTGTCACATGGAAGTTTTTTTTTTTTCAAAACCATCTTTGCAATTGTTAAAAACTTGTTCGAGAATTACGGCCTCTTTGTTAAAACCCAAAACACTTAAGCAATTGTTATCTACTTGAAAACGTAATTATCTTTAAAGACCTTTTTGGTTGTGAAAACATATTTGAAATAAACAATTTACAAAAAAGGGACATTTGGGAATAGAGTTGCAGAAGCATTTTGAAAGAAAATTCGATGCCTTATTACAACATTTAACCCAAAATAGTAAAGTAATAAAACAAACGAGAAAGAAGTCTAAAATCCAAATAAACCCGTTTCTGAAGTATGGTCTCCATCGAGTCATCCATGGCCCAAGTCCACGTCACTGAGCATTACCTGAAAAGGTTAAGAGAAAGGGGGGTGAGTTACAAGAACTCAGTGTGTAATCCCCTTACCGTTATCCATTGGGTCATAACCAATTAACAATATTTTGGGCCTAGCCCATTTTCAATAAAAATAATGTTTCAATTATAACATGAATATGAAATGAAATTCCCAAACCAAGCCTAGTATTTCCATCCGCTACACACCACCCGTACCAACCAACACACCTGTGGGGAGCTTTAGTCACCCACCCCGCCAACACACCAAACTGGGCATTAAGTCATATATCAAACTGGGCATAAAGCCATATATCAAACTGGGCATAAAGCCATATATCAAACTGGGCATAAAGCCATATTTCAAATCGGTGAGTGAAATCAAATCGGTGAGTCCACAGTCATCTCTGGTGACTCGTGCGACCCTAAAAATCAAATCGGTGAGTCCACAGTCATCTCGGGTGACTCGTGCGACTCTAGCAATCAAATCAATGAGTGAAAATCAAATCGGTGAGTCCACAGTCATCTTGGGTGACTCGTGCGACCCTAAAAAAAATCAAATCGATGAGTGAAAATCAAATCGGTGAGTCCACAGTCATCTCTGGTGACTCGTGCGACCCTAAAAATCAAATCGGTGAGTCCACAGTCATCTCGGGTGACTCGTGCGACTCTAGCAATCAAATCGATGAGTGAAAATCGAATCGGTGAGTCCACAGTCATCTTGGGTGACTCGTGCGACCCTAAAAATCAAATCGGTGTGTCCACAGTCATTTCGGGTGACTCGTGCGACTCTAACAATCAAATCGATGAGTGAAAATCAAATCGGTGAGTCCACAGTCATCTTGGGTGACTCGTGCGACCCTAAAAAAATCAAATTGGTGAGTCCACAGTCATTTCGGGTGACTCGTGCGACTTTAACAATCAAATCGATGAGTGAAAATCAAATCGGTGAGTCCACAGTCATCTTGGGTGACTCGTGCGACCCTAAAAAAAAATCAAATCGATGAGTCCACAGTCATCTCGGATGACTAGTGCAACTCTAACAAATCAATCACTTCCTCCAATTACATAACCCAACCCATGTAGTATGTCATGTATGCAAAGCACATTTCATAATGATGTATGAAATGGATTACCGTCATAACCAGATAATTAGAATACACACAATCATGGTAATCAACCCATAGGGGTATAATGGTAATTTTACCCACTAAGGGTAATTTAGTAATTTGGCAACCAAAGGGTATTTCGGTAATTTGCCCTCTAAGGGTATTTTGGTAATTTTCGCAACCTAGGGGTATTTCGATAATTTACCCTCCAAGGGTATTTCAGTAATTTTGCAACCCAGGGGTATTTCGATAATTTCGCAACTCAGGAGTATTTTGGTAATTTACCCTCTAAGGGTATTTTGGTAATTTTGCAACCCAAGGGTATTTTGGTAATTTCGCAACCCAGGGGTATTTCGGTAACTTACCCTCCAAGGATATTTCAGTAATTTCGCAACCCAGGGGTACTTCAGTAATTTACCCTCTAAGGGTATTTCGGTAATTTCATAACCCAAGGGTATTTTAGTAATTTACCCTCTAAGAGTAATTCGGTAATTTCACAACCCAAGGGTATTTCGATAATTTGCCCTCTAAGGGTAATTCGGTGATTTACCCACCAAGGGTAATTCGGTAATTTACCCATCAAGGTTAATTCGGTAATATACCCTCCAAGGGTAATTCGGTAATTTACCCTCCAAGGGTAATTCGATAATTTACCCTCCAAGGGTAATTCAGTAGTTTTAACCACTAAGGGTAATCCGGTAATTTTACCCTCTAAGGGTAATTTAGTAATTTACCCTCCAAGGGTAATTCGGTAATTTCATATTTAACGGTGTTTCCGAAGATTCACTATCGCCTCGAGTGATACAGAACTCTATTTGGGTCTCTACGGAACTATTGGGTCAAAATCCATTTTAGGCCCAAACGAGGTATACAAATTTAAACTGTCTATTTGTGTCATACTGACTAAATTGGCTATAACTCGAGTTAGAAAACTCGAAATCTAGATCCGTAAAATTTCCTTGAAACTAGACTCATATATGTTCTTACTGTAATTTTTCCAGAATTTTTAGCCTAGCCATTTAGTACAGTTTATTCCTTAAAGTTTCCCTTGTTTCACTGTCCAATGATTCTGACCTCTCTTAACTTAATTTCAATTATCTCACTGTACAGTTTTCATATACTGCTCCAACTTATTTCTCTTCAAAATAGACTCACTAAGAAATCCATACATATAAATTACAACCCATAATTCATTTTGTACAATTTTATATGATTTTTCCAAAACAGATCAGTGAACCCCGAAGTTAATCAGAACCAGTCTCACTAAAATCAAGATATCTCAGAATATAAAATTCCTTTTCCTTCTCCGTTTCTTCCATATTAAAATAGACACAGTAAGATTTAATTTGATATCTTATTCACTTTCTAATTCCTTTTCTCCTATTTTTAATGATTTTTCAAAAACACGTCACTGCTTCTAACTGAAACTGTTTTATTACGAAATACGATTACCACTACAATCATACGCACACCCGAGTGATTACGGATGCCGGTTTTTAGTTTTATTTGGTATTTCCACCGATTAACAGCATATTTCATACAAACTTTCAGAGAAGTGTGATATTACACACCATTTCAATCATATATACGAAAGGTACGGGATTACACACCTTAATAACGAGTTGTGCTTTCCACCGATTTCAACACCACTTATGTGATCTCCCTCGATCCTACCCCTTTGGCTACTGAAATCCCGTCCCCACTTACTTGACGAGTCGATGATAACGATTCGGTTAATACAATCACTTGTGCTCCTTCACCTTGTTGAAAGTCCGATTCGATCAAGATGAGGTTTTCCCACACGATAGGGAATGAAATGATGAAGAATTAGGATGATAATGGTTAAAAGGAAAGAATGGAAGGTTGGATGGATGCTAGGTGATTCAGCTATCAATGAAAGATGAACAAAAGATGAAATACCTAATTTTAAAGAATTTAATTCATCTCTCATGCCATCCACCTCATACCCCTTATCACAAAATATATGTTTACCCCACCATGACAAGAAATATGCATATTCATGAGGAAATTTAATTAACGGTGAGCCGACATTACCACTAATTATATCAAAAGGTAACTTTTTATTAGTCATCTTTTCACCTTAATAGCCACTCCCTCTATGCACATTCTTTTGAAGGATTTTTACAAATTAAAAATCAACCCATGCTTATCTCAAATTTTGTTTGTTTATGAAATTTTCATGCTTTTGCCATGGCTCCCATTAATCATGCTCCAATTTTTTTTTTTTAGGATGTTACATATTGTATATGCTTTTCGTTTAAAATTAATGTATACACTTTACCACGTGTTAAATGGAGGTACAACTGCATGAAATTGCGATTGGACTTTTGTTCCTGGACATGCAAATCGTCAGGCTTTGAATTTTTTTAAAAGGACCTGACTTTAACCCTAAGTATTGAACCGTTTGGTGTTAGAAAATATGGACATCACATATATAATAAGGGTAATTACATGCTATTATTTAATATCATGATAGGTTAGCCCAAATTAAAAGTGTTCTAACTTAGGTAAGGTTTATTGGGCTTTAATTATTAAATAAAGTATAGGTCAAATATGTGTAGATACTCTAGTAATTAATCTCTAATCAATTTCTAATTAAGGATAGGCTAATTAGGAATTAAGGCTAATGTGCCAAAGTTTTATATATTAGGGTTATGGGCTCCAAATTACATACAAGCTAACTTTTCTAATATTCCATATTTAGAAGAGAGAGTCACATTCTTTAAATTACTTGTCTGCTAATTTGGAAGATCAAAACCCAAATATCCGTAGATTTCAAGAAATCAATGAATTCAGATACGCTTTTGCATCTTGTTTTGTTTTTAATTTATTCTTGATGATTTGACATTACAGATCTTGGTTTACAATTCTAATTTTATATTAAATATTGTTTACAGTTCTAACATTTAGATTTAAAATTTTTGAGGAAGAATCAATGAAATAAAATATTATACATAAACTCTACAAATAAAAATTTATGATTTAAAAAATTCAAAATAAATAAAAAAAAAGTCATCTCATACCTCAAACAACAATATCATACATTAAACAACCATATTATTTCCAACAGTCATCCAATACTATGCGCATAAAATGAAAGTTGTTTCGAAATAAAGTTTCAAAGGCTGAGTGAGTTTTTTTTTTGTTTTTTTATTTTTATTTTTTAGGTTTTATATTTTTAAATTAGAAAATGTAAAAGAAAAAATAAATATAAAGTTAGATTCATTATAGTTAACTTTAAGCTTTCATTCAAAGCTAAAATTTATTATGTATTACTATAATAGTAAAAAATTAAAATTTTTATATGTTTTAATATTATTCATACATCAGTCGATGCATCATGTTTCGATTGGTGTAATTAGAATCGAGTGAAACAAGTTAATGTAATTGGTATAGATAAAAAAATTTCATTGATGCAAAGATTAATTGTTCTGATTTATTACTAAAATTGCATGCATCTTCCAGTATAATTGGAACCGAAAGGAAACCAGCCATCATATAAATTTTAATGCTTTCATGCTTCTTCTTTTTTTTACAAATGCAAGGATAACCATAATTACAAATAAAAATAATATACATCCAACATGGTTTTTTTTTTTTTTAACTGGAGATGAATGAAATAGTAAGATATATTGCATTTTGAATAAGAGGATTTGAATTTAAAGTTTGAAAGTGGTATTATTAAGAGAGATAATTACGGAATTTTAAAAAAAGAATTAGTATTTTTTATAAATTATAAAACAAATATAGATAATGCATTGGGAAATGACTAAAAATCCCTTTTCTACAAAGTAATAAATATAAAATCTATAAAATTCAATTATTTTTTATACATATATTTATTATAAGAATACTATCTTCCCACATTGCAAGTAATATACATGTATATATCAAAATTGTGGATATAAGAAATTACTAAAATTTCCTTCAATAATTCATGATTAATCTAAAAAGAATAAGGACTAAAATGGAAATTGGCATAAAATAGTAATAATAAATTGTCCCCACCCCCATTTCCCAAAATATGCATTTAATTCCATGTATAGTGATGGGAAGAAACCGAAGATTTGAGATATCCCACGAGATATGGAGAATTGTCATCCATAATTCAACTTGTCATGTTATCAATCAACGTGATAACCATGTGATCGTGAATTGTACTCTCCCATCAAACCAAATTTTAGATAGCAACAACAATTGGGTGAATGTATGTTCCCTATCTTATTATTAAACACTCCTCTATTATTTTAATTAATTAATATTAAATTATTATTTAACAAATTTATTTATATTATTATTTAAGTGGTTGATTAAATTAATGTTACGAATCAATTCAATATTAAACTCAATTAATAAAATTATCAACATATCTTTATATATTTTAAATAAATTATATTATTATAAGGTATTTCTGTACTTCTTTTTATATTAAAAAACAAATAAATAAAATTACAAATGTTAATATTCAGATTTATGCCACTAACATTTATTAAAAAAAAAAAATCACGCTCCAACAAAATATTTATTTTACTATTTTTACCCATTCCATTGCTATTCCACATTTTATCATTTATTATATATTATTTTCAAACGTGTATAATTTTTATATGTATTTACATGTGAAATGATTTTTTAAAAATTTTAAATTTTATAAATATAATATTTTATTTAGAACTAAACTACTTTGAAGTACATTTTGTTTATAATAATAATGATAAGCATGGGAGTTGATGAAAGAGAGAAGAGGAGGCAGTAGGGGCCATGGATGTCAGGTGGAGACGGAGTAGGTACAGGGGCAAGAGTAAGTGATGGAACTTGATGGCCGCGCATCCTTTCACCCATTTCGCTTTCGAAAGGACCATCTCCTAATCCACCCATATCACTTTGTTGGTTGGCCAGGGCTCTTCTCACCGTCGATTTTTCTCCTCTCTTTTTTTTTTTTTTTTTTTAAAGATTTATTTCTACGTATATTCGATGATTTTGCCAATAATGATAATAAATATTGAAGTTTTAAAGTATTTATGATTCATGTTTAGGATTTGAATTTACTCTTTCTAATAATATTGTTTCTAAGATTCAAATTTAGATCTTTTATTTTGAAGTATCATTACATCTAACAATTTACAGGTGACACATGTTAATTTTTTAATACTATTTACAAAATAAAAAATACACTACTAATATACTATATACTCACTTATAATATAAATAAATGTTTCTGTGGAGGCCGTTGTTAATTATTACAGTTTTAAACTTTACATTATTTTAGTACACGACATGACTAATTTGAGCATTACTCTATCATAAAGACACACGAATCATTGTATTAAATTATTAAGCATCTAGATTTCAATTTTGAAATCATTTTATTAAATTAATAAAGGATCTAGATTTCATTTTCAGACCTCAAATAGTCAATCTCAACTTTCACTCATAATGCATTGGGACATCCAAATATTTTACTTATAACTTGACATCCAATCTTATATATCATTAGACTAAAAAATGATTAAAAGTACTTATTCTTTATTATAAAAAATGACATTTTATTTTTTAAACCAAAATTTACACATGAGATTATATTTTCATGAGGTTTTTTTTTGTCAAAATATTTCATTAATTTTGTTACTAAATATCTTAAAATTATTTTTTAAAATATATTTCGATGCATTAAAATTTATCACATAACTGCTAATAATTGTAAACTTTGTTGATGAGCGATATCAACAAGAGAGGGGACATGAAGGAAGATATGATGGTGTAAAAGAAGGTCGGTTCACCTTGGTAGGGTGGAGAGCCGAAGGAGTAATGCAAGTGAAGAGATTGTGAGTGAAAGAGGAGGTTGAGGATAGTAAGAATGCTAGAATGCTTGAGGGTCAATCCATTCTTCATTGAGCTGGGGGTATATATAGTGGAGGTTTTGTTCCTGGAGAGAAGTAGTCATCATTGTTGAGTGTTTGGAGAGGATGTATGTGATGAGACTCATTCTACCATTCCTTCTGAATTGTGGTGTAGAATTGTTAATGTTCATGTAAGGTTTGATAGCCTGATAGTTACATTCTTAACAGAAGAGTGAGTGTCTTGAGGAACGAATAGGCGAGACCTTCCCAAAAGGAGCGAGTAACTAGTTTGCAGAGATGATTAGCCAGGACCCTTCCAAGAGGAACGAGAGGTTGATTGGAATCGAGCCACTAGTCTTCTAAAGACTAGCCGGCTACTTGTGAGTAGAGGGGTGTTTATGAACACTTTTCAAATGACTTGTTATATTGTTACATGTCCTAAACCGAAGGGAGTATAACAAACTTTAATAAATCTTTTAATGACATCCAACAACCAAATTTATTTTATTTTAAATAAATAAATAAAGATGAATCATGCTATTAGGAAACCGTTTTTTCTAAGGAGGACGACAGCTGAATGCATTACATTACAGGGAGTATGGTAATACTTTTATAATTAATACCAATATATTTTTCTTTATTAAATAAAATTATCCATTTGAATTATAATTTTTTTCTTATTTTTAATTCACATATAGCTTCTTTTATTTATTTTCATTTTCAGCTCCGCATCCATTTATAATATTAAAAAATATTTATCTATGTTTTATGCAGTTTTTTTAATATTTATAGAAATGGAATGGAAATAATAAAAATAATATTTAATTAGTAGTGCATATCAAATAAAATAAATCCTTGAATAATGGAGAGGTGAGGCGTGCAAAGGCCAAACAATGATTTGTGATGGCGATGGACAGTTTGGAAATGATTAATAATAAAATAAAATGTGAATTGCAGCTTTAAAATCCTTGTTTTCCGAGAAATTAATTATTGCTTTCACTGCTGCTTTAGAATGAATTAATGTTAGTAGAGACAGTGGAAGCCAAGCTTTGTATTTTTTAAGACGAAATTTAAGT
This sequence comes from Gossypium australe, assembly GCA_005393395.2. Classification (NCBI taxonomy): domain Eukaryota; kingdom Viridiplantae; phylum Streptophyta; class Magnoliopsida; order Malvales; family Malvaceae; genus Gossypium; species Gossypium australe. The sequence continues at coordinate 26,486,859 of CM016621.1, read as the reverse complement.
CTTGCATTTTGGGGGTCCATTTATTAGTTAAAGTAAAAGGTTGTCCTAACATTTCTTTTTACAACCAATACCACTCAACTATATATGACCTTTTTTTCAACGAAAAAATATATATTGCTTTATTACAAGGCAATCTTTAAAAAATATATATTACAACTTGTCGATTCATGTCACAGGCAGTGACCCAATCACTCACATCTTAGTACGTACTATAAATAATTATTTAGTGCATTTCCACATAGCTTAGCTGAATGCAGAAGCTTCCTGTTTTCTCTTTCGCTTTGTTTCTCTCCACTTTTTTCTATCTATAAATACGTAAACAAAGGCTTTTCTCTTTACAATTTTGATTCCATTGTTGATATAATTACATATACGATAATTTGTAAAACTGCTTTCATGGGGTTTCCAGTTGGTTACACCGAAGTTTTCTTGCCGAAACTCTTCGTTCACACGCTTTCCTTTCTGGGTTTCATCCGGAATCTGATCTCGGCACTTTTTAATTTCTTGGGACTCACCAATTTCCTCGAAACAGACGCAGTCTGGCCCGAAAACCCGACCCGAACGACACTCGAGCATCCGCCCGTATCAGCTCTCCTGATCCGGGAGATACTTCCCGTCATAAAGTACGAGGAGCTCGTCGTCGTGGGGGACCCGCCGGAGAGCTGCGCTGTTTGCTTGTACGAGTTTGAAGGCGGGGAAGAGATCAGGTGGTTAAGGAACTGTAGGCACGTTTTCCATAGGGCGTGTTTGGACCGTTGGATGGACCATGATAAGAAAACGTGTCCGCTTTGTAGGACGTCGTTCGTGCCCGATGAGTTGCAAGACGAGTTTAACCAACGGCTCTGGGCTGCTTCTGGGATCGCCGATTTTTACGGTGAATACAGTTCGGTTCCAGAATTGTAGATTCTTTCAAGGGCGGCAGAGAGTGGCCCTTTTTCTTTTTCTTTTTGACAATGAGCTTATGAAAATTGTACATATTACATATGGCAATTTGGTGCATAACCAATAAAAATTGGAAAAAAAAAAAAATCCCAAAGTTTTCTATATACATTCTTACTGTTTTGAATGTTACAAATATGCTTTGTTTGATTGAGTTATAAGTAATAACCAATATACAACACAGACACGCAATACAGAACCAACACGATACGAACATGGCAACACGGTAATTTTTAAAAAATAAGAATACGGATACGACAAAATATGACAATAAAAAATATTTTTATATATATTTTTATGTTAAAATACTTAATATCTACCCTAATATTTTAAATCAATTTACAAATAGCCCAAAACTCTGTTTATCCTTTCACTCTCAACCGAGTTTTTCAATCCAACACCTCTATTCATTGTCACTGTGTGGGAACTATGTCTGAATTTTTTTTGATATATTCCAACGTGTGCCATACGTATCCGGGCGTGTCCGACGAGTGTCCGTGTCGGACACACATACGCCATCAATACGAGAAGGGATGAGTCGTGTCCGTGCTTCCTAGAACTCTAATTATGCTGATAATGCAAAAATTAAATAAGGTGATATTAATAAAGAAAGTTCTTTTTTGAGTTATAGGTTTGGTAAGACTCTTGTTTCGAATGATTATATGCAGGAACATTGGCAGTGATGAAGTGTTGATCAGCTGTAGTTTTAGGGTGCTCCCGGGCTGATTGGTTACGGAAATGGTTAGATGCATTAATGGTGGTGGCCGGCCACTTCTGCATCCATTTTCTTCTTTTATTTCTGCTCTTGCATTTGATGGTTATAGTGAATTGTTGGATTCTGTGCTCGACCCATCCTTTTCTCAGGTATTGTTTAATAGCTTAAAAGGCTTTCAATTCAAAGCAAGCTCTGCTACACTGTGAACAATGATATCAAAATACGGTTGTTTTTTTATTTTGTAGGCATGGAATATGAAATTCTGAATCGGCCCCCTTCTCCCTGGTTGCCTGAAGCCATGGTTGTGAATATGGGCCCTCCCAAATACACCCGTGGAGACAAGAGAAAGTTGAATTTGTTAACTTTCTTTATCTCAACTTCTATCAAATAAGAAACTTAGATTTGTAAAATAAATCTAAAATAAAACTTAATAAATCAGGATTTATCATGTCAAATAATCAAGAATAAATGAAGAATAAAACTAGATGTGGAAGCGTACCTGAATCCATGAATTCCTTGTAGTTTTACCGGATTTTGGGGATTTGATCTTCCAAATTAGCACACAAGAAATTTAGAGAATATTTACCCTCTCTCTTTCCTAATGATGGGATATTAGAAAAGATATCTTGCGTATAATTTGGGGACCATAATCCTAATATTTATAACATTGGCATATTAGTTCTAATCAAATTCTATTAGCCCATCATTAATTAGAATTTAATTAGAAGATACTTTATTTAATAATTAAAAGCCCAATAAAATTCTAACCAAATTAGATCACTTTTAATTTGGGCTAACCTATCATGATAATAAATAATAACATGTAATTATCCTTATTATATATGTGATGTCCAAATTTTCTAACAATCTCCCACTTGGATCACATATATATACTAATTACTTTATAATTACATGTCATTATATAACCTTATGAGCTCAAAATTTTATTATCATATCCAAAAGGTATTCTGAACAATCTCGTCCATTAATTATGTTAACATAGAACCAAGGCGACTTTCGTTACATATATCGTAACTAAATCCATCCATGATCACGTATATTAACACAACCAAATGACATAGATCAAGTATGGATATGTAGTATGGAAATTACACGCAATATGATCTAAACATGTCTATTTCCAACTGGTCCTCCTTAGTGAGATCAAACTTTACCAAAATCAAAGTGTGAATAAACCAAATAAACTTTACTTCTGAAGAAAATAAACTTAATATCTTTAAATTGAAATAACTAAAAATGTGTCTATAACATAAAAGCATTTAAAAATACAAACTCTCACTAAAACCAAATATCCTTTAAATGACATTACACCCATATGAGCAGTGTGCTCTTATAAAACCTTAGGTGTAGTTCCTTAGTAGGAGGATCCGCAATCATGGAGTTTGTCCTAATATGATTTATAAACACCTAACCACTCTGAACTTTTACTTTAACAACCAGGAACTTAAAGTCTATGTGTTTTTACTTTGATGTGCTCATGTTGCTATTGGAATAAAAGATTGCAATTTGTTTTCACAATTTGCACCTTAGTGAAAAAATCTTATATCCATATTCCATCAAAATCGGAGTCTATATACCTGATGATCTCTGACTGATTAGACCTCCGATATGTGAGCATGTAATTTTTTGTTCTCTGAAAATACCTTATAACCCTCTTGGATGCTATCCAATGGTCGAAATCAGGGTTGCTTAAAATATCTACCTAACATCCCAATAGTGTACATAATATTCCAATGTATACAAACCTGAACGTATATTAGACTTTCCACTGCTAAAATGTAAAAAAATCTAATGCATTTTTGTAATTTCAAAATCATTCTTAGGGTATTGATTGAGGCTATAATTATTATTAACAAGCAGTATGTCATTAACATATAAAACCAGAAATATGTATTTACTCCCATTGAATTTGTGATACACACAATTATCAATAATATTCATCTCAAAACCAAACGAAACAATTATTTGATGAAACTTATGGTACCATTGACAGGAAGCTTGTTTGAGTCCATAGATAGATTTTGTCAATTTGCAAACCATATTCTTTGAGTCTTCCGACTCAAAATTTTCTGGTTGCACCATATAAATTGTTTCTTCAATGTTGCCATTAAGAAACGCAGTCTTAACATCCATCTGATGTAACTCAAGAACAAAATGAGCAACAAGTGCCATGATTATCCTAAAGGAGTCTTTCGATGAAACTGGAGAGAAAGTCTCTGTAAAATCAACACCTTCTTTCTGAGTATATCCTTTAGCTACAAGACGCGCGCCTTATACCTTTCCACATTACCATTTGCATCCCTCTTGGTTTTAAATATCCATTTACAATCAATTGGTTTTGCACCTTTAGGTAATGGTACAAGTTCCGAGACTTTATTGTCTCGCATAAACTTATACTCATATTTCATTGCATCAATCCAATTTTGAGAATTAGAACTTTTCATGGCCTGATGAAAGTTGATTAGATCATCTTCTATCATCCCATTATCATCCTCATGTTCTTGGAGAAATACAACATAATCATCTAAAATAGCATTTCTCCTTTCTCTTGTGGACCTCCTTAATGGCACTTGTTCTTGAGCTTGTTGAGTTTGTTCTTCTAGAACAATGATCTCATTTTGAATGGGGAGTTGTTCAACGTTGTCTTGCAGAGGTTCTGGATTCACTTCTTGATCCATGATAGGTATAAGAACCTGAACATCATCAAAAGTGATAGTAAGAACTGAGTTAGAATCCAATTCCTCCTCAAAAGCAATGTCTCTAACCTTATTTCTCCCCCCAAACTCAACATCCTCAAAAAATGTTGTAGTTCCCGTCTCAAAAATATTCCTTATTATGGGATCATAAAACTCATAGCCCTTAGATTGCTCAGAATTTCCTTAACCCTTAACTTTAAGGACATCAAAGAAGTCAAAAGTGATGTCATTTCAACCTTATCATTTTTAGCAAAACATTTTTTTAATTTCATCAAGGAAACCTTGGCCTGAGTAATCTTTTCAGATTCTATGCCCCTAAAGGCTTCTGAAATGCTGTGCCTCATTATCATTAGACTCTTGCAATTTGAACGATCCCACCTCTCAAAATCCCTTTTAATATAGGGGGTGCTTTCCGTAGTGAGAGGTGCAAGTAGTTCTTCCCTTAGTGCAAGGTCTATGTTCATGCAGCCAAGCACTATAAATAAGTGCCTTTTCCATTCATTTAGTCCCATTAAGCATGGGTATAGAATTTATATTAGCAGATATTGTGGCAGTAGAATATGAATTAGCTGAATATAGAACAAAAAATAAGTAAAAATAAGCTCACGTCAATATTCATAAGTAAACAATAAATTCAGGATAATGGCTAATCCCATTTCAAGATACCAAACACAACATTAATATCAAGTCTTTGGACAGTAATATTAACAGTAAGCGGTACTCTTGTTGTAGCAATCAAACATTGACAATAAATAACGTCAAACAATTAATTAATCTTTGGACTAACTTATTGCTCACATAAAATACCTTATAATTGTCACACATTTATCACCACAGATGTCGTTGAAATTCTGCTAAATATTAACTTACCTTTGGGTCAATTAATAAACGCATGAATCACAAAAACATATAATCATCTTGATATTTCAAATAAACTAGTCTACACAAAAGAGGTCACTTTGGCGGCATTTTGTTTCAACTAATCTATTTAAAATATTAGACATTCTTAATTAAAAGCCAAAATATGAATTTATTTGTTTCAAAATATCTCTTTTAATTTCATCTTTCAATCAAATTAAAAGATAATAATATATATATGTATATATATTTATCCCAAAACAACATACAATGATGTTGGCAAATATAATAATAGTTGAATAAATCATAAATCATAAATAACCTCACATAAGACTTCAAATTTAAACCAAAATAATTTGAATAAAGGTAAACCTCATCTCAAGATATCGGACACTCCATTAATATTTTATCTTTGGACAAAATATTAACTTGTAAGTGATATATTGATGTAATAATCAAATATTGACAATAAGAACATGTCGAACCATAAATCTTCTTTTGGGCCAATTTATTACTCACATGTAAAACCGAATAATTGTTACATGTTTATTACCATAATTGCACATGTAATATTGTTAACCTTCATTTGGGCCGATCAATATTAACATAACTTAAGTTACATGCACACAACCTTCTATATTTTAAACAAAATAAGTTATACAAAAAAAAATCACTTTGGTGACTTATTACTTCAATTAAATTATTTTAAAATATGTAAACATACTAATATTCAAAATTAAAATTTCCCCAATAGTCAAATGTCAAAACTATTTTTTATTGCTTTATAAACTCTGAAATAACCCAAAATAAGGTTGTCTTAATAATGCAATAAAAAATCGAAAACCTTAATTTTTAACTTTTTTTTTTTTTTTGGTTCCAAAACCATATATATCAAAACCAAATAGAAAAAATGTAGCGGTTCAAAGTCAAATAATTAACAAGCACATGTATTCATAATTTTGGCATGGATAAAAACACCAAAGCAATTCACGCATATACATGTATTCATAATCAAATAGAAAAACTTACCCTAAATTTACCATGTAAATTCAAAGTTATTTATGATTAAACAGATATTCACATGAATACTTGACAATATTTTTAAGCCAATACATCTCAAAAACCAAAATCATAATAGTTGGCATATCTTACAATTCATACAATAAATCATCATAATTTAACCAAATATTTGGAACCATAAGATGCCAAAACTTTGAGATTATAGAACCAAACTTAAAAAACCAAATTATTTAAACACATATTATGATTAACATCAATTTGCATCAAAATCTAATTTCATTATAATTAAACCATAAAAATATAACCTTGATCGACTTCCCTTAGATATCCCAAGTAAATCCAAATTCAAAATATATGCTTAAACTGAATAGTATGAGAAGAATAAGCATATAAACTCAATAATAAATAATATTTCGATCAACTATATATTGGATTCAAAAATTAATGATTATAAAAATTGAATTCAATTATACAATTATTGAACTGGATTCAAATCAAAAAATGATTATAATGAAACCCTAAAATTGAATCGATAAAAAAAAATTTAAAACTAACAAATATTACCATCAATCTAAGGATTCAACACATATAATGAATTCATTGATAAACAATCGGTATATAAGAGACACTTTACCTGAAGCAATTTCTTTTACTAACCATATATCATCATGTAAAATCTTGAACATAATTACTAAAGTGTCTCCAAAATAATATATATATATATATATATATATATATAACCGTAAAACTGTAAAATAAGCTATTAGCGATTAACAATCCATCTATTGAAATAATCAAATATATATCATAAAAAGTTTCTAATGAACCTAAACCTACACAGCTTTTTAAATATTTATTAAAACTGTATAAACAACATAAAATCCTCAGTTTTTTTTTAAATTCTCAATTAAAACTGTAAATCTTTCCAGTTATACAAAAATTAAAACCTTAAAACTTTATTTAAAACTTTAAAATTTTATTTAAAGAATCAAAACCCAAAAATTTATCAGGAATCTCAAAGATTCAACATAATATATAATTAAAATATTAAATCCATAAAATTAAAAAAGAAAAACGAATCATTCCAAAATTAATAAAGAATCAATTCATTCTCAATTATTCAATGTGACAAAGCTCGAATGACACTTGTTAGATTTGTAAAATAAATCTAAAAAAAAACTTAATAAACCAGGATCTATCATGTCAAATCATCAAGAATAAATGAAGAATAAAACTAGATGCGGAATCGTACCTGAATCCATGAATTCCTTGTAGTTTTACCAGATTTTGGGATTTGATCTTCCAAATTAGCACACAAGAAATTTAGAGAATATTTGCTCTCTCTCTTTCCTAATGATGGGATATTAGAAAAGATATCTTGTGTATAATTTGGGGACCATAACCCTAATATTTATAACCTTGGCATATTAGTTCTAATCAAATTCTAATTAGCCCATCATTAATTAGGATTTCATTAGAAGAGTATCTACACATATTTGACCCATACTTTATTTAATAATTAAAAGCCCAATAAAATTCTAACCAAATTAGATCACTTTTAATTTGGGCTAACCTATCATGATCATAAATAATAACATGTAATTATCCTTATTATATATATGATTTCCAAATTTTCTAACAAAATCCACGTAAAAATTCAGAGTATTGTAGATTAAAAAAATCAGTGTTGAGAGATCAAAAGTGTTTGACTTAATATAACTCCTAATTTAACAGGACCAATGTCACTACGGGAGATTGTGTTTAACGAGATATATATATATTATATATATATATATATATAACAATTTAGAGTTAATTCAAGGAAAACAGTTTAATATGGCACAATTAAAAAATTATCATTTGGTCCCTTAATTATTTGTCTAAGTGTTTTTATTAACTAAAATTTAAAATAAATATTATTTTAATCTAATGTCTTCATTGTGCAGGAGAAGGAGATTCGTGCTCCCAAATGGTACATGTGCATATGCTTGTTTTGCTTATGAGAAAGTCTTTATTTTGTTTGTTGTGTGGGAAGTTAGGCCATGGGGAAAGTTTCTGTCTATTGTGGGCTACAACATCGAAGCATGAGATTGTTTTTCAGTGGGATATTTCCTACGCGCTCTGTCCCGGAGGGTTTCCATGTGGAAGTGCAAATGGTTGATTGAGGATGGGGAGGGAAGAGGGATTAATTTTGGAAATTCCATAATCAATGCGGGTGGGATTAGGGATAATTTTTCCAAATCTTATCCTTTAAATCAAGGAGTTTTGGGTGCTTTGAATTCTAATGTATCCCAAATTAAACTGAAAAAGGAGATGGAAATAAGGTCTGTAGGCCCAAAAGGGAGACACGGGTTGGAACTTAGTGGTCATTGCACTAATGTTAACTATGATGAAGAAATGTCGCTAGTGGAGTGGGAGGATACACCGATTCACCACTCGGAAGGTTCTAAAAGGTCACGTTTGAAACTGGATGAGGTGGAGGATGAGGATTCGAATGTTTCGAAGAAAATTACGGATATTTTAGAACAAAACTCAAAAACTATGATATCGGCAGGCCTTGCTAAGCAAGCCAGCCGGACGCAATGAGACTCATAAGTTGGAATATCTGAGGTTTGGGGAGACCTTGGATAATTCGGCGTCTCCAACATATGCTACGAGGCTTAAATCCCTCTATGGTCTTTTGATTGAGATAAAGTTGAGTGCGTCTCGAATGGCTGTAGTTGGAGAGAAATGTGGATTTCGAAATGGCATTAATGTGAATTAGAACAGACAAAATGGTGGTCTAGTGTTGGGTTGGAAGGAAACTTGTATGGTAGTTTTTTGATCATTTACGAGAAAGCATATTGACGTGATGATAGAGGTTGATGGGGAAGGAAATACTTGGCGTTGTACATGTTTTTATGGAGCGCTTGAAGAGAGATTTTAGAAAGAATCATGGAACTTACTAAGACAGTTGGATGATTTACTGAATGTTCCTTAGATGATAATAGGAGATTTCTGTAATACCCCGAAAATTTTTACAGTAAGATATTATCTTTATAGTAAAATAAGAAAATAAAGCGACAAAAAGAGAAATTTTGGAGTTATGACAACATTGAGAAGTATATCATGATATATTAATTCAAGAAAGGACTAAATGGTAAAAGTGAGAAAAGTTTTGTTGCCTAAGAGTAAATACTCAAAACTTGAGGGGTTAAAGTGTAAATATAAAAAATTTGAAAGACCAATAGTGAAAATATTTTAAGGGTGGAATGATCTAGAAACTAAGGAAAATGGATGAATTAGGACCAAATTGAATAGGTAAAGAATTATGAGGGGCTAAATCATAATTTTACCAAATTATGTGATGATTCAATGATGGAATATTAAAAGATCACAAAGGGCAAAATGGTTAATTGGAAGAGAGAGAAATCTAGAAAGTAATGATGATGTTGATGATATTTTATAATTATTTAATTAGATGAATATTATTTCATTAATATTTTAATGAGATATTTTATTATTATTTTATTATTTATTTAGTATTAAGGAAGGAAAGATGAAGAACTATCATCTTCTTTCCCATGCACCAATATGTTAAGAAGAGAGAAAGAAAGAAAGTTTTGCTTTCTTTACAAATTGGTCATTTCACCAAAAATCTACCATTTTCACTTAGAATTCAAAAGAATTACCATAGTCATCAAGAGAGAAAGATGACAAGGAGACTATGGGGAGCAAGAATATCAAGTTTAATTCAAGAAATAGAAGCTGGAGGAGAGAGAAAATCAAGTTAAAGATTGAAATCAATAAGACAAGGTAAGAACATCAAGATTTCAATATATTTTTAAGTTTGATATTATGGAAAAAGCATGGAAATAATGTTAACGTAGAGTTTTCTTATATAAGGTTTTATATTCTTGATATGTTAGTGAAGGAAAATAAGAGAAAGTGATGGGAAATATTGTAGAGAAAGGAAATAAAGGTGTTATAAACTTAGTAATTAACATTTTGCACTAAAACAGTTTTGGAAAGCAGCAGTAGTCTAACATTGAAAAATCACCAAAAATTGTAGAAGTTTAATTAGAGGATGAATAAAATATGGAATTAAAGATTATTTAGTCTAGTTTCTTATAGAAGAAACAATGTAAGTAATGTAATTGTAAATCATGAGATATAATAGGTTTTGTTAGACAAGGTCAGAATGATTTCGGGTTCCCCTATTCTGATTTTGGAAAATCATAAAAAATTGGATAAAAATAATTAGGGGCTTAAATTTATGCGTTTAAAATTATAAATGAGTCTATTTTCAAGATAAATAAATGGAAACATTATCTAAATTCTGTACTTGGAGAAAATAAACTTTTAGTGAAGAAGGGTTGAAACTGTCAGACAGCAGAACAGGGATGACTTTAAAGAATAAACTGTACTTATTGGCTAAACCAAAAATTCTAAAAATTTTATGGTAAGAATATATGTGAGTCTAGTTTCTAAAAATTCAAGAAAAACTTAAATTGGAATTCTTTAGCTCAAGATATAAATAATTTAGTGACTATGATGCAAATGGACAACTTTGAATAAATTTATGAGTAAATAGTGAAATCATAGATAATGTTACTTATAAGCATGTTATATAAATTAAGGATGTGTAATGGAGAGGAGGAAGAGGAAAATATATATATATGAATATTTGGCTAGCATGGCTAATTTGCTTATTCTAGGCTCAGGGACTAAATTGAATAAAAGTAAAACTTTATGGAAAGTTTTGTGAAAATTTCAGAAATGACCAAATTGCATGAAATGGATTATTTTATTATTTAAATTATAAAATTGAATGAAATTATTAATTTTAGATCAAGATCGAGTGAAAACATGTTTTAGGGATTAAATTGAAAAGTGTTGAAATTATAGAAAATTCTAATATTTCATAGAATTCATGGGCTGTTATCAATATATGTGAGAATAATTAGGCTTGAAACAAGGATTAAATTCCAAGAATTTTATTTTTTTGAACCTAAGGATGAAATTTTCATTAATTAAAAGCTTAGGGGCAAAATGGTAATTTTGCCTAGAGCATTAATTGAATGTATTAGAATATGAAATGAATGAAAATGATGATCAAATTTATTTATAAAGATCCGGATGACTCAAATATGAGACTTGAACGTGGAAAAGAAAAGACATCGGATTAGTGAAACTATAAACATGAACAAGCAACGAGGTAAGTTCGTGTAACTTGAATTATATCCTTAAATGCTTGAAATATATTTTTATTGATGTGAATATGATTTGAATGTTTATTGTATGATAATTGATGAAGTATTGATATTATTGATGAAAATGGAAAATAAATCCCGGTTGAATGAAAGGAAAATTCGATGGATCTCTGAAAAGGAATTGACGGTAAAAAGGATCTAGCCCGGACGGGTGATCCTATCCTGATATAAGTCTTCCCGAAGAATATGTGTGAAAAGGATCTAGCCCGGACGGGTGATCCTGATATAACCCTCCCGAAGAATATGTGGAAAATCGATTTAGCCCAGATGGGCAATTCGAATTAGGGTCTGAATTTAGCCTGGACTGGTAATTCAGATCCAAACTCATTAGAGTAATTGTCGTTGCAGGGGATTTAGCCTGGACTGGTCATTGTCGAACCACCGTTTCTGACATCACTGAAATTCAGGCTATTACACCTATGAGAGTGAGGTACAACGGCTTTGGGAGTCCACTATTGGTCGAGTACCACAACGTTTAGGGGAGGTAGGAGTTGGACTTGATAAATGGTTCAATACATTACGGAAAAATCATTCAATAACAAGATATGATTTACAGAAGAGACTCTAGTAGTTAAATTAGACCTACCCTACGAATGAAATTTTAAGGGAGATAGTAGACGTGAAATTAACTTTAAATTTAAAGGCTGATAAGGAGGAGGTTTATTGGGAACAACGGGCGAGGGCTAACTGGTTGAAAAACGGTGACAAAAATACTACATATTTTCATAATTTTGCTTCTTACAAGAGAAGAAGAAATAACGTGTCAAATCTGAGAGATGAGAGTGGCACTTTTGTATGAGGGTGATTCGGATATATTGAAAATTGCCAAAAACTATTTTCTTTCTCTTTTCTATTTGAAGGGCTCAACGGGCATGAAGTTTTGCGAGGGGTTAAGACTTGCATTTTGACAGATATGAAAGAAAATTTGTTACGAGATTTCTCGTTTATGGATGTGTGCAATGCAGTTAAGTTCATGAGTCCATTGAAGGCGTCGGGAGAAGATGGACTCGAATCAGTGTTTTATCAGAGATTTTGTCACATTGTAGGAGTAAAAGTTTTGGTGGTGAACATGACATTGCAGAGATAAATGGGACCTGAGTGGTTTTAATCCCAAAGGGTAATAATCTGCAAAATATGACTGAATTCAGACCAATAATTTTGTGTAATATTCTCTACAAAAGTATATAAAAAATGCTTGTGAATAGATTATAGTTGGTGATTCACTTATTTGTTGATACGGCTCAAAGCGCCTTTGTACGTAGAAGGCTTATATCAGATAATGTAACACCCCAAACCCGGCCTATACGTTTCGACCAGATCTGGTATGCTACGGGTTGAACGTTAAAATCTTTTGCTAAGTTGGTTTTAGAAAATCATAAGTTATTAGGCAATATTTGAATAAATAAGTGACTTTTGAAAAGAAACCTTGTATTATTATTATTTGGTATAAATAAACCCCTGACATAAATTCATAAGTTGCAAATATTAAAAAAACTACTTAGGCGAATATAAACTATGGGGCCTTATTACCTGAATATTCCCAAAACAAAACTTAAAGGAAAATCGAAAATAATCTATAGAAATAAAAACTTGATGGCCCCTCGAGTCCGTCTCGGCTCTCATGTCCACGATCTACTGCTCATCTGAAAAGTTAGGGAAAAATAATAGGGTGAGTCACCAAGACTCAGTGTGTAAATCCCGAAAATACATAAAAGGCTTGGGCCCACAAACACATTATGAGCCCTGGCCCATACACAATGGCAACAATCATAATCACATGACAGATAATAAATGATGCAAAGCCCAACCCATCCTAGAATTCCATCCTCTACACACCAACCCGTACCAACCATCACACCTTGGGGATTTCTACAATCAACCCACCAACCGCTACACACCATATCAACAGTCATACTGCCTACTCCTTATCAATCAGGAATTTTAACATGGTTTTCTACCACCGATCACCAAGTGACCTAACATTTCATTACGTGGGTTTTCTACCACCGATCACCAAGTGACCTAACATTTCATTACGTGGGTTTTCTACCACCGATCACCATGTGACCTAACATTTCATTACGTGGGTTTTCTACCATCGATCACTATGTGACCAATCATGCTCTTCTCCTTTCCATATCAAACCCATCCTGTGCATACATTCATGCAAAATTAAGCAATATACTACCTAAGAGATTTTAGTCTTTCACATACATCGATACACATAGAGAAGTTTCTATGGCACATACCTGGCATCATTTGCCTACCCTTTCTGGGTAACCCGTCTGTTCATACAGCCTATTTTTCGGCTTTTAACCATCACATATATATACATACAGATTATTAGTGTGTTTAGAGATCTACACACGACTGTTCATACAGCCTCATTTTTCGGTTTTTCAGCCCCTAACAGGTATAATACAAAATAAAACTTATGTGATAAGGATCTACACACCTGATTACCGTTAGAACGAGACCCTCTAAGTTGACGCTATCCGTAGCCAACACCACTGCTATCTGCCTAAGGTGTTGTTCAGAAGCCGGTCCATAACCAGGTGGCCAATCTCGAACGGCAGATACCGCTCGTTTCTTATACTTAGGGATTCTCTCCTTTGCCTAATCCATATTTAGTTCCATCACAAGTCTTTGTCAGAACTACTATCACAATATATGATCGTTAATCCTCATCATAAAGTTAAGATCATGTATACAATGAACGAATCTAGTAAAAATCTAGGGAAAATCTCTTTACCTTAAAATCCCGAAATTAGAGACTAACGATTTTCGGCTTTTAGATCTAGACGACCAAGTTTCCTTCAAATCTCGGAATGCTGCCCAACATAGAACCATTAAACTATTAGCTTTTCGACTTTTGCCTTTGAAGAACCAAAATAGAACATGAGATCTAACAGAAGTCGACACTTACCTTAGTACAGGGAATTTGGCTAGCACTTGGAGAGAAGATTTGGCAATGTCAAAGAAAAGATTTAAATGCCGGAAGAATAGAACTAATTCTCAAATAGGATGAATAAAGAAAAACTATGGAGATTTCGGCTTTTTAGAGAAATCGGCTCAAGGGGAAAAAGAATGGAGAAAAGGTTTCGGCTTTTGAAGAAATTGAAGAAGAGAAATTGGAGAGGGAGAGACTAAGGAATTCGGCACAAAGAAGGAAGAGGAAATTAGGGTTTAAATGACAGAATCAATGAGATATCCCCCCTATTTATAGAAATTTCGGCACCTACTGCTAAAAACCGAAAACGCCCTTTCTGATAATTAAAAGTCAAGCTAATAAAAAGGGAAAATTCGGCCATCACCTTCCTTGATAGCTCCTATCTTTTCTCCTTTTTATCTTCTATATTATCAATTATAAAATCCATATATATCCTTCTATTTTTAAGCCTTGTAGCCGTCCACTTCATCAAATCTTAATACCGAAATTTAACTTACTTAAATTAAAAGATTTGGGCTTCATAAAACTTAAATTTTGGGCCCCTAACTCCTTGTGTGTGGCGTCACCCCTTGTCCCCTTACAGTGCCACCTATTGTTGGGCCACAAGCCCACGTTGGTATTTTAAACATAATTACCACCTTTTAACTCTATAATGCCCAATCAGATAATTTAACCAAGGCCTTTGCCTAGTCCTGAGCCCAATTTGGACTCCTATTACTTAAATTAACATATTAAACATATCCTTACACTAAACGCATAGACCCAAAAATTCAGGATGTTATAGATAATATTCTAGCGGCTTACAAGATATTACACTACTTAAAGAATAAAAGGAATGAAATATTGCGGTCTGTTACTCTAAAATTAAATATGAACAAAGCCTACGACAAACTTGAGTGGGTTTTCTTAAGGCGGATGCTCGAGAAGATAGGTTTTTTGGATGGGTGGATCGAAAAGGTGATGAAATGTGTGGAATCAGTCTTATACTCGGTTGTGCTTAATGGAAAAGTGGAGGAGTCTTTTTGACCGAGTCGTGGATTACGTCAAGTGGACCCCCTTTAGCCCATATTTGTTTCTAATCTGTAGTGAAGGCTTATTTGCATTATTGTGCACGACATCCATGCAAAGCTGAATAAAAGGAATTCGTATTAATCGGTATGCCCCTACTGTTACTCATTAACTGTTTCCTGATGATACTGTGATTTTTTATGAGGCATCGTTAGAAGGAGCTATTGCTTTGAAAAGGGTTTTTGAGAAATATGCTGACAGTTCAGGCTAATTGGTAAATTTTGATAAATCAGGATCTTTCTTTAGGTTGAATGTGCCCTATAATAGGCCCAATTAGCCTTAGCCCAAAACAAATAAAACCAAATAAAAAATAAAGTCCAAAATAAAAAAGTCCAAATTACAGCCCAAATTAACAAAAACCCTAACAGCCTAATAGCTTAAACTAAATTTTCAGAAAACCTAACCCTAGCCCCTTTCAACCGTGCCGCTCCTCCTCGGGCGCATCGCCTGCACCTCGTCCCAAGGCCTGACTCACCCTCTGGTGCGCCTTTACCGCCGTTTCACCAAAATAGCAAGGCCCGCCCTCCGTTGACTCGCCAAGGCCTAAAAAAAGAGGGGAAACAGAACACGAAACAAGCAGAAACTGAAAATACAAGAAGCAAAAGAAACAGTGCAAGAATAGTGATAAAATGAAAGCAAACAGTGTATGAAAAATAGTGTAATCGGCTATAAAAGCCCCGAATCAGATTTGTATTTTTTTACACACAGAATCATCGAATAAAAAAAGGAAAAAGCAAGATTTATTAAAAAGAAAAAGGTGATCTTTTTATTTTTTTGGTTTTATTTTCGAAATAAAAATAAAAATATAAAAAAATTGGTTATCTGTCAATTGGTCTCCACCTTCACCATCGACGCCTCTTCCGAGCCAAAGGTCACTGAATCCCTAGGGATTCGGCTAAGGTAGCGGCGGAGTTTCGAAAATCAAAAGGTTTTCTCCTCTTTTTGGAAGATCAACGTCGGTTTGGGGTTTTGGACTCCGAAATCAGAATCCTACGCTTAAAAAATAGCAAAAAAGCTTTTTTTTGCTTTGGCCGACCACTGCAGACGGTGGCGCCGTCGCCGGTGATCGGCGGCCACCACGATGGTCCGGCAACCGATGTCTTAGCCAGATTTCAGAAAAAAGAGAGAGGGGGAGAGGATTTCGTTGGTGTTTTTTGAAGAAGAAAGGAGAAAAATGAAGTTTAAATTTTTTTTTTTACTTATATAACATTAGTGAAATGACATCGTTTCACCTTGGGCACTTTAGCGCCAAAACGGCGCTGTTTACGCTCCAGGGGGATCCGCGTGTTATTGATTTTTGGGCTATTTACGCTCCTGGTCCTTCCGCTTTTTACACTAGTTTCAATACAGCCCTATTTCTTATTTTTTGTTTTTTTAATTTACCCAGCTTAATTTTATTTTTTTTTATTTTGGTCCTCAGACTATTTGACCTCATGGAACGGTGCGTTTAGGGATTTGGAAATAATTTCCCATTTGATCCTCGGCCTTTCTCGCGCATTCACATTTGGTCCTTAATTCATCTTTTACTATTTGGTCCTTAAATTTCATTTTAGTTTCGAGTCAGCCCTTATTCATTTATTTGTTTACTATAATTTAAACCCAAGATTTTGTTCTAATTTCGATTTAGTCTTTTAGTTATTTAATTCCAACCCTTTTTCTTTCTTTTAGTTTATTTTATTTTTATTTTATTGTATATATTTATTACTTCATTTTTATTTCTTTTATTTTTGCTTTTTTTGTCTTGCGTTTTTTATTGATATATTATTATTTTTATTATTCTTGATGTCATATTTATTTAGTTTTTTATTATTATCATGCATTTCCATTTTTATCTTGTTTTATTTTTAAGATTACCTCCTTTATTTTATTAATATTACGATTTGATCATTAATTCACAATTATGTTTGTATCATTAAAACATTCCTCTACCTGTCTATTCTATTATTCTAACCACATAGCTATTATATATTATTCCATTTATCATTATACCACACATTGAGTTTGGATATATTATTTATTGATATTACATATATATATATATATATATATATATGTTTAAACATTACATCTATCATTATTCAAAACGAATTTTCAAAATAGGCAATGTTTGGTATTTGGGAAGTTCGAGAAATGTACCCTAACTTACGGGGTTTCGATATCCTTATTAAACCTAAATAATCGAATATCCTTTAGAATTTTGAAATCCATAAGATTTCAAATAAAAACAAAGGCAAGTTTATGCTCGAAGATTTGAAATGTCGTTTCCTAACTTACGGGATACGACATTTTATTATCTCGAAACGAGAGGGTCTTTAACGTTTATTTCGATTTATTCAAGCAATTTGTGAGCGAAATTAACATCAATACAAAGAGGGATCGTATTTTTAAATTATTTTCAAGTTTTCAACTTTCAACACTAAGACACGAAGTAATCAATTAGGTACCAATTTTGGGCATCCCGAGGGTGTTATACCTTCCTCGTGTGTAACCGACTCCCGAACTCGTTTTCTGGATTTTTGTAGACCGAAAAAAAAACATTGCTTTGATAAATCAAACATTTTGTTAAAACAATCAAATTACGAGGTGATCCGATCACACCTTATAAAAAAAGATTGGTGGCGACTCCCAATTTTTGTTTTTTTTTAAAACATAAAAGTCGACCTTTCAAAAAATAGTTCCAACATCTTAGCAACTCCACTGGGGACCCAAATAAGAGAGTCAAGCCACGAGTTGATTACTTTTTGTCTTTTTGTAGAAGATTGATAATTTGGTTTAAATTTACGATCCTTTCGTTGCATTTCATTTTTGTGATATGCATCATTTCAATATGGTTGCTTTATTGGTTCGAGTCTTTTAAATGTATCTCCGCATATTGCATCGCATAATCAGTCGATTTTACCCTTTTAAGTGGAAGTGAGAAACTATTCCTTCGTGAGGTCTTCACCTCCGTATAGGATAGCGGATCTCTTTCAGGATACATCCGTACCTATGTCTTTGTGAGATTTTCATCTCCGTATAGCCATACAGAAATGTATTCCCCTGATCTGAAATCGGTCCGTATGAGCCTATAATGGGTGAGGATCGAGGAATCTGTCGGTTCAGGTACCCTTACTTTAGAACTGAACAGTATATAATGAGCCCTAAGATCTTACCCTAGGTAGAATCGTACCAAACCCTAGTGGTTACCCGAATAGGCACTTTATTTATTATTTCTTGCTTACTTTGAATTCTAGCTTTGTATACTGATTTGTTTTGTTTTGCTTTGACTGTGATTGCATGGTATTTTCATAATAAAAAAGGTGTTGATTCACATTCAGTTACTAAATAGAGAGCTTGCCATGGAGAACGAATTCATTGATAAAGTGGAAGATAACGCGGCTGTCCGAATATGGCCTGAGAAAATGTGACTAGAAAAAGGTGATAGTCTGATGGAGGGATACGTGTTAGACTTAGTACCTACCGTGGAAGAATACACGACCTTACTCTGTTTCTAGAAAATTTGACCCGACAAGGTTTCTTCTAGAGTCGCTAAGGTCCCGACCTTTCTAAAGAAACTAATGAACATCACGGGGATGAGTGAGCAATGAGTTGTAGCCCGGATCAAGCAAAAGCGAGATGGTAAATGTATCCATTGGAATAGTTTGCGAGATTTGATATTAGCACACCCAGATATGAAGAAAAGGGTCATGTCTTTGCTTTGAGCATTTATATACTGGTTGTTTTCCTTAAAGCACTAGGGCACTGGACGAGGCAGTTTCAGATTTGTTCAACAGGCTTGATAAGAGGGTCATACCCATCCCTACAATTTTGGCCGAAACATTCTGATCTTTGAATGCATGTCAAAGAGCGAGTGAAGGAAGATTCATTGGATGCACATAACTCTTGTTAGCATGGTTTCATAGCCACTTTTGGAGGGTAGAAAAAGTTTCTTATCTAGTATTGTCTGAGAACTACTCTCCATTAAAAGAATTAGTGACTACACCGAGGCAAGATGACATTTCGGAAGAAAAATGGATGGCTATACTCCAGAATCTCCAAAATCAGGATGTTTAACGGAGAGCCCCTTAAATGATCCCCGATGAGATTCTGTACCAGTGTGGAGATTTCGGCTGGGTTTCTCTACTTGGGATTTAGGGAGTTGTCGGATATGCTCCTCTACTCGTGTTAAGGCAATAGAGATCGAGGCAGTTCATACAAGCAAAGCAAAGACTGGGCTAGTGTGAGTTTTCGTATAAGGGTGATAACTACAATAAAAAGGTTTGAGAAATGTCTAACGCTTGGAATCAAACCCACTGAATGAAAAGATTGGTTGCAGGTTCGATGGCGACCTCCGAATATAGTTGGTGGTGGGGTCAAAGGGTCAATTACAACATCCCTATACTAAATCAAGAAATCATTCGACCATTGGAAGAACACTTGCAAGTGGTTTCATCTGAGCTAGAGATCATCAAGCAGTATTTTGAAAAGAGGAATTTGGAGCTAGGAAAGAAAATAGAGCAATTAGAAGAGGAAAAGATGCAATTAGGACTAGACTTTGACGTTCAGAAGTTACAGGCCAATAAGCTAAGAAAAGGAAAGAATAAAGCTGAAGAAGATCTAGACAGTTTAAATACGGATTACAAGAAGCTGCACTTATTAATGAGGACTGCCGGGTTGGGAAAGACGTTAGAACAATGGCGGCAAGAGATCAAAGAAGAAAAGAATAGAGCTGATCAATTGGAAAGGAAATGCCAAGATGCCCAAGTTCGAGAAAATGCTCTAGAAAGAGACCTATCAAAATGTCAAAATGAAAAGGTCAGATTAAAAGCCAAGGTAGCAGAACTAGAAAAGTCACTTTATCAGTATCCTAATCGCAACTCCACAATTGAGCTGAAAGTGAACTTAAACAAGATTGAAGAGATGAAAAGGAAAATAGAAGAGCTCGAGATCGCATTACAAAATTGTGAACTCCGGGTTGAACTCCTTGAAGTAAACAATGAGCAGTGGAAAGAGCAACTTCACCGTTCTCAAGGTCAAGTCAAAGATAGAGACTATCTCATGGGTGAAGCTGTGGCTCAAGTCAAAGAGGTGGTCGATCATTTGCAAACCCTAGTAGTTCAGGCTGACATGCTAAGCTTGAAGTATGAATCAGAATCGGATCGGGGTCGAGAGTTAGTTTGGCTTCTTAGGAAGGTTAAGGCTTTGAGCATTAGGGCAAAGTCGTATATGTAATTCGTTTTATGTAAAGAAATTTTTTTTCTAGTAAAGTTGTTCTAACAAAATTAAATCAGAGCCAATGCCCCTTTTTGCATTCATCTCATACATTTGCATCACATTGCATCATATGCATTAAATTTCACAAAAAAGACCCTAATTAAATGAAATTATTTCAGTTAATCTGGAAACCAACAAGAATCAACCAACCGAACATCGTTACAGTACTCGCGCCAAAACCAAAGTAATGGACCAAAAATTGGAAAAGCTAGAGCAAATTCAAAAAGAGATGCAAGACCAGTTGCAAGCGCAACTGCAATAACAGTTAGTAAAAGTACAACATGAGATGATGGATCAGATACTGGAATCCCAAAGAAGTATGATAAGCTAATTGGCGCAGTTGCTGGCTGGAGAACGCGAAAAAGGGAAAGGCACTGTGGTCAACTCAAGGGATGATAATGAGGATTCTATTTACCCCTCAGATTTTACCCCGATAAACGCCCAGGCACAACCAGAGGCGTACCCACGAAGGGTACCCGTCACAATTAAACCCCAACAGTATAAAACCGATATCTCAACACCAATGAACTTCCAAACAGGCTCAGGTTCCAATCCGGGGGATAACCCAACCAATCTCGTTGTTCCTAATCTAGATGATATCGTAGAAATAGAAAAAACAAGATTGGAACTACCAAAACAACTTGAGGACCGATGCAGATGGCTAGAAGAAAAATTCAAGGCAATGGAAAAAGCTGATTACCATTGAGGAATCGATGCCAAGAACCTGAGTTTGGTCCCAGATTTAGTACTCCCTCCCAAGTTCAAAACTCCAGGGTTTGAAAAGTACAACGGGACTAGTTTTCCTAAAGTTCACATCACTATATTCTGTCGAAGGATGACAGGATATGTCAATAATGATCAACTGTTGATCCATTGCTTCTAAGACAGTCTGATCAGGTCAGCAGCTAAATGGTACAACCAACTAAGTCGTGTTAAAATCAATTCATAGAAGGACCTGGCACAAGCTTTTATGAAGCGATATAGTTATGAGACAGACATGACACCCGACAGAATCACATTATAAAACATGGAGAAAAAGCAAAACGAGAGCTTCGGGCAATATTCCTAAAGATGGAGAGAGGTGGCAACGCAAGCCCAGCCACTTATTTTGGAAAAAGAAACCACAATACTTTTCATCAACACTTTGAAAGCCCTATTCATCAACCATATGTTGGAGAGCGCTACTAAGAGTTTCTCAGATATAGTGATGTTCGGTAAAATGATTGAAAATGTAGTAAGAAGTGATAGGATAGATGCGGAGGAAAACTCCAAAAGATCAGCCCCAAGGAAGACGAAAAACAAAGTGAATAATGTAGGCACATACAACAAGGGTTATTCGAAACCAATTACTGTTGGCCCGCTAAGGACAATAACCACCAGCCACCAAGGCCCTTCAAGACAAAAATCCAACCTGAGGCTAAATACAAAAAGGCTTCAATTTACGCCTATCCCGATGACATATAGGGAGCTGTATCAGAGTCTGTTCGATGCACATATGGTATCCCCCTTCTAACTGAAACTATGCAACCTCTATTCCCCAAATGGTATGACGCAAATGCTCAATGCGAGTACCACGCGGGAATCATGAGACATTCAATCGAAAACTGCACTGCATTTAAAAAGTTGATCGAAAAGTTTATTAAAATGGGAATTGTAAAGTTTGACGACCCATCAGGGCCTAATATGGCAGGAAATCTTTTACCCAGTCACTCTGATAAAAGGGTAAATGCGATAATCGAGAATGGAGGGAAAAGAAACAAGATAGATATAAAAGAAGTAAAAACCCCAATGAAATGGGTTTGGAAGAAAATGGTAGAGGAAGAATTAATCAAACAGGATTCAGAAGAGAAAGCTAAAGGGATAAGGAACTACTGTGAGTTCCATGGGAAGAATGGTCATAAGATTCAGGTGTGTGTTGAATTTAAGGTCTTAGTGCAAAATCTAATTGACAATAAGGAGCTAGAATTCTTTGAATTGCTATGGGCTCCGAAAGAGAAGACGTGTGTGCCTCAGAAGAGGGGTCAATAGAGAATGTCTATAAAGTCAACCACCCAGTGGTTATCATTTCACGACCAAGAAGCAATGAAGCTGGAGTGCAAATTGCACCAAGGGTCATAATCTAAAAACCTATAGCTTTTCCCTACAAGGATAGCAAGAAGGTTCCCTGAAATTATGACTGTAACGTGACGATCCCGGGAGAAAAGAACCCGATTAGTGCTTCAAAAGAAGGCCAAGAGGTGGGTTTCTACCTGCGCAGTGGAAGGTGCTATGATCCATCAAATGCAGGAGCTGATCCTGTTAAAGGAAAGACCTCAATAGTTGAACAACAGAAGGAAAAGATCGTCAAGCTCAAATCGCGAGTTAACAAGCCAGTAACTAAGAACGAGGCTAGGGAATTCCTGAAATTCTTCAAGCATAGCAAGTACAGCGTTGTGGAACAGCTACACAAGCAACCGGCTCGCATCTCAGCGCTAGCTTTACTCATAAGTTCGGAGACACATCGTGACGAGTTAATGAAAGTGCTAAACGAAACTTATGTCACTAACGATATCTCTGTAAACAAGCTGGACCGCCTAGTTAACAATATAAGTGTCGACAACTTCATATTCTTGAATGATGCTGAGATACCGCCAGAGGGCATGGGATCTACAAAAGCTCTACATAATACCACCCGCTGCAAAAGGTATACATCACTAGGGGTGTTAATTGATAATGGATCTGTACTAAACGTTTTACCCTTATCCACGGTGAATAGGTTGCCTGTGGATAGCTCTCATATGAATACATGTCAAAACATAGTGAGAGCATTCAATGGAACCGAAAGAAAGGTGATGGGAAGGATTGAGATACCCCTCTTGATTGGTCCAAACACGTACGAAGTAGATTTCTTGGTGCTAGACATTAAGCCTTCTTATAATTATTTGTTGAGGTTGCATTGGATTCAAATGGCTGGGGCAGTGTTGTCATCACTGCACTAGAAGCTAAAGTTGGTAACTAGGATCGGCTGGTAATGATAAATGTGGAAGAAGACATTATTGCATTTGTAACTAGTGACGCGCCATACGTGGGGACAGACGATGAAGCGATAGAATGTTCTTTTCGATCGTTGGAATTTGTGAATGCAACCTTCATTGTCAAAGGGAACAAGATCCCAATGCCCAAAATCTCCAAAACTACAAGGATAGGTCTACAACTGACAGTCGGGGAAAGAGCCTTCCTTAGGAGGGGACTTGGAAAATGCCTACAAGGAAAAGTCGAGGCACCTATGCTGAAGGACAAACGAGACCACTTTGGTTTAGGATTCAAGCCAGATGTGAGGCAAAGGAAGAATGAGATGGAGAAGAAACAAGAAAGGAGAAGAGCGCGACTGAGCGGGGAAAAGGTCAAGTGGGAACCAATGACCTTTCCCCATATATCCAAGACTTTCGTATCAGGAGGAACTATTCACCCTGAAAGAGAGATGCTAGGAGAAGAGACTGCTGAAGAAATGTTGGGAAACCTGAACATCAACGCCATATCTGAAGAAGGAATCTGGGGAGAAAATTTATCAGACACCTGCCCCTATGTACCTAGAAGTGTTCTGAACAACTGGACTGCGAAAGAAATTCTTGTAGTTTTTAGAGCCAATTCAAAGTAATGTTCAAAACACGCTTATTGATCTAAGCCTAGGAGCAATAAGAATCCTTTGTGAAATAGGCTTATGTCCAAAATCCTTATTTCAATAAAATGCATCTTTGCGTATCATCTTGACCAAATATTCTTTTATTCTTTTCATTTCATTCATAATCATACCATAAAAATAATTATTCTTAGATTCTTTTATTCTATGGATTTTTCTTCATCCCTATAACAGGTTTCAAGATACCAATGATATGAGCGACGTTGTTACTGACTCAGAATCTCCTTTTGAGCAAGATATGTGCACGGAGGATTCTCAAGATTTTGAAGATGGTCGAGGCTGTAACCTATCTCCTGATTTGTTGAGGATGGTAAAACAAGATGAGAAACAAATATTGCCTTACAAAGAGTCAGTGGAAATTGTGAGCCTAAGAGAGGAAAAAGAGGTGAAAATAGGAGCTTGCATTACCACAGAGACAAAGCAAGACCTTATTGAATTACTCCAAGAACTTAAAGATGTCTTCGCATGGTCATAACAAGACATACCCGGGTTAAGTACTGATATCGTGGTACACCGGCTCCCCATAAAGGAAGAGTGCAAGCCGGTTCAACAGAAGTTCCGAAGGATGAGGCCTGATGTTTTACTGAAAATAAAAGAGGAAGTCAAGAAACAATTAGATGTTGGTTTCTTACAGGTGGTTAAATACTCAGAATGGGTAGCCGATATCGTACCCGTCCCTAAAAACATGGGAAAGTACGAATGTGCGTAGACTAAAGGGACTTGAACAAAGCCAGCCCGAAAGACAATTTCCCATTGCCACATATCTACACTTTGGTGGACAACACATCAGGTGTAACGCCTCAAATTTTGGGCCTAGATAAATTGGGCTTTGGGCTTTGGGTCTCATAATTTTTTTTTAAACAAGAAAATGACAAATGACATGCTGGCTTTAAGGGTTTAATAAACTTGGAGTGTCTAGGGGTGTTGGAGAAGTTCTGGGTTCGAACTTTGAGGAGAAGGAATTTTTAATTAATTATTAAAGGAACCAAGTCGGTGAGTAGATGGGCTTTTAAATAAAAATAGGGAAAAATGGCATCAAAGAGTCTTGTGGTGGAGTGGCTAAGTGACGCCACTTAGGGTATAGGAATGTGGCGTTATAAGCTAGAAAGGAGATCCTAGGTTCGAATCCTAGCTTAGTATTTTTAGGAGTTTAATTTTGGCCTTCTAGAAGGTTGGAAGTGGTGTGATGATGGACTCTAAGGAGAGTGATTAGAAAAGAAAAATTTAGGAAAAGGATTAAGGAGCTTATCGTAGAGAAAAATTAGAAGATGAGATATGTGGAAGAGCTTGAGCCGAATTGGGAATTTGGGGATAGGATATTCGGCTATAGGCTATAAATAGGTGTCGATTTTGAGGTTCTAAGCTAATGCCAAATTCTTTCTTTTTATTTTGCCGAGAAATACCTGAAAGCCAAAATCCCTTATTCTTCCTCTTCTATTTGCGCCGATTTCTTCCCTTCCTTCTCATCAAACTCTTTTCTTTCTTTTGCTTTTAGTCTATTTCTTTTGTGCCGAATATTCTTGGTCCCTGAAGTCCAGTATTCCTTTTTTGTCGAATCCCTTGTGTACCACCCTTTTTCTTCCACAATTTGATCAAAGCAATCCTTTTTGTTCAATAACTTAACCGAATATTCATTCTCTCTCTCTTTCAAATATTTTATTCTCCTCGTGTTGGCTAAATCTTCTGGGACTAGCTATTGTATTCATTTGGCCGATTAATAAGGAATTTACGATAAGTAAAGGGGGATCTAGTAAAGTGTCAGTAAAGATGCCGACTGAGTGTGAGCAAGTGACCACTACTCCCAAGTTTAAGTGACGTAAGGTGTCGGCAGTTCGGGACTTTCCGCCTGGATGAGGAAGGGGGACTACAGTGGACCTCGGATTAAATAGGCAAATCGCAGTCGATCAAGGCAAGTATAGGTTGTCCTTCGTTGTGAGTGGTTGTAGTGGATTTATTTTAATTTATTAAATAAGTGACGAATGGAGTGTAATGTTTTAATATAGGTTTTGACGATTATGAGTACTTAGTACTCTATGTGGCAATGTGTGTACTTATATCCTATGATTCGATAGTTTAATATAAAGCTGAAGGTGTGTACATACACTTCACACACGACAAATTGGCAAAAGCCAAAATACCGAAAAAAACGGAATACCGAAACGTCGAAAGGTTGGCGCCGACAACCACACGAGCGTGCGAACATTCATGTGGAAACACCGATACGACTACCGGGACCAAGAGAGCGATCTCATGGTCTCAGGCCACTGTTTGGCCAACCGGGCCAGAAGGGGCTAAATGGGCTTGCCGAGCTCATAGGCTCAAATCGGCAAGAGTTGATATGTGAAATTGAATGATGGATTGATATGGATGGTTGTATGATTTGATTATGATCAGGCCTAATGGGCTACATATACATGATTGGGCTTAATGGGCTATATGGACATGATTGGGCTTAGTGGGCCTTATGGGATTTTAGAAATTCATGCTAGGGTTTTAATGGACTCTAGGCCTAGTTATGATAAATTCTTAAATAGCATAAAACTTAATTTAATAATCAAACATGTCTGTGGACAAGTCGCTAGGGTAGAGTGTGGCAATGGACATATGCATGTCTAGGATTGGATCTAGGGAGAGCTTGGCAGTTAAGCGGTCCTAGAGACCCACCTCCTCTTCTCTGGAATCCTATGTGGTGCGTAGTGTCTGTTCACTTTAGCCACGAGGACTTGTTGACGGGCCAAGGTTCATAATTAAGACCCATACTGTTAAGAATTACTAAATTACCCCTGTAGGGTAGAATTACCAAAATACCCTTGACTTGTGAAATGATTAAAATACCCCTATGTGTTGAATGTAAGACTTATGGATGTTACATGTACATTTGCTGCATTCATATGATATTCTGTTTAGGTTGCATATGGATAGGAATTATGGAACGGAGGAAGTATATGAGGATCGCATGGTTGTTTGACAACTGTGGATCCACTGATAGCTTTTTAAGCCCATTATATGATAAGTAGCTTTGCTGCAATGTTAGGTAGTACTGCAACCGGGCTACCCTTGAAATGTATCGGATGGGTGGGTTGATTTAGAAATCCCCAAAGAAGTGTAGGGTTGGAAGGGAAACGATGTGTACCGGATGGATTATTTGGGGAGGTTTGCA
Source organism: Gossypium australe (assembly GCA_005393395.2). NCBI lineage: Eukaryota > Viridiplantae > Streptophyta > Magnoliopsida > Malvales > Malvaceae > Gossypium > Gossypium australe. The sequence continues at coordinate 26,459,248 of CM016621.1, read as the reverse complement.
TAGTATTGAATGTACGATATTATTGTGATATTAATGTGATATGGGCTTCGTCCCAAAGGCCACCGCCACTAAGTTGGGCTCAGGCCCAAAATGATTGATGATTGCTTTATACTCATTGAGGGTTGTACACACTGAGTTTTTCGAAACTCACCCCCTCTTTTCAAACTTTTTAGGTGACTCTCAGTAGGCGGTTCGACCAATGGTGGGACTTAGAGGTGGCCAGCTAGCAAGATATTATTGATTGGATTTTCTTTAAAATTCCTAGTATTTTGAAATTATTTTGGATTGGATTGTAAAGAGGGCCTTGTATCTCCAATTTGACTTTACATTTGGGTTTTATTATTGTTTCAACTGCCTAATTATTAAACTTATATAAATTTCTAAAGTTTAACATGGTTTTCGAAATAACTACAACATATTGACGTTTTCTTAAAACATGGGCTTTCATCATAACTTAACAAGTTTTTCCTAAGCTATGGTCGTTTTCAATTATTACGTTTCTGCAACTCCATTATTAAATACCAAGTTTTATAAATTGTTTATTTTTAAAACTTCCGCAACTAAAAAGGGGTTTGTACTCAACATTTTACTTTATGAAGGGTTTTCAATGAAAACAAGGTTTTTGCTAAAACATTTCAATGTGACACGCCGAACTCAGGCCTAACTTCTAGGCTGGGTTTGGGTGTTACAGCAGGTTACTCACTGTTCTCCTTCATGGATGGTTTCTCGGGATATAACTAAATAAAATGCATCCTGAAGACATGGAGAAGACCACATTCATGACCATGTGGGGAACATTTGTCTATAAGGTGATGCCATTTGGATTGAAAAATGCGGGAGTAACGTATCACAGAGTCATGGTAACTTTGTTTCATGATATGATGCACAAAGAACTCGAAGTTTATGTTGATGATATGATCGCAAAGTCCCGAACAGAGAAGGAGCATGTACAAGTCTTAAGGAAATTGTTTTTGAGATTGAAAAAATTCCAACTGAAGCTCAATCCAGCAAAATGTACTTTCGAGGCTAGGTCGAGAAAATTGCTAGGATTTGTAATCAATGAAAAGGGGATTGAGATCGACCTAGACAAAGTAAAGGCTATACAGCAATTGCTTCTACCACACACTCAAAAAGAAGTTCGAGGTTTCTTAGGAAAACTAAATTACATTGCCAAGTTCATTTCACAACTAACTGAGAAATGCGACCCCATATTCCGTCTCCTTAAGAAACACAACCCAGACGTTTGGGATAAGAAGTGCCAGAAGACTTTCGATAATGTCAAACATTACTTGTCCAATGCCCCAGTACTGATGCCACTTAACTCAGATAGGCCGCTGATACTGTACTTGGCAGTATTCAGGAATTCCATGGGATGCGTGCTTGGTCAACATGATGGGTCAGGAAGAAAAGAAAGAGCAATATACTATCTCAGTAAGAAATTCACTAAATATGGGACAAGATATTCGCCAATCGAAAAGTTATGTTGCGCCCTGATTTGGACAACCCGAAGATTGAGACAGTACATGTTGTATCACACAACTTGGCTCATCTTAAAGCTAGACCCTCTAAAGTACATGATGGAGTCGACTGCTTTAAATAGAAGAATGGCCCGATGGCAAATTCTGCTTTCCGAATTTGACATAATCTATGTGAACCAGAAGGCAGTCAAAGGAAGTACAATAGTGGATTTTCTGGCCAGTAGAACTCTAGAGGATTACGAGCCTTTGAAATTTAATTTCTCGAATGAAGATCTAATGTATGTTGCAACCACTGAAGAAGACTCTCAAGAAGGTTATCTTTGGAAGCTAAACTTCGACGGATCCTCAAACGCTGTGGGTAACGAATTGGAGCAGCCCTGGTATCCCCAAATGGAGATCATTATCCCTTCACTAGAAAATTGGATTTTGATTGCACGAACAATATGGCAAAATACGAAGCATGCATCACGGGTATCCGTGCAACCATAGAACGTAAAATCAAAGTGTTAAAGGTATATGGGGATTCTGCACTAGTGATCTATCAATTCAAGAGAGAATGGGAGACAAGAGATCCTAAGTTAATCAATTATCGAAGATTGGTTTTTAAGTTAATTGAGGAGTTTGATGACATCACCTTCTATTACCTCCCACGAGATGAAAATCAGATGGCTGATGCCTTGGCTAGTTTTGCTTTGATGGTCAAAACGAACAAACAAGAAGATGTAAAGCCTATCCAGATGAGTATTTATAAGACTCTGACTCATTGTTACAACATCGAAGAAGAAGAAGAAGAGGACGATCACCCTTGGTACAACGATATACTGCGACATGTAAAGAATCGTGAATACCCTGACCAGAAAACTGAGAATGATAAAAGGACGTTGAGTAGACTGGTCAATGACTATGTCTTAGATGGGGAGATCCTATATAAAAGGAGAAAGGATCAGGTGCTACTAAGATGTGTAAACGCTGTCAAGGCTAAGAACATCTTGGAAGAAGTTCACGAGGGTGTCTGCGGAACACATGCCAATGGTTTTATAATGGTCAGGCAAATCATGAGCTTCAGGTATTATTGGTCCACCATGGAAGGAGATTGCATCAGTTATGCCAAGAAATGTCACAAGTGTCAAATTTATGGAGATAAAATTCATGTACCTCCCTCACCTCTTCATGTTATGGCTTCTAAGTGGCCTTTTTTTTATGTAAGGCATGGATGTCCTTGGGCCAATTTCACCCAAAGCTTCTAACGGGGCACCGATTCATCTTCGTGGTCATTGATTACTTTACAAAGTGGGTAAAAACCGCCTCATATGCCAATGTCACAAAGTCGGTAGTCAGCAAGTTCTTAAAGAAAGAGATCATATGTCGATATGGAATGCCAGAAAGGATCATATCTGACAATGCACTAAATTTGAACAACAGCACGATATCAGAAGTCTGCAATCAATTCAAGATCAAACACCACAACTCATCACCATATCGCCCAAAAATGAATGGTGCAGTGGAGGCAGCCAATAAGAACATTAAGAAAATCGTGGGGAAAATGACTGAGACTTATAAATATTGGCATGAAAAGCTACCATTTGCCCTCTATACTTATCAAACATCTATCAGGACTTCAACCGGGGCAACGCATTTCTCTTTGGTTTATGGAATGGAGGTAGTTTTACCCATTGAAGTCGAGATTCCCACTCTCCAGGTTTTGGCAGAATTGAAGTTGGATGAAGCAAAATGGATCCAATCCCAATATGATCAACTAAACTTGATTGAAGAGAAAAGGTTGAAAGCCATCCGTAATGGTCAAATGTACCAAAAACGAATGATGCGAGCTTACAACAAAAAGGTTCGTCCCAGAGAATTCCACGAGGGGGACCTAGTATTGAAAAAGATATTGCTCATACAAAATGATTTCAGAGGAAAATGAATGCCAAATTGGGAAGGACCTTATGTGGTAAAGAAGGCATTTTCTGGAGGAGCGTTGATTTTGACTAATATGGATGGTAAAAGCTTGCCCAATCCTGTGAATTCAGATTCAATCAAGAAGTACTTCACCTAAAAATAAAAAAACAAAAAGGGAGAGGCCAAGGTGAAAACTCGCAAAGGGCGCCTTAATACCAAAAGGGTTTTGAATTGAAAACCTAGGAAAAGGGCAAGTCAAATCTTGATCAAAGATGGGGCATATGGTAGTCTTGTTATCCCTGAATGAACAAGGAGGAGAGATGTTACATCTTGATACATCAACAAAGTATTTTGGATCTCCGAAACACATATCAAGTTCAAGAGGGTCCTCGAGAAGTTAGTGTGAAGAAGTTCATGCTATGGTATCTGGGGCATCTATTTTCATCTTATTCAGAACTAGCCAAACTTAGGGGTTTGGAACCATTTGAGACAAAATAGTCTAAATTGTGACTATTTCTTTGGATTTTTCTGTTAAAGATACTAGTTTAACAAGAAGGCATGGTAACACATCATTAATAGAACCTTGATAAATAGTGAGCAATGACAACCTAAGCATTAAAAAGGGATCATTTTCAAAAAAATGACATTCTGTATTCATGCAAATATCATCCATACACAGCTATTTAGGAGCATTTGATTCATCCTGATCATGGACATCCTAATCATTATGCACAAATAGGCCCATGAAATAGATTTTGTAGGTCATGTTCCCTAGATAACTACGTAACAGATTAGTGAAACCATAAATCCTATACCCCTGAAGTTACAGTGGGATGGATTATAGTCATTATGGCGAGTCTTATCTCCTTGAAGTTACAGTGAAGCAGACTGAAGATAGCGAATCCTATTTCCCCGAAGTTACAGTGAAATAGATTAAAGATACAAGTCACAAATCTTATACCTCTGAAGTTGCAATAGGTCGAATCAAAGCTACCATGGCGAATCTTATTTCCCTGAAATTGCAGTGGAGTAGATTGAAGCCACTACTCTTATTTTCCTAAAGTTGCATTGGAATAGGTTAAAGCTACAAATTACAAATCTTATCTCCCTGAAGTTTCAGTGGAGCAGATTGCAAGTCTTATCTCCCTGAAGTTGCAGTGGAGCAGATTGAAATAGCAAGTCTTATCTCTCTGAAGTTGCACTGGAGTAGACTGAAGATAACAAGTCTTATCTTCCTGAAGTTACAGTCGAACAGACTGAAGATAGCAGATCTTATTTCCCTAAAGTTGTAGTGGAACAGATCAAAGCTGCAAGTTACAAATCTTATCTCCTTGAAGTTGCAGTGGAGCATATTGAAGCCACAAATCTTATCTCCCTGAAGTTGCAGTGGAGTGGATTAAAGCGACAAATTCTATACCTCTAAATTCGCAGTAGGTTAGAATGAAGCTACTGAAAGAAGAGGAGCACCAAGGAAGTCAAGATTCGGAGACCGGGTAGAATTAGGCCTTCTTAAAGGTCTTTGCTCCATCCTCGTTATACAATAATGAGCAAAGAGGGGCAACTGTAATAGGCCCAATTAGCCCAGGCTCAAAACCAATAAAACCAAATAAAAAATAAAGTCCATAATAAAAAAGTCCAAATTACAGCCCAAATTAACAAAAAAAAAACCCTAATAGCCCAAGCGCAATAGCCTAAACTAATTTTTCACAAAACCTAACCCTAGCCCCTTTCAGCTGCGCCGCTCCTCCTCAGGCGCACCGCACATGCCTCGTCCCGAGGCCTGGCTCACCCCCTAGCGCGCCTTTGCCCCCATTTCACTAAAATAGCAAGGCCCGCCCTCCGTTGACTCGCCAAGGCCTGGAAAAAAAGGGGGAAACAGAACACAAAACAAGCAGAAATAGAAAATACAAGAAGCAGAAGAAACAGTGCAAGAACAATGTTAAAATGAAAGCAAATAGTGTATGAAAAATAGTCTAATCGGTTATAAAAGCCCCAAATAGGATTTGTATTTTTTTTACACACAGAATTATCGAATAGAAAAAGAAAAAAGCAAGATTTATCAAAAAAAAGGTGATCTTTTTATTTTTTTGTTTCAATTTCGAAATAAAAATAAAAATATAAAAAATTTGGTTACCTGTTGATTGGTCTCCGCCTTCACCATCGACGCCTCTTCCGAACCAAAGGTCGTCGAATCCCTAGGAATTCAGCCAAGGCCGCAGCGGAGCTTCGAAAACCAAAAGGTTTTCTCCTCTTTCTGGAAGATCAACGTCAATTTAGGGGTTTTGGACTCCGAAATCGGAATCCTACGCTTAAAAACAAGCAAAAAGGCTTTTTTCTTTAGCCGACCACCGAGGATGGCAGCGCCGTCGCTGACGACCGGCGGCCGCCACGGTAGTCCAGCGATCGGGGTCTTGGCCGGATTTCAGGAAAAAGGGAGAGGGGGAGAGGATCTCTTTGGTGTTTTTTGAAGAAGAAAGGAGAAAATTGAAGTTTTAAAAAAAATTGACTTATATAACATTAGTGAAACGGCGCCGTTTCACCTTGGACACTTTAGCGCCAAAACGGCGTCGTTTTGGCCTACCCACGCGCAACTCGACTCGCTCCATGGGGGATCCGCATGTTTTTTATTTTTGGGCTATTTACGCCCCTAGTCCTTCCGCTTTTTACACTGGTTTCAATACAACCCTATTTCTTTTTTTTTTTTAATTTACCCCGCTTAATTTTATTTTTTTTATTTTGGTCCTCAAACTATTTGACCTCATGGAACGGCGCGTTTAGGGGGGTTTGGGAATAATTTCCCATTTGATCCTTGGCCTTTCCCGAGCGTTCACATTTGATCTTTTATTCCTCTTTTACTATTTGGTCCTTAAATTTCATTTTAGTTTCGAGTCAGTCCTTATTCATTTATTTGTTTACTATAATTTAAACCTAAGATTTTGTTCTAATTCTGATTTAGTCTTTTATTTATTTAATTCCAATCCTTTTTCTTTCTTTTAGTTTATTTTATTGTATATATTTATTACTTCATATTTATTTCTTCATTTTTTTATTACTTCATTATTACTTCATTTTTTATTTCTTTTATTTTTTGCTTTTTTTATTGATATATTATTATTTTTATTATTCTTGATGTCATATTTATTTAGTTTTTTTATTATTATCATGCATTTCCATTTTTTACTTGTTTTATTTTTAAGATTACCTAATTTATTTTATTAATATTACGATTTGATCATTAATATTATTGCTATTATCACAACTACGTTTGTATCATTAAAATATTCCTCTACCTGTCTATTCTATTATTCTATCCACATAGCTATTATATATTATTCCATTTATCATTATACTACACATTGAGTTTGGATATATTTATTTATTGATATATTATATTTAAAAAAATGAATATATTGTGTAAACATTACACCTATCATTGTTCAAAACGAATTTTCAAAATAGGCAATGTTTGGTATTTAGGAAGCTCGAGAAACGTACCCTAACTTACAAGGTTTCGATTTCCTCATTAAACCTAAACAACTGAATATCCTTTTGAATTTTGAAATCCATAAGATTTCAAATAAAAATAAAGGCAAGCTTATGCTCGAAGATTTGAAATGTCGTTTCCTAACTTACGAGATACGACATTTTGTTATCTCGAAACGAGAGGGTCTTTAACGTTTATTTCGATTTATTCAAGCAATTTGTGAGCGAAATTAACAATAATACAAAGAGGGGTTGTATTTTTAAATTATTTTCAAGTTTTCAACTTTCGACACTAAGACACGAAGTAATCAATTAGGTACCAATTTTGGGCGTCACGAGGGTGCTAAACCTTCCTCGTGCGTAACCGACTCCCGAACTCCTTTTCTGGATTTTTGTAGACCAAAAAAAAAACATTGCTTTGATAAATCAATCATTTTGTTAAAACAATCAAATTACGAGGTGATCCAATCACACCTTATAAAAAATATTAGTGGCGACTCCCAATTTTCGTTTTCTTAAAACATAAAAGTCGACCTTTCAAAAAATGGTTTCGACATGCCCCACTCTCAAATAATGGAGGTGTGTCAAACTTTAGAGGTGCAATCTATTCAAAATCCTGAGAAGTATTTGGGGCTCCTGTCGATCGTGGGAAGGAACAAAATGGAGGCTTTTAGGGGACTAAAGGAGAGATGTATGAGTAGATTAAATAGTTGGGGCTCAAGAACTTTATCTATTGAAGAACAAGAAGTTCTTATAAAGACAGTATTAAATGTCATCCCAATGTTTGACATGCCATGTTTCCTATTGCCCATTTCTTTTTGCAGAGAGATAGAAGATATGATGGCCCATTTTTGGTAGTAGAAATCAGGAGGAAGGAGACGGTTCCATTGGTGTTCCTGTGAGACACTATGTTATTTGAAGGAGGATGGGGGGATGGGTTTTCGGGATTTGGCAAAGTTCAACATCGCTCTATTGGTGAAATAGGGATGGTGGCTTCTTGAAAACCTTGGATCACTCTCGAGAAGATTGATTCGTGCGAAGTATTACCCAAACATAGGTTTTCTTGAGTTGAATTTAGGCTCAAACCTCTCTATGACATGAAGGAGCATTTGGAGTACAAAAGGTTTGTTGAAATTAGGGCTAAAATGGAAGATCAATTTGGGTCACTAGGTGTCAATATGGGAAGATTATTGGTTGTCAGGTAAGGATATAAGGAAGGTCACCACGAAGCGAGTTACAGGTATTGTGGGTCAAGATTTGGGTTGACACACCCTATTCCTATTGTGGTAGTCCATTGGTCCCACCCATTGCCATTGTGGGTCAAGATTAACGTGGATACTGGTTACTTCGGACCAAGAAATAAATGAGTTCAGGGTTTATTGTATGGGACTATATGGGGCAAATTTTAAGATCAGGGTATCGTATCCATACTTGGGCTTCTACAATTGCTATGGCGAAGGTCCTACGTGGTTTATAGTTTGTTCAAGAAATGAGATTCCAACAAGTCACCCTGGAGAGTAATTCAAAAACTGTAATACTAAAATTGCAAACAAATGATGAAGATTACTCATCTCTTTGGCCAAATTACCTGGGATGTGAAAGCTTTTTCTAGAAATTTTGAGTTCTGTCGTTTCAAATCCGTGCTTTGAGGATGTAATTTTGTTGTGCATGCAATGGCGGTGCTAGGTAGGAGAGATTCAACTGATCGATTCTGGGTGAAAGATGTCCCTTCAGAGGTTAGGGAAGTTGCAGCGGAGGATCGGTGTTGGGTTAACCCACCGTGAGATTTTGGGATTGGGGTTTCATCATTTGGGAAAAGGGTTCCCTCGATCTCCCTCCCTCTCTCAACCCTTTTGGTGTGTTTTGCGAAGAGATTCATCGTTTTGGTTAGTTCACAAAGATATGGCTATTTATTTTCTACTAATTTTAGGGTTTCAAGCTATGTTGATTTTGGAATTTGGGATTTTTCTTAGTTGTTTCTGTTGGCTCTTCAATTTTACTTTACTTTTTAGGCTTAGAGTTTGCCTTGTGTCTTTCCTTTGTTTCTCTTTGTATTTTATTTTGTTGCCCGGTCATTATCCCATTAATAAAACCAAAACGATTATTCTCAAAAGTATATATATATCAACATTGAATACTCATTTATATAACAAGAACCATATATGTCAATAATCTTTACTATAATTGATTTAGTCATATATTACGAAAAAAAAATATAAATATGTACACACTTAATCCGGTTGTAATTTTTTTTCTTAATATTAAGTTTTTATATACTGTTTTTAATATCCAATTTTGGAAAATATAAATATGTGCTTCAAGTCCCTAAAATGTAAATTTTACGCATTCATTCAATATTCATTTTTTTTAATTATTGATTTTTGGTCTTAATTTATATTAATTATAATGTAAACTATCATCATTATTAAAATTAAATATTTATATTATTTTTACTTTTTAAACAATATTATTTATGAAATGTTACAAAATTTTTACCAATTTTTAATAATTTAATATAATATATTTTAATTAATAAAAAAACTTGTTGTATAATATGGTCCCTACATTCTTCAAACAAGTAGGGGCAGCCTAGGGGAAATAATTCTTGAAACAAGTTAGGTTTATAGCCCCCATATTGAGAGTCCAATTGGTCTGAAACGGAGCACTTTTGGGCCGCGCATGCAAACATTGCTGGGACCTTGAAACATCCGAATGAACTTATCCCCCCATGTTTTAATCAATGCAGTTTGAACACATTCTTAGGTCAGTCTTCGGATTAATATTTTTTATAATATTTTATAAATGTGTTGTGCCAAAATGACACTGTGCGATGAGACTAAGTATAAAAAAATGGTGGGCTATGTGAAGAGCGAGTTCTGTGTGAGGACTAAGGTCCTATTTGCTCCATATTTTGTTGGACACATGTCTGAATATTAGTATAAGATATAATTTTTTGAAGTGTTTGAAAAAAAGTAAACATTATTTCAATAGAAATAATCTTCCAAATAAAAAACTTTGACGGGAAATTTTAATTTTGACCCAAAAAAACTGTACTTATGGACTAGAAACATGACATTAAACGGGGCACTATTTTGAGCAAAGATTTTCGCTCCCATCTATAAAATATCATCGCAGCAAAATACAGACCGAAAAGGATATAATATGACGGAATTACAAAAAAACCCCTACCCCTTTCAGATATTAACTAAGGTATCCATATTGGTCGTCCACTCGACTCACGAGCAAATTAGGGAAGAAATTAAAATTAGTCAAAATCTAAAACACAATTACCATAAAATCAACGAAAAAACACAATCATTTCAGCTAAGTTGAAACAACCCACTCCTTTTTTTTTTTTCACATTAGTGACTTTAACGATCTTGCTTTAATGGGCTTTCTCGTTCGTTTCTCGCCACTATATTCATTTTCGTCATCCTCTTCCTCCTCCTCCTCGACATAATCAAATTCCTCATTGTCATCGATTCGTGAAGACGACGACAGCGTCGAATTGTTTTGGGCAGTGGTAACAGTGTCGTTTTTTTCAACCTCTACGAGATTCTTGCTGATTTCGCTTTCTTTATCACGGCCGTGTCTCCTTTTTCCCCACGACGGGCCAAACCCAGAATAATAGTAGAAATCATTCAGGTTCGATGCCGATGATGAGCCACCTCTCCTGGATGTTCGGGCTCCTGATCCACGGCGGCTCCTAGTCAACTGATTATCGGCTTTCTTGCTGGTCAACGATGTGGGATTCATATTGTTTCCACTATCGCTGCTGCTACTGCTGTTGTTGTTGGAAGATTGCAGCAAAGCCTCCTCTTCTTGGCATTGGGTCTTCTTGGCTGTTTTAATCTCATCGTTATCGCCACTATCATCGATAATCATGCCTCCCACTTTCATAATCGCTTGCTCTTTACTCCCCACCATCGTAGCCTCGCTGCGTTTCGAGCAATAACGCAACACTTTTAAAGACACACAAACTGGGTTTTTTACTTTCAAGAACTCGCCCTATTCTTTTCGTTTTTTTAAAAAGAAAAAACCCTAATACATACAATACCATGATGCAAATTGATAAAAAGGAGTGGAATCGAAGAATATGAAGTAAATTACCTCTCAACAGCACCAACAGAATCGCCAATGCCCCCATTTCCATTAAAACTATCTTCATATTCTAACTGGATTATTTCAGAAAAAAAAAAAAAAGAAGAAGAAAATAATAAACTAAGCTAACCGGAGTAAAAAACTAATACAATGAAACGACCAAGATCCTTTAACCAAAATCGAGTATTCTGAAGGGAAAATAGACGATAACGAGAGGATTTAGGGTTTTGTTAAAACCCTAAACGGGGAAAACCCTAAAAAGAAAAAAGAGGAATGTAGATAAAGGGAGCGCAATGGTGAAGGAGAAGAAAGTAGATCTGGTATAAGAAACAAACAAGGAAAATAAAGAGCGACGAGAAAGTGTTAATTACTCGGTGGTGGAGATATGAAGGGTACGGTTCTTGAGGTAAAGGATTCACATCCCATGGTGACTGGTTCAGCCGGCAAACGTGAACACTCTCAGCCCTTGAACCTTGCGGATATATCAACCACGATAGCTTCTTGTTCTTTCGAATTCTCATAATCTTATTGCTTATCCAACCAAATAAAGATTTAAAAAGGAAAAAAATGGTGGAGGTGGAGATTCAGAGACAACTCCTGAAAGAAAAATTCGAAAGAAGGGCAGCGTTTATTTATCCCTTTCGGTCAAATTTAGAATTCAGACCTGTAATTTCCGAATTTTAAAATATAGAGCTAATATTATTATTAATATATTAAATCGAGATTTTAAAAATAGAAAAAAAGCATTCAAAATTTAAAATTTTTATGTCTTCCTTTTCTACCGTGGTGCCCATTTTGTCCTTGGGTTTTTCTTTATTTCCGGATAAAAGAAAGCTGCCTTTGTTACACGTCATGGGTTGTGTAATTAAGTGGTTTCTTGTAAGTTACTAATAAAATAATTTAAAATCTGACTTATTATAAAATGAAATCATGTTGAAATTGGTTAGTTATTTAATGCAAATAAGGATGTAATAAGTATTGCGTTGATTAAATAAAACAGATAAGTAATAATATCATTAGAATAATGTTATGAATTCTGTAAGGAATAAAGTAAAATAACATAAATTTATCTTTTTGATTAAAAATAATAATTTATAAATTTTGTCATTCTCTAATTCATTAAATAATAAAAATTATATCAAAATAAAATGTAATAATGTTAACAATGTAAAAATATTATCTTAATCGTTGAAGAATATATTCAATATTTATTTGAATGTTTTTTATAATAACGCCGGCAATTCATTAAAGAGAGAGAGAATACAGTGACCACGACACACAACTGGCTAATACTATAGAAACCTGAAAAGGCTAGCCATTTAAATCTAAGAAATGGTCAGCAAACAATAAAGAGCATAAACATTTCCAGAAAACGAGACATCAAAATGCCAAAGAAAAAGTATCAGAATATCCCACAAAACCTCCCTTCTTCAGCTTCCTAAAAAACTTAAGATTTTATCATCTAGACGAAGAAATTAACTGAACAAAAGAAGGGAGCTTCCAAAATCCTCACATGCATGCACCATTCCCGAAACACCGCAGTCTTCTTCAGTCGGGCGGGTCAATCCACCATCGGTCGAGTCTCACTTGTTCACGCGCCACTGCAAGTACTTCTTCTACCCAAAAGATGGTGTTTAACAGATGAAATCCTTCTTTAGCAATTAAATGAGCAACCTTGTTACCTCTTTTGTTATGTCTGAAAATGCATTGAGTAAAACCAACCGCTAGCTCTTTGCCATCTGTTATTATAGGCCGAATGCTTGATCTATCAGGGGTACGATTTGACAGCTTCTGGATAACCACCAGTGAGTCACCTTCGAGTTCTGTTCAGTTAAAACGCATATCAATCACAAAACGGAGTACATGAACCGCTACACGAGCCTGCACATCCAGCTTCATGATTTCGAATTACTACTCCCGACATTGATTTCATTTCCTGGTTCTTGTACGCGACATCGAAATTAACTCGAACAATAGCAAACAGTGGAGAGATATATTGATGGAAAAAAAAAATTTACAATAAAAAAAATAAAATTTTGATAATCGGTTTTAAATATTTATAATAATAAAGTTTTCCTAAAATATATTTGTGTTTGAGCGAGACGAACCTTAGACGTTTTCGATTTTCAATCGAACTACTTTTTTCACTATTCTCATACTACAATCTACTTCGAGTGTGGACTCCAACAAATTCAAATAAAAACAAAATAAGAAATTATTTACTTTACTTTTAGTAGCAGAATAAAATCCTCTCTAATAAAAACTAGTAAAATTGTTATTCCCGAAAAATAAAATTTATATTTAAAAATAAATTTTTATTATTTTAAGGCAGAATAACATCTCAAAGTTGTATATTACTCATTTTTATTTTTATCTTTACTATCTATTTATAGGAAAAGTAAGTAAAACTCTTATTGAATTAGTAGAAGCATTTATGTAATATCCTGAAAATTACTACAGTAAGAAAGTAAAATATTATCCTTGATATAGTTAAGTAAGGAAATAAAGTGACAAAAAAGGAAATTTTGGATTATGTCAACATTTGGAAGTATATTATGATATATTACATTATTAATTCAAGAAAGGATTAAATTGTAAAAGTGAAAAAAGTTTTGTTGTCCAAGAGTAAATACTCAAAATTTGAGTAGTTAAAGTGTAAATATGAAAAAGTTAAAGGATCAATAGTGCAAATATTTTAGGGGTGGAATAATCTAGAAACTAAGGAAATGGATGAATTAGGAGCAAATCGAATAGGTGAAGAATTATGAGGGACTAAATTGCAATTTTTACAAATTATATGATGACTTAATGATGGAATTTTAAAAGATCATGAAGGGCAAAATGGTCAATTAGTAAGAGAGAGAATTTTAGAATGTAATGATTATGTTGATGATATTTTAAATTAATTAATTAGATAAATATTACTTTATTAATATTTTAATAAGATATTTATTATTATTTATTATTTTTAGTATAAATATGTGTGTGGAAAGAAAGAAAACAACACACCATCCACCACCTTTCCCATGCATCCAACGTTTGTGAAGAGAGAAAGAAAGAAAGTTTTACTTTCTTTACAATTAGGTCCTTCCACCAAAAATTCACCATTTTCACCTAGTAATCAAGAGAATTTCCATAACTACCAAGAGAGAAAAATAACAAGGATACTATGGGGAGCTAGAATATCAAGATAGATTGAAGAATTAGAAGTTGGAAGATGGAGAAAATCAAGTTAAAGATTGAAATCAATAGGACAAAGTAATAATTTTAAGATTTCAATACATTTTAAGTAGAGTTTTCTTATATAAGGTAATATCAAAATCATGAAAATGATATTAAAGTAGAGTTTTCTTATATAAGGTTCTATGTTCTTAATATATTAGTGAAGGGAAATAAGAGAAAATGATGGGAAATATTGTAGAGAAAGGAAATAAGGGTGTTATAAATTTGGTAATCAATATTTTGCACTAAAACAGTTTTAGACAGCAGCAGTAGGCTAATTTTGAAAAAGCACCAAAAAATATGGAAATCGAATTAGAGAATGAATAAAATATGAAATTAAAACTTATTGAGTCTAGTTTTTCATTGAAGAAGCGGTGTAAATAATGGAATTGTAAATTATGAGTTATAATAAATTTTGTGAGATAAGGTCAAAATGATTTCGAGTTCCTCTATTCTGACTTTGTAAAAAAATAAAAAAATATAAAAAAATAATTAGGGGCTCAAATTTATATTTCTAAATCCTTAATGAGACTACTTTCAAGAGAAACAAACGGAGGAATCATTCAAAGCCCGTACTAAGAGGTAATTAATTTTTAGTAAGGAAAGGTCGAAGCTGTCAAACAGCATAACATGGATAAATTTGAAGAATCTACTGTACTTATTGAATAAACTCTGAAATTTTTATGGTAGAAATAATTTGAGTCTAGTTTCAGTAACATCAAGCGGTTTTTAATTTGGAATTCTGTAACTCAAGATATAAATAATTTAGTGACTATAACTCAAGTGGACAGCTTGATATGAACACATAAGTAAATAGTGGAATTATATACATTAAGGATGTGGTATGGAGAGAAGGAGGAGGAAAAATATATATATGAATAATCAGCTAGCATGGATTTATATTAAATGGATAATTTGCATGTTTTAGACTCAGGGATTAAATTGAATAAAAGTAAAACTTTAGGGGCAATTTTATAAAAATATAAAAATGACCAAATTGAGTGAAATAAATTATTTTATTGTATAAATTAATAAATTGAATAAAATTATTAATTTAGATCAAGATTGGTTGAAAAATTGAGGAAAATAAAAAATTACCAAAATGCCCCTGATTCTTGGTATTTCTGCAATTTAGCCAGGTAATTTCGTGTAACTTAATTATGTGATATAAGGAAATGCAAATTGATGGTACATGAAATATTGATATAATGAATTAATTGATTTATGTTTATGAAGAAACGTCAAGAGAATGATATTTTTCATGACATGTAAATATGTGATTATCTTTGATACGTTGATATAAGGAAATTAAGTATGTTTAAGGGACAATATATTTGATTTTGATTGGTTCCAAATATGAATGCTAGATGAAATAAAATATCTGATAAATAAATTTGTAACTTCGATAATGCTCCGTAACTCTATTCCGGTGACGGATTTGGGTTAAGGGCGTTACAATTTATGTTTATTTAATAGAAAAATAATCTTCTAATTGAACTAGGAAAGAAAGGGCAGCAACCCTTGTTAAACATACTAGGGTTTGCCGTCCCTTATATTCAATAAGAGGAGCTTTTGGGTCTCTCCAGTATCGGATCCAATTATAAGTGTACTTTATAATTTAATTATAATTTAATCCAACCAAATATATGTTTTTCTATTTTCTAAATTAAACATCATACTTTAATTTAAATAAATAATTTAATTTCTCAATTAAATAATTTTCAATTTAAATTGTTAAAATCATTACAACTTTACCATAAAATAATCTATGAGAAAATATATTTAATTTTCTACCTTCAACTGATTCACAATAATCAATTAATTTAATTCCATTTTTTAAATTTCAATTAATTAATTAATTAATTAAAAATTTAAAAAACTATAAATTAGTTCTCAGGTAATTTCCATACTTAGTGAGAAAACCATATTCATTTCTGAATGTTTCTCATTTATCTATTTATTCATTTTTGTTTATTTGATACAACATTCAGTTGATTTTTTGTTTCAACAAGCTAACGGGGGGATAGATTGGACATATGTGATTAGGACTCAAATGATTTAGAGAATTAAGTTTCATCTTTTCGCTTATTAATTATAAATTCATCTAGTCAAAAAGTCATTCTATTATAATATCGTGACTGAGCTCTCCTTAATGACATACCATTACGAAAGCTACTTTATCAGTGCTCGTCCAATAACTTTGTCATAAGTGTGTTACCCTTATAGGATATCCTTAATCTTTTTGGGATAAATCTGCTCTCCCAATATGATTCTATTTTATCTCATGGTAACCGTTTTGGAAATTCGGTGAACTAAATCATCTTGTAATAATTATGCTATTATGCCGAACCAAACATAACGTTAGGGTAGTGATGACCCAACTTTTAGGGTGTCTTTAGTCACTCTAGAAAATTTCTTACAATTTCGTCATCTAATTTTTAGGGTGTTTTCATTGTAGTCACCCAAGTGTTAAAACATTAATGGCAATTGGTTGTACACACCAAATCATGCCCGGTCACTTTCATTTTGGTTACTTAATTTTTTCTTAAGTCTTAATCTGAGTAAAAAAATAATAATTAAGAATTAAAGTGAAAAGCAGTAGAAATTAAAATAACAATTTAAAAATTTTGTTGTTTAATACTTGTTTACCCCTTCTCGAAAGTTCTTCGTGGGTGTCGAAACCACCAAATATAAATTCCTACGAGAAATAGAACAGTAAATTGAAATATAGAGCAGTAGGGTCGAATCCACAGGGACCGATTATCTAATTTCGGCTTTTCTTGTGACCAGATTCGTTGTCGCGGACACAGTCGTGCCCACGACTTGTATATAGTAGTGCTGAAAAAAAAAAAGAAATAAAAATGGGGGGTTTAAATTGATTAAGATCATAAAATAATGAAATATGAAGTGTAATACAATAAAATAAAAATAAATTCGAAAATGTAAAAATAAATTGGTAAATAAAATATTTTTAAGCTTAGCCTTAACCTCGGTGTACTCCAATCTTAAATCGATCCTTGAAACAGATTTTCCCTTCCAAGCGATAAGCTGATTATAGCAATCAAGGATCCCTCAAACTGCTAACTCTTCCTCTCGTAGTCGATCCCGATATCACTTGCAAATCGACCCTTGTCAAATTTAAGACTTCGACGACCTTGTGATCTGAAAAGCCCAACTCGAATTAACGGCCTCAACTGTGTGGGTCGTTTAAATCCGATCATTATCTCCCTTGACGGAATCTAACTAGCTTTTTCCAATTGAATATGCCAATTTGTTCGCGAGAGTTTGAATACAGCACCGCCGACTCAACTTCCCAATTGTACGCCAAACAATTTCAACCCAACGCGCGCTTTTTGAATTGAAATCAAATTAACTTTGAGGGACGAATTTGTACTATCCCATATAGCGGAGAGATAGCGATACCGAATTGCAAAGTATTTAGTATGGGTTCATATCTCACGATTACTTTGTCGAAGTGATAACCAAACTAAGGCTAAAAAAAGTTTAGTTAATTATGGAAAAAATCATGCTTGAAAATAAATGGTTTAAATGGAATTTTAGAAAGTAGAAAAGAAAAAGGCCTTGGAAGGAAATTAAACCAAAAGGTTGAAAACAAAAGAAAAAAAAATGAAACAGAGAATTGAGTATGACGCAGGAATGGGAAAAAAAACTAAAGAATTTTATTAAATGCTAAAAGCAAAAGTGTCCGATCAATTGACGGTAGCCATTCTAGTATTTATACATATTTTTAGTGTTAAAATTTAGTTAGATTTTTCTTAAATATTATTACTAAATAATTTAAAATTTAAAAATTAAATTTAAACTAGAGATTAAATTTAAACTAATTAAAGAGTTGTAACAATATCAAAAATCCTTCAATCTTTCTCCAGCCACTTTAAAAAAAATCTTTAACCTTTCAATCTTTATCCAGTCATTTTTGTATCTTCAATCTTTCAATGAAGCCTTCATCTTTACTTTTTGTTCCAATTTAGCCCCTTTTTGTAAGAGTTTGAATTCAACACACTAACTTCATTCCTGATAAGAAAAATTTAAATTTAATAGTATTTTATCCGATAATTAACCAAAAATAAATTTATTAAAAATACAAATTTATCTTGCTATCAGTTCTAAATTTTTTTAGTATTGAAATTTAAAATTTCAAAACATCAAAATAAATTAAACAAATTATTGAAATTTTTTTATCCTTCGATAGTGTCATTCGATTTGTTACTATAATATTGAAATTATTATATCATATTTTTAAATAAAATAATGTTTAATATTTTTTAAAACTTTATATAATTTAAAAAATATTCTTCAATGAATCTGGACATATAATTGTCTAGATTTACACTAAATTTGGATAACCATTTGTCCAGATTCATTTTAGACTTAACTTTTAAATGGTTTTTTATTAATTTTTAATTTTTTTGAACTTTTTAAATTTTATTTAATATTTTTATAAATTTTTATAATGTTTTAAATTTTATAAAATTTAAAAAATTATTTTTTTAAAAATATTTTTTAATTTAAAATAATTTAAGTTTTGAAATGAATGCACCAGACAAATTGTTGTCCAAGTTCATTCTAGTAAAAAGTAAAAAAAAAAATATTTCTTTTAATTTTTATTTTTTAAAAAATTGATAATTTAATTTTTTTGCTAACATGACATTGCCACATCAACGATTGTCATTGGCATGGAGTGCCACATCAGCTTCATTAATGGTCACGTAAAGGCTCTAACGGTTAAAGACAGAAAACGTTGGTCAAATGACTTAATTGATGGAATTTGAGAGTTTGAGGACTTAATTGAGCATTTTTCGTGAAGAAACTTAATTGATTTTTTCACGAAAGTTCAAGGGCTAATATACCCCTTTAGCCTATTTTAAATTTATTTATAGTTTACAATATAAAAGTCAATTAAGTTGGTTAAATTGGTTAAATAGATTAGTATGTTCATTATTTTAAAATATTTAATAATATATTTAATTTAAACATATAATTTATAATATATTTATTTTAAGTTGGTTAAATCATGTTAAGTAGGTTTAGTTATGTCAGTTTACACTATATAAGTCGATTTGTTCAATTATTTTATACGATGGTTGATTAAATCAGTTAAATTTAAAAACCTGATTGAAATAACGGTTTATATACTCTTAGAGGGAATGGTCAAACCGTAAAGTGTGATGAGAGGGGACGAAAAGTGAATCAAATGCGCATTAGGTTCTAAAAAAAAATATTTGAATCGTGATGTTTGAACGATTTTTGACATGTAGGATTTTTAATTAATTTTATTTTTAAGTAAAAATAAACATTTTATATTAAAAAATAATGGGATAATTTGAAATTTTTATATAATTTTTAAATATTATGCTAGAAATTTTTATATAATTTTTAAATATTATGCTAGAGTTATTGGTTGTTTTTTATTTTGATAAACCATAAAAGTAACATATTTTAATCCCATGATTGACATGTTTTTGAATGAGTTATTATGTGAATTAGTGAATTTGATGCTCCTAATCTTTTAAATTTATGTTTCTACACTTAGGTGAGCATAGGGAAGTGAAAGGAGCAAAAAACGGGCCAAAATCGGACAAAAAGAGCTGTTTTCAGGAGCCACACGGCCTAGGCACTTCCACACGGGCTAGGCACACACACGTGTGCCAGCCCGTGTCGATTTCCAATCCTGCTTCTCTTTTACGCGGAAAAAACCCAATTTTTAGAGTTTCTGAGCATTCTAAAATTTATAAATACATATTAGAAGAGGATAATAAGGGGGCACGCAGAGTGGGACAAAGAATTTACTCGAAGAACGCTAATGGATTTAACTCAGAAGCAGGATCCCCTTCAAGATTGAATATCTCCATTCAATTTCTCTAGAAGTTTTTGGGTTTTTTTATATTTTGTTGCTTTCCTAATTTTGAGATGTTTTCCTTCCAAATTATGAACTAAATTCTCTAGATACCTAGGGACGATGAAACCTATGATGAATCTTATTATTTGATTTTCTGGATTATATGATAAATACTTGTTCTTGTTCTCAATTATGTATGCTTATTTCTTACTTTAATATTTTCAGGATATTAAATTCAAGTGTGATGTGCTTATTTCAGTGGAGCAAAAGTTTCTGTTGAAGAGTAGATCTG
Source organism: Gossypium australe (assembly GCA_005393395.2). NCBI lineage: Eukaryota > Viridiplantae > Streptophyta > Magnoliopsida > Malvales > Malvaceae > Gossypium > Gossypium australe. The sequence goes on along the minus strand of CM016621.1, from coordinate 26,438,913 downwards.
ACATAATTGAGTGGAGTTGCATGCAATCCTAGAAATAGGACGACATAAATCTATCGAATTAGAGTTAAATTTAATAAGGGAATCCATAGATCGATTTAATGCGACAATAGGAGTTTTAATTAGAAAGAGATTTCAATTAATCAACCTAGAGTCAGTTGTTCTTACTCTCAAAATAGATATTAACATAATTTAGGGATTTCTACGGATCAAGGCAAGTGAATAGATCATCTAATTCAGATTCAGAATAATAAGTAAAGTTTAGGTGGATTCTTTCCTGGGTATTGTCTTTCTCTTTGGTTATATTCAAGTATTTTCTCATTCTATTCTCTGTCGCGTTCTCAATAATTAGTTTAGTTAAATTTTAGTTTAAAAACATCCCCTTTGATTTATAGGCTAGATAATAAAAAGATACTGATTACTAGTACTTTTAGTCATCGTGGATACGATATTCCCGACTCACCATAGCTATATTACTATTCGATAGGTGCACTTGCCTTTGTCGTGATTTTAGTTAGTTTAGTGACTCATTATATTACTTAATTTTTTATAAATATTTATGAAAAATATTCTAAAATTTTACTCAATAATATCTAAAATCCATAAAATAAACTCTATTATATAATTATAATAAAATATATCATAATTCGACCCGAAGTCCGACTCTAGACACTTCACTCTATGATCTCATTCTTTTATGCTTCTTCACCATAAGATCTTCCCCCTTCTTCACTTCCATTGATATCATATATCAACAAACTCAAGTTCAAATTTAATATAAAAAAAGAAAAGAAAAGCATTATTTCATGAACAGTTTCAGAGAAGAAACATCCAACCAAACAAAATTCACCCTAACGTGCATACGAGAGGAAGGGAGGAAGGCGGCAAGAACTATAGAAATATTGATAAGAGTGCTTTTGATAAATCACCAAGAAGGTCGATATCAGTACTGACCAAAGCATATACGTTTTATTTTTTATATTAAATTGATATAAAATTGTAATGGGCAAAATTTGCCCGGGCCCATATTAAAAAAATTAAACAGTCCAATAAACACCCAAGGCCCAAAAATTTCGGCCCAAAAACCAAACTTAACTACCCAAGCTCAATGTTAGCCTAATAACCCAAAAACAGAAAACAGCAAAACAAAAACCCTAGCTATTGTTGGCGCCGCAAGCCCCGCAACAGTTTTCGCGTCGTGCGCGCCTCCACCACCGAGCCACGTCCGCCACGCCCATGCGAAGAGCCCCTCTCCACCACGCACCTACAAAATAGGAAAAAATAGGTTGCAAAAGAGGCTATAAAGCCGAAAGAAAAACAATGTAAAAGGGACGACTTTTTGGGGAGAAAAAAGCAATACAAATTTATTTTTATACACTTTTTCGAATACACACAGGAGAATACAGAAAATATTCGCAAAAGGTCTCATTTATTTTCTTTTTTTTCTTACTTTTCGAAACTGTTCTTTGTTGTTTAAAAGCTTTTTTTTTTTACATATAAAGGTTACAATATATACATATAAAAAAAAAGAGAAAAAACTCACATTTTTTAAATTCTGGGTCGGCGGCGGTTGGGTCACGACGGCGGTCGGCCGGAAGCTTCGCCGGACCTGTGGTCGGACGGATGGGGGTAGAGAGAGTTTTCTAAAGAGTTTTTTTGTGTTTTGAGAAAATGAAATGAAATGGGAAATTTTTGTAAAAAAATGACTTAAATAAGACCATAAAATGGTGCCGTTTTGCACCAGGTTTATAATCACCAAAATGACACCGTTTAAGTCTTAGCCCGTGCGCGCGACCCGACCAGCAATGAGGGTTCGCACATTTTCATCAAATGGGCTATTTGCAGTCCAAGACCTTCCTTTTTTAATCCGTTTCAATTTAGCCCATTTGCTATCTTTCATTGTTTTTTAATTTGGCCACAGTAATTTACGGGGCATTTCAATTTGGTCCCCAATTGGGATTTTTTTTCCTTTTGGCCCTCGGTTTGTTCGCCTCTTTTGATTATAATCCTTTTTAGTTATTTATTTATTGTAATTTAGCCCCACAGTTTTGTTTTAATCCCAATTTGGTCCCCAGTGTTTTAAATTCGATTATATTTTTTATTATTATCTTCTTTTCGTGTAATTTTATTCAACCTTTTATCTTATATATATTTTATTACTATTAGCAATTATTCTTATTATTTAATATTTATGTTATTATCCTTGTACCATTATTATTATTATTATTATTATTATTATTATTATTATTATTATTATATTAT